>OX439484.1:18035206-18232074 GCA_949320155.1 Melangyna quadrimaculata | reverse complement strand
TAATTTCGTTGGCTTTAAGTGCGAAAGATTATTTTACAGCAAAGATAAATTGACATTAAATGGGACATAAAAAATGTTTTCTATAAGCTTAACGACTATATAAATTGATCTATTTATTTAATGTCCTCCCTAAGAGTATATACATACGAGCGCACATAAACTAAAATCTAAATGCAAATCTTCAATACAACCCTCCCGCTATTCCTTCCCCCAGGCCCTTTCGAGTGAACTCCATCAATCTTTAATACCTTCTTCCATTTTGAATGGCTCAATAAAACACTTTGGGTGTAAAGATTTTGCAAACTCAAAAATATGCAATAAAATTATTTTCAAGAAAAGAAGTGGATATTGGGATAAATTGTGTGAACAAACAAATCAAAAGCCGCAGATACTTTTGTCTGAAGTGAAGCACTTCAACTGAAAACATCCAAGGACATTGGAACTGGGAAAAAAAATCAAAAACACAAAAACCAGTTTTTTCTATCATCGATTTGAAGAAACACCAAATGCCTCCCCGGCTCCGCCCTTTGGAGAATAAAACCATAGATTTATCTATTTAGATACCAAAACCATAAAGATCCTTTTTCCCAGCAAATAATCCTTTTATTTAAGTGACATTCGGAGAAACTGCTGAACTGAAATCCTCACAAAAAGGGTAATAACAAAATTGTTATTGTAAGAACAGAATATTAGACAAACAACTATAAAATGGTGATTTTAAATGCTTGTGCAGCGAAAATAATACAAAAAACGAGAGGAAACAAATTGAGTGGGATGTCCTTAATAGATGAACAATTTAATGTTTTTTTTAAGAAAAATAAATAAACAAATCAGAGATTGGTAAATCTGAAGCAATAAAAAAAAACAAACGCACTGTTTGAAAATTGAAGATAACTGATTTGAAGTTTTTGTTTGCCTTTTATAGTTCTACATCATTTTCTATTAAAATTGTAGATATCGCTTGTACAAATTACAGAATGAAGAGAATTTAGATAGGGCATTGTTTGCCAGTAGCGTAGTGCCATTGGCGTAGAGGCTATAGCAGGCGTGGATTCAGGGGGGCAATTGCCCCCCTGCGCAATTCTACGATTCTATTAAACCAAACAGAAATCAAAATCAGGAGTTGCTTCCAAATATATTTCTGAAAAAAGAATCTTTGAATACATACATTTTTTTGTTTGATTTTTTATGACAGTAGATTATTTTTAAAAGCACATATTCAACATTTCTGATCCAACAATAACGTTGTTGATTGGGATGTGGAATCCTTTTACAAAGTAACCGATGAATCCCATTGCCATAGGGGCGAAATTTTGGAACTCTGCGGTCCAACTTGGTGAACGTTCACATAATTTAACAACTTTGTCAAGCGAATCGAAAAATTTGTTTTTACAGCCAATCTGAAATTTTTTTGTTCAGGCAACTGAAACTGATATTTGAGATTGCTGTATGCTGTTGGTGTTGGTGAAGCCGTCCGCAATTAAAAAAATGAAACATTCAGGAATAGAACCGAAAAGCGCGTTAACTGGTTCAGCTCATAAAGGTTCGTTCGACTCAGTTGTTTATTTTACATTTCCATGGAGCCGAAAATGAGGTAATTTCGCAAATAGCAAAAAAGTGTTTTTGTCTCAAATTTCTTAATTTTTTTGTATAGCTCATTTTATTTTGAATTGGCTTTGGCAGTAAATACTTTTTCTCTTTCTATGTTCATACTAAATAGCTTTTAAATTGGATTCCAATTGAGTGCGTTTGTAAAATCTCTACATATTTTCGTGCAAATTTGTATAAAATTTTCTTGTTTTAAAATATGTATTTGTATTGGGAAATTTTAAATGGTGGACTCGGATCAAATATTTGGGAATTTTAAACGAAATTTCCTAACTTGACGAAGTGAAAATGTAGTATTACATTCGTAGTCTGTTATTATCTACACTTACACGCCGATTTTTGATTCTTGATTGCTTTTCAAATTAAATAAATGAGTTGAGGTAAGATATCTTTTTCCAGGTCACACTCATTTAATTAAAAAAAAAAAAAATATCGTCCGAAAATTCGTCGTGTACCTAGTGGTAGGAATCTTCTTTAACAAGATAAATGGATAAAAGAAAAGGAGCTGAACAATCACCTTCCCGTAACTGCTCTGGAATTGATTAAGGATTGCGACAAGGATGTTTTTGTTATAAAACATAGTTTTCTTCATATCCTTGGAACGCTACCGGTAACAAATTCTTCGGCAGAGCGGTCTTTTTCTTCATAACGGCACGGCGACTTAAAACATATTTAAGATCAACAACGGGTGAAACCCGCCTCCGCGCTCTGGTACTTATGCACATCCACAGACAAATCCCGATCGATGTTGAAAAAGTAATAACAAAGTTTTCAAAAACCGGTCCCACCAAAAAATTAGATTTTATTATTTAAGAACTGCATACCATGTACATAATATACATACTTACATTATTCTATTTAAATCAATTTATTTACTGTTTTTTTTTTTTTTTTTAATACATAATAAATCCTATTTAATGCTTTAAGCTAAGCATAGAGAGCAATATTTAAAGAGACTAACACTTCAGTGATATAAAAAAAAAAATGTTCTTTTTATGTTTGATTTTGAGTTTATATTTAATATTTTTAAGAAAGACATACACATAATCAAGGCGTAAGTATTCGATAGACGATTTTTTTAAAGGTAGGCAAAATTACATGAAAATTGCCCCCCCCCCCCTGACCGAAATCCTGGATCCGCGCCTGGGCTATAGTGAGTTAAGCCGTTTGGGTGGGGGGTCAGAATCCCAGCCTAAGCAAATGATTTTGACTGCCTCTTCTGAAAAAGTAGCAAACTCGAAATGTTTTGTTTTATGATTGCTCATGAAACATAATGCTCGCAGATGTGTGTCATAAACACAATCTGCGAGATCATTTACTGTTTCTATGAAAAGGGATCGACGCGACACAGCGTCGCCGTCCACTTTGATCTTAGATATTTACAATATGTTTCTACAGTCATAAAAGTACCTATGAGTAATACTCGTATGCATACATAAATACAAATATACAAATATAGATAGATAAACATACTCCCGCCATTGACATCATTGCAAATGTGTCAATTCAAATGTTGAAAGGTTATGCTATCTTGTAGAAACATCAGCTGTTGGAGTTGGCAGAGTAGTTGCTGTTGATAATTACTTCTTAGTAGTGATTTCAAACAGTGTCTTGGGGTGATGCGATCGGATGCTGGTTTCAATGGAGAACCTTCGAATTTCTGGAAGTGACAATATCTTGGAATGTAGACTCGGTAGTGCGAACGAGTAGTGGGGACGAGATCTTGTCTTAGTTCTCTTCATCTCCAGCATTCACATTTAGGTTTAGCAAGATTTACTTGGCCGATTGAAGACGATATGGTTACATGATTCAAGTAGAATTAACATACCTTTAGGATATGTACGTTCCTTGCCTTTGTGGAAGCCCTTCTTCGTTGTAATCCCCATTTTATATTCACTAACATCGGTGAAGTGCAACCAAGGGAATACTCAGCCATTTGGCATTGAAGAAGCAGAACTATGAGGTCAAGCAGGACATCTTGGTTGGTCAATTTATAGTTTGAACTCAACTAATTGAATACTTTCATTGGAGCCGTTTCCTTTGCTATTAGCATCAATATCATCATAAGGTATTATAACTAATATCATTCCCGTTATCATCTTCATCATCGTTGGAGAATGTTGAAAAATGCCGTAAAATCTATGAAGACTCACCTTCAGCGACCACTTAGCTTCGTTACCTGCCAACTCTTAAGTCCTTGTAGACAACTCCAGATTGGTCAAGTTTTAAGAAAAGTGTTTTTCAAAATTTTGAAACATTAATTAGAATTAGAATTTTCTCTATAAAATCTTTTTATTATTTAATCATAAAACAATTTTATTTAATAAATTTAAATTGCATTAATTTAATACGTTAAATTTTTTAATAAGATTTGTATAACATATTATATGTTAATTATTTATTTCCTATAAAATATTTTGTTTTTTAATTGTCGATAATCGTTACCATATAGAATACACATTTTCAATATATATATTTATATTTTATATACATAATATATCATAGTATTTAAATATTAAACTATTAGGAAAAGAACAAACAATGTAAATCGCGCTTGTCGAAATCTCATTGCTTGTCCTTGCGTCTAGTATACGACAAAGGCCAATTATGCAAAAGAATGCCTTTTCGTCCCTTTGTCCTTTCCGAGGACACATAAAATTGTATTAAAAAACAAAATGATCAACATGGTGTTATTTTTCCCGGATAAATTATTAATTTTTGAAAATTTATTTAATATTGTAACTTCTTTGTTATTGTCAATATGCAAACTACTGACTTTGTTTGAAAGGTTTGTCCTACACGTGACTGAGCAAATCTCAAGCCGACCCAGAAGCAATTCAAAATCTGAAAAGAAAATTATTTGATTAAAATATGTTTTCAATTTTATTTGTTTGTACCTATCAACCATTTTTGTTAGTTACTTGCATAAGCTCGCCCTTAAACTTGAAGACACTTTGCGACTTGAAAATGGCTTGAAATTATTTGGATCACTCAGGATTTCATGAGATTGTTGTAAATTAGAATATCTATTATTGTAACAAGGCAGCATTTTCTTTGTCACTGAACCACTCAGGATTCTATTAAGATCTTTTTGTTGATTGGTGGATTATCTACCATCGTTTGACCACTAAGCATCACATCCAGTTTTTCTTTAGAAGAAGAAACTTTCTTGCTAATTAGGGGATCATCTAGCACTGTTCGAAAACTAAGGATCACATCCAGTTTAGAAGAACATAATTCTTTGCATATTGGTTGATCGTCTACCACCGTTGGATCACTAAGGATCACATCCAGTTCTTCCTTAGACGAACATACTTCCTTGAAAATTAGAGGATCATCTAGCACTGTTTGATCACTAAGGATCACATCCAGTTTTTCTTTAGGAGAACATAATTCTTTATATATTGGTGGATCATTTACCACCATTGAATCATTTAGGATCACAACATTTTTATTGTTTTCAATAAATGAACTTTTGTTTGATTTCACCTCAAACGGTTTTCTCTTTGCGTGCTCTCCTGGAACATCCGAGAGGGTAGCATCTAGAGTTTCAAATGAAAAATTTGTCCACGACCTTTCTTTTGACTCACTTTTGTCACTCTTGCACAAGTCGTTGCCATTAAATAATGACCCTTGATCAAGATCATCATTAAGATCCCGAACATTAGGGGACTTAACACTTGGAGTATAGCAAAAGTCAGTGAAAGTTTTTCATCTGAAGAGGTATATAACAAATTCATATTTTCACTTTCCAGTGAATAATATGATTTTGTAAGTTCATCCTCATTGCATCTTTACAAATACTTATCACAAATTTTCTGAGCAAAAGTCTTAGACTTTCTAAGGAAAGTTTTGTTTCGACTCCAATCTGGAAGTCCTCTAAACAATCTTTGAATTCACGAAGAGCGAATTTAAATGTTCGCACTAATGCGACAGTATCCAACACTGCCTTTTTTTGGGGTTGAATTAAATTTACTACCGATACGAATCATACCATACTGATGGTCCTCGGACAGGTCTTCCATATTAACATTTTTAACCGAAAGAACGACCGAATAAAATTGAAACGGTAAATTTAATTTAAAATTTTAATTTCGCGTTCAGAAGAAACATTAGGGGTCACCATGAAAATCTGAACACCCTTCAAACCGAACACAAGAGCAAAAAACAAAACACCCGTACACTATAAAGTCTAAAACTGAACTGATTTATTCCAATAAACTATTATCTACATTACAATCATTTCTTATACCTAGATTTCATATATGTAATGGGTGATTTTTTAAGAGGTTTAGAACTTAAAAAAAAAAAAAAACACACAAAAAATTCGAAAAAATGAATGAAATATTTATTTGAATCGATAGTTTGAACCTTGCAATTTAATGTTTAAAGATAATTTCATGCAAATGTTGACCGCGGCTGCGTCTCAGGTAGCCCATCCGCTGAGTCCAATTTTGGCATACCCTATCACACATATCGGCCGGTATCTCACGAATGAATGCATGGATGTTGGCTTCCAGTGCGTCAATCGAAGCGGGCTTGTCCCTATAGACATTAGCTTTGACATACCCCCACAAAAAATAGTCTAATGGTGTCAAATCGCACGATCTAGGCGGCCAATTGACCGGCCCGAAACGTGAAATTAACTGTTCACCAAACTCGCCTCGCAATTGCGCCATTGTTTCGCGTGCTGTGTGGCATGTGGCACCGTCTTGTTGAAACCACATATCATGCAAGTCAAGAACTTCCATTTCGGGCAAAAAAAAGTTTGTTATCATCGCTCGGTAGCGTTCACCATTGACAGTAACGCTGCGGTTCGCATCATCTTTGAAGAAATATGGCCCAATAATGCCGCCGGCCCATAAACCGCACCAAACAGTGGCTTTTTCGGGATGCATTGGTAGCTGTTGCAATGCTTCTGGCTGATCTTCACTCCAAATGCGGCAATTTTGCTTATTTACGTACCCATTCAACCAAAAATGAGCCTCATCGCTGAACACAATTTTTCGATAAAAAAGCGGATCCTCGGCCAGCTTTCCAAGAGCCCATTCACCAAAAATTCGGCGTTGTAGTAGGTTGGCTGGCTTAAGTTCTTGCACCAGCTGTATCTTAAAAGGCTTTACGCCCAAATCCTTCCGCAAAATTTTCCACGTAGTGCTGTAACAAAGGCCTAACTGCTGGGAACGGCGCCGAATCGAGATTTCGCGGTCTTCTGTCACACTAGCTGATACGGCCGCAATATTTCCTTCACTACGCACAGTACGTAAACGTGTTGGTGGTTTAATGTCCAACAAAGTAAATTTGGTGCGAAATTTGGTCACAATCTTCCGAATAGACTGCTCAGAAGGTCGAGAATGCCGACCATAAAATGGAAGCAGCGCGCGATGAACATTTCGAACCGAGCACGAATTTTGATAGTAAAATTCAATAATTTGCAAGCGTTGTTCATTTGTAAGACAATTCACGGTTAAATTGCAAACCAAACTGAAGCTGTTTGACAGTGACACAAGGTACTAAACACACGTCAGCTGTCAAAACCAGTGTTGCCAAAACAAACCAGCTAAAAGATCACCCGTTATATACATTTTCTTAACTTATTTTATCTCTAGTTTGTTATTATCCTAAACTAACATTAACAAGGTTTCAAGGTGGATAACGACGATGCGACGCATCCCTTGCTCATAAAACATAATGCTCGCAGGTGTGTGTCATAAACACAATCTGCGAGATCATTTACTGTTTCTATGAAAAGGGATCGACGCGACACAGCGTCGCCGTCCACTTTGATCTTAGATATTTACAATATGTTTCTACAGCCATAAAAGTACCTATGAGTATACATACATAAATACAAATATTCAAATATAGATAACTAAACAATGATGAATAAAGTAAATGTGTCACCCAAGGTATTCTTGTCCTGGAAAACCTTGAAAAAGTCCCCATAATGATTTATAAAACAAAATATGTCATACTTTTATCAATGTTGCTAAATAATTCGAAATATAACCAGTCTTTTCTAGAATTTACTAATTTCGGAGTTTACAGCAACATTATATGAGTCACTAGGCCCTGGATCTCCACCAAGAGTCTTGATTTACTTTTGTTTCCTTTAGTATTTCGAATTTTGTAAAGGAAAACAATAGTACACTTTCATAGACAAAAAGCTTATTTACTAGTTTAAGTTGGTCACATGAGACCCTGTGACGATATAACCTGTCAAATTTTTACATTAAAAGTATTCATGCAACGTCGTTAGTTTAGAAGTTGTTTAAAATGATAAATTTACAGAAAAAAATGCATGAGTGACAATTTTATTCATTTGGTTAGATGCTGTGCTATGATATCTGCTGTTCGTTAAACGTCAAATATTAAACGTCAAAAATTAGGCGTGATCAGTTTTCGAAGTTATTTTTAAATGAAGAACCCCTCCCGAACCAACGCGAAATAGGAGCGGAATGTCGCGGAACGATAAAAGATATAAGATACACAACAATAGTCGTGTTTTAAGCAGTGTTGTTCCTGGGAACAAAAATGTTGGGGCCATTTTTGGGGTCATTTTTACTTTTTTAGGGCAACTTACTTTATCCGTATTTAAAAATATAATCGAATAAAACACATGTTATATCTCGTATTTTTATACTTGCAGTAGCGGATCTAGAATAAGGCTGTGGGGGGGGGCTTGGTAGATTCAGTTTGAGACATTAATGGCCAGTTTCACAAGTTAAACTACAATTTATGATTAAACTTAAGTTCAGAACTTGATTCGTTTTCAAAGTAAACCTTGAACTAAGATAATTCTGTAGTTCTAGTTAAACGAATGTATTCTGCAATTTAAACTTCATAGCCTAGGAGCCGGCAGCAAATTTTGGGAGTGGATTGATAACCAAAATATGAGTATGATGGTTTGTAGGTGCATATATCGCGTCAAAGACAACCGTCTCTCAGAATTCTTTTTCAGCCTTTTGCGGGGGTGGGGGTTTGAAAATAGCGATTTTCCAGTTTATTTTGTCAGAGGTATTACCACTTCAATAAATTTAAAAAATATATTATATGATGTTGTCATTAAGTCAAAACATCATAATCTTGGCAGTTCGACCAATAGAACTCAAAATATAAGCTTTTTAAGAGGACCTTATCTTCTTTTTCCTGGAGAATTATAAAACACAAAAAATCAACAAAACAAAGTCTCCAAAAAAATCGATTAAGGTTCGCTTAAAAACCTAATATCTTGAGTTCTATTGGTCAGATTGCCAAGATTTTGACGTTTTGACTTAATGAAAATGACAGAGCATCACATTATATATTTTTTTAAATTTATTGAAGTGGTAATACCTATGAAAAAATAAACTGGAAAATCGCTATTTTCAAACTCCCACCCCTGCCAAAGGCTGAAAAAGAAACCGGGCAGACGGTTGTTTTTGATACCGCGATATTTGAACCTACAAACCATCATACTCATATTTTAGTTAGCAATCCACTCCCAAAATTTGCTGTAGGCTCTTGTTCTATCAGTGCAGCGTTCAGAACACTTGATCGTAAAAATCATTCTAAAATCTTATTGATAACTGCCATTTTATAATAATAATAAATTATTATATTTCTTTCTATTTGAAATTATTTTTTTTTTAATGTTTTCGAGTGACGAGGAACTGTAACATTCGTTGTGAGAGTGAAAAGAGAAAAACAGAACAAATTATTTTAACTATTGTGACGATGTTGATTTTATTTTATAATTTATATATTTTTATAATTTATACATAACTAATATAAAAAAGTCTTAGAAAATCTACAGTTTTATAAATAATTGAATTTTGGCATTCCCACTTTTCCTTTTAGAAAAGCCTTGTTTTTTGTGCATTTATAATTAGCTTCTATCCACGGTTTTAAATGATTTCAATATTACATACAATAATATCTGTCGTATTTGACATTTAAAATATTTTTAAGTGGAGATAGAAAAAAAATTAGAGGGACTGCAAATATTCACACGCATGATTTTCTGAGTGGCCAGAGAAAACTCAGATTTTGATTTGTTGTTCCCAAATTCTGGTTTTAGCCCCAATTTCGTTTTTTTGCAAAGTTAGCGAAGTTCATAGGGTGAATTATTTTTTCGTTTGGCATGTTAATTGTTAAGCCCCCACCCCGTTTTTTCACTTATCTCTTTTAGCTTTAGCCCCAACTTGGACTTGACGGTCCCTTGAGTCAAGCGCAAAAATTTTCTGGAATAAGGTAAGTTTTAAAGGAATTATTTGCTTAGCCCCGACCACGTTTTCCAATTCTTGTCAAGCCCTACTCGCGAGCTGTTTTTTTTTCGTCCCAAATTTCTGTCAATTATCCGTAGCCCCGAACTTGTTTTTTGTACAATTCCCTTCAGAATTCAGCCCCAACGCCCCAACCTAATGAATTTGGGGCTTAGAAAAAAAATCCGTAGCATATAAATTGCGTAGCCCCAGCCTCGTTATTTTTTCTGACTCCTGATTCTGATTTTTATATTTCAATCAATTTTAAGAACCGCTTGTGGGGGGGGGGGGCTTTAGCCGCTATAGCCACCCCCCTGGATCCGCCACTGTATACTTGTACTTATTATTTTTGTAATTTAGGGCCAATTCTTCAATAGTCAGTTAAACCTCAGATAGTTTTTATTCTTCAGATAAAACAAAAATTTGTTCGTGTTGCTATAGTATTTATTCCTTTGATAGTTTAATCGATGATTGAAAAATCGACTCTTAATCCATTTTTTTTATAAAAGCAACATTAGATATTTTTACATAAGTGCAACATTAATTATGCATTTTTAAATAATTTAAACCTGTCTTAGTCATTATTTTATTGATTCTGGAGGCAGATTAAAATTGCCACAAGTACTTGGAACCCTTTACTAAAATAAAATATTGTTATATTTATTTCTTGCCAAAATAGACCGATTTGGATCGAATTTTAAAATTAAAATTTATAGTGGATGGTTTTATCCTTAATTGCATATTTCCAAAATTATAAAGGAAAATATCAGAAAGAATGGGGTGATTTTATCGTTTTTTTTCTCACTTTTGCATTTTTCCTTCAGCGAGCACCCATTTTTCGGAGCTGCAAACTTAGATACAGACTACTCCAACAGGCCCCAAAAACATATCAAAAATACATAACTACATCGCGCTTTGCGGTTTTTTTTTTTTTTGTAATTATTGAGTGGGCTATGATAGTAAATATCGATTACTTGTAAATTATCGATTTCTAAAAATTGTGCAAAATTAGTTACATTAGTTTGTGAATATAACGAATTTGGGGCCATTTCGTGATCGCCCGGGCATTGGGCCAAAATAAGAATCTTGGGGCCAAATGGCCCAATTGGGCACTTTAGCACAATGCTGGTTTAAAGCGTAAGTCGCATTTTAAGGTGGCACTATAATAGTTGCAAGCTCAAGGCAGTGTTCGAACGAAAATGGGAGATTGTAAAAAATCATTATGTAGGTACGCCCATAATCTCGGTTTCTTGATTTTTCGTTAACTTTTGCTTTTGAAAGTGAAGAGCAACCCCCGAGTACAGCTCACCTGAACCTGAATTTGTTGAGGAAGAAAGGAAAAAAAAGAAAGTGAGTAATGGCAAAATTTCTTCTTTAAATTTAAATTTTTTGTAATTTTTTTGTTTGTAACCTTTAAATATAAAGGTTGTTGAAATTTATAAATTTAATTGTTTACATAAAATTAAAAACTTACACCTTGATGGACCATTATTCCTTTCATATTATATTCGGTATCTCTGCTATTTTGGCAACTACAAATTTATATCGTCATAGGGTCTTACCAATAATCAAATTAAGAGATCAGTTAAATATTTAAGTGGACTTTAAATAATGAACCATACCAATAATCAATTTAATAGTAAGCTTAACGCTAAACGTCACTTTAAATTTTATAGTAAAGAAACGCATGTTTAAACTCGTGATTAGGTGTAAACGCCACGTTTGTGCTGTCATGCTGAAAAGCAAAGGAGACAAATAATTATCCGTATCCTCTATGTTTGTCGCTTTCAATTGAATTAAATTGCTTGTTCGTGAGTTTTGTTGCAAGGCTATAAAACTAATAAGGTAATCAAAATAAACAAAAAAGATTTATTCCTTCTTATTTGTTTATCAATTTGAGAGTGAATGGCGAAAAACTAACACTAACATCGCACGCAGCCTAAAATTAGTTTGATGACTGTTTTATGATAACTAAGGGGCCAGTCATAGCTGTCATTGAAAATATTAATTGTCAATTTTGAGAGATTTTGAAGTTAAAACAAAAGATTATTTTGACGCCAAAGTAAAGCTAATTGTCTTGATAATTATTTCTAGATAAAACGAAATTTGGCACAACTTTTCTCATGAAATGACTTTTAATTTTTCAATGATGAACTACCTTAACAATGATAATTGAAAAAATTAAAAGTTACGTTATGGGGAAGATATGGGTCAAAATGATTTTTTTTTGGAGGAAAAATAATTTTGAAGTCGTAAGTTATATTTCTGCATTAAAATATTTAATGATTAAAACTTCTAAAGGTCTCAAAAACAACAGGTAACTTTTTCAATTTTAGTTTCCAATGATAGCTATAACTGGCACCTAAGATGTCATTAGACGCGATCAAAAACCTATGTAGACCTATCCAGATAAGTTTTTGTTGTTGTAATCCCTTGTAAAAAAAAACTGCTATCCGAAAAATGTTGGTACACGTTTGTATCCCAAGCGAAATTTTTAAAAAAGCCGTCTACAAAATGCAAAGCCGAAATTTGTTTGCCGTCATCGAGTTGTATTTTGCTAAAAATACTTTCAATTAACCTATCCGGTTTTGGTTGACCAGAAACCTATATGGATAGGAAGCTATCTTAGATAGGCTACCACATCGATTCTTGAACGCGGCCATTTCCATTCACTGAAGCTGTCTGTTTGGCAACAAATGTAGTAGATAATGTAATAGAGCACTGATTAGTTAAAGAAGTGATTAATTTGGTAATTGGTAAACACACAAATTAACTCGTCTCTAAAGTTTAACGTGGCGTTTATCTAAACGCTTGTTTAGTCGTTAATTATTGGTAAGGCCCATAGTAGATAGTAATGAAATGCGTCTGGGGTGAAAAACATTATGTTCCAAATGAAATCAAGTTGAGTTTCATTTAGTCACATAGTCACCATCTATCCGCAGAAGGATAATAATATTGTTAACTTCTCAAAGTTGCTACCGCACTTCTAGCATAGCATCTAACTTTTTTTTTTAGTTAGGTATCTGAGTCAACTTTTTTAAACTATCTAGGTATATGTATTTTTAAACTTTCTCCTGGGGATAACCATCCTAACCAAAACCAGCTCAATCCTATTTTTAAGAGAGAATTTTCTGCTGGGGTAGGTAAGGCAGGTAACCTTTCCCTCTTTATCCAAAAGACCTTTTCTGACTTGCTCGTTTGTGTTTTATTAAGCCTTTTTTTGTTCTTTTAGTTTAATTATTTATTTCCTCTGTGTGCCTGCGCTTATCCCTATTTTAACGCTTGACCAACTATAACAGTTTCTGCTGATGTTATAAGAACGATTTACCCCATTTGTAGTGTGTCGTCCATTTTATTTTTTTGGTAGGTGCCGGACAGTGGACAGCCGGAAGAGTATACAAAAATAAATACACAGGGCTCATGATGCAGATATATGTGATGATGCTAAACATTTTGGCAAACTGACGTCGTCGTCGTCCGTCGCTCGGACAAGGTTGACGGTTGGAGATGGATACTGCTAGCTATAAGGAAAGTACGTTGTGGAGAGTTTTATATACTCAGTTGTGCATAATAATTTTGTTCGCATGAAGGACGACGACGGAGAAAATGCATCCTGCAACAAAACTCTCCTACATAGCTTAAAAGGAATAGCAATTTTATTCTCTATGCTGATGCTCCCGCTTTCTCCTTGCCTTAGCTCCATGGACCTTACATTGATGCGATGCTAGCGGCCACGTTAGTAGGAAAAAGGTAAACCATCCGGCAAATGGAATATAATTGCATATTTCGTTGCAAGGATAATAAACGAAACAAACCGGGAATGAATAATTTTCAGGATTATGCTGGTTGAAGTTCAAACCCACTAACCATATACTCTCTGGATGCCTTCTCTGTACAGAGCTGCTGTTGTGAGATCTGATGGTGTTTATGGAGATACATACATAGCTGCTGCTTGTCAGGCCCTGTGGGGCCAGTGTAGTAGAGGTTATAGTGATGAGGCTTCTGCTAAAAACCAGCACACCACTCTCAGGAATTATGTTGGTTGCAAAAATAGCTAACATAGCTTGGAATATTATGATGAGATTTTTAATTTGGAAATCATTTATTGTCGGACGCTGGAATTCAGTTTGTTTTTGTTTTGTTTGCTTTGCAATGTTTGCATGTAATACCACTGTCTGTCGTCCTTATGGTAAAAAAAACTTTAGCAAATAAAAACCAAAAAAAATAAAAAAAAAAATTAAAAAAAATGAGAAACCTCATCGCTGTCTAGTTTGCAGCAGTCCTCATCAACAACATCATCATCAGAATGATTAAGGGCGATTTAATGAAATTGAATTTAATGGACTGGCAGTAATGAGCACTTACGTTTGAAAAAATAAAGGACAGTTGTTATACTTATTCGAGCTGACATTTATTTTATTTGGTTTGAAATTAAATTAAAAAAGAATTATTTGATTTACATATCTATGTATGTACATTAGGGTGGCACCCCCTATATAAAAGTCTTGTAAAATTTCAGCTCATTTTACTAACGTTAACCCGGCCCCCAAGTCGTCTGAAGTTTTTTATAGGAAATCCCATGTATTTTTGTAAATCCAAATTTAACTTTAGTAATGATTGATAAGAAAAAATTGAATTTTGGAACACATGTATGTAGTCACTTTTTTCATATTCACAAAAATGTGTCAGACAAAATTTTACAACTGTTATTTCCCTACTTATAGTCATTTAAACAATTTGTTTTTTTATTTAATTTTAATAAATGTTGTAAATTTATACATTTTCTTAAACATGACAAAAGTTACTTCATGTGTGCAAAAATTCAATTTTCTTTAACAATCATTACTAAAGTTATGAATTTTTAAAGTTAGATGTACATGGGATTTCCCATATAAAACTTCAGACATCTTGGGGGCCGGGTTAACGTAAATAAAATAATCTTAAATTTTACAGCATTTTCTTTTAAATTTATTAAGAACAAATTAGAAGGGTGCGTCATTCAAAATAAGACAATGTCCTTATAAGGACCACCCTATTGTACATATGCACATACACGTAGCCTTTGAATCAAGAGATCAAGAAAATTGTTGGTCCTTAAATAATCCTGTAGGTACCTTACCTACTTTCCTAAAGGTAAAATACAATTGCATAAATTTTGATATTTGGCCGTTCAACCTCACACCGTTAAATCAAAAACGCAAACCAAAGCTGACACGACCAAGATCTGACACACACGTAAACTCTCCCCTTCCTTTAATCATTTTGGAGAAAGTACGATTATTGCGCTTGGTATTTCAAAAGCGTTTCATGAAGTTTGCCATCAGGCCTTCTAATCGAAGAAATCTCTTAAAAATCCTAATTTTTTGAGAATTATATTTTTTGCTCATGTAGAAGGCGATTTTGGTTGACAAATTTGGAACGAAATTTTCTATTTCTATTTTCAATTTCTTAAAAATGTGTGGATTTTTGTTGACGTTTTTTTTTTTTTTTTTGTTAATAGACTGTCAAATGGAAGTGAAGCATTGCTCCGAATATGATGTACTGAAATAATTTTAAGACGGTGTGTTCAACTTGGACTTACTCTTCCGACTTTTCTTCTTTTGAATTCTCTCTGTACCTTATCTCAATCCTTTTTATGGTTAGAAAGCTGTACATTTTTAGAAACATTTAAAATCTGTAGATTTTTCTTGACGAATTCTTTTGTGATGTCAAAAAAGTCGGAGGAGTAAGTCCAAAGTGAACACCGTATAAAGCAGTGTCCACACTATGTTGATTTGTGTATATCAAAAGGGCTGGTCAACAATGTTGAGTAAATTCGGACGTGTATATCAACAGAGCTGATGAACTTTTGTTGACCCGAACGCAACCCTATTCAAATGGAAATCAACAATTTTTTATCGACTGAACAATGATTTTTAAGTCTGGACGCGTTCATTAACACAGCTATCACTTTTATTGTGGTTGCGGCGTCTGCATCTGTGTTTGGTGTCTTGATATCTTTAAATAATTATATACATATATCTACTATTTTGTTTCTAGTGATTAAAATGAACTGGTCAGATGATAAAACTTTGCTTTTTATACAAATGCATAAAGAACGTAAGCTGCTGTGGAACCAAACCAAGCCTGGTTATGAAAATAAAAACACCAGGCAAGATTTAATAAAGGAATTGGCGGAAGCTTTTAATTTGGACAAGGTCGAAGCAGAAAAAAATTAAGAAGCCTACAATCTCAGTTCGCTCGGGAGAGGAAAGAAGAAAAGTAATCAACAACCACTGGAAGTAAGAGGGACGAAGTGTACACGAGCAAATGGTTTGCTTACCAGAACATGCTGTTCCTGTAAAATAAAATAAACACCAATGACACTTCACACAAGACATGACAGTACACACCTCAACACCTAAACACTAACTTGCAAGGTGTGGACAGGCCAAAATGTTGAGCATGTTGATCGACAAAGCAAATAAACAATGTTGATCGGCATAATGTGGACGCTGCTTAAGAAATCAAAATGTTTTTAAATTAAAGTTTTTGCTCGGGAAAAGGTTATTCTAGGGCTTTTGGGCGAAATTTGGTACGAAATATTATGTGAACGCCAAAATTTAGGCTGTTACCTATCTGGCAAGGTAAGAACTATATTTTAGATGAAGGTCAACCCATATAATTAAGACACAACAGAAAAATCTGTCAACACAGCCGTCAACGCATTGCAAAAAAAGCTCTATAGGTACACACTGTATATAACATACAATTTTTATGAGAAACTTTTTCCCTAAAAAATATAAAGTAGTGTAGATGCTCTAATGTACTTTTTTCTCACCCAGGGGCCCATCGGCAAAAATCCCGATTGCATGGTGGCAAAGCCCGACGCTCGAAGAAGCATATAGATATATTGAACAAGTTGGATTGAATTCTTCTAGGGTGCTTTGAGAGGAAGATTCTTCGTGTGATTTTTGGTCTGGTGTGTTTCGAAGGAGTGTAGACAAACAGATTTAACGACGAGGTATACGGACTATACAATGACGTTGACCTGGTCAAAAAGCTGAAAATACAGCGGCTGGGACACGAGTAGCGTATGGACAACAACGCACCTGCCCGACGAGTTTTCGAATCCCACCCAACCTACGCAGCAGAGGAAAAACCCATAATAGATTACGCGCCCGAGCGGAAAATGGCTTCACCCAACTTGATGTGTCTAAATGGGAGTGGATTCTTATTGACAGAACTGGCTGAAACGGCTTGTTGATTGATGCCGTAGTCCGTCCTGGGCGCCATCTAAAGTAGGTAAGTGATGTATATGTAGTACATGGCAAGTAGGGCTGGCCACGAGAAGAGACTGGGCGGGACTTTTGTAACTCTCGTCTCGGTCTCGTTAAAATTGTTAAAGTCGGTCTCGTTTAATTAAGTCTCGTCCCGGTCTCGTCTCCGAAAAATACGATTTACGGACAACTTGTTGATTATTGGAACGAAATATTTTCGATTATAGTTGGAATATGTGAGAAGAAAATAAATATTTAACTGAAATTCGATTTTTTTAATTTATTAGACTCTCTGTAAGTTTCAGTCCAAATATGCAGTCTCGTCTCGGTCTCGTCTCGGTTGCTTAAAAAGCAGTCTCGTCTCGGTCTCGCATGACGAGACCGAAACATTTCTCGTCTCGTGGTCAGCCCTAATGGCAAGTAAAAATGAACAAAATTAATAAAAATAAAAATTCCATATGTGAGCAAGTTGTATTACAGCAGGTAAATATATGCCAACCACTCTGACTCACAGAACAAATATAGAAATGATATAAGGTACCTATATTAAACTTTTACAAACACAAAATAGCAGAATGATCAAATAAAAGTTTCAATTTTAATATTTCCCTGAGTATACATATAGGAAGGTACATACCTTTCTTCACAGCTTTTCCAAGGTACCTTCAATTTTGTTAAATTTATATCCCAAGGCATTTCAATTATTTAACTTCAAAAGTATACAAATATCTCGCCATAATATCAATTAAATTACCAGCAACTCGTCTTATTTGCAATTTACTCACAAAAACTTAAAACCTTTACAACAAGCATACTGCCAAACTATCTCATCCAGCAAATAGTTGATGAGAATCATCAGTATAATTTTCATTATCGTCGTTGTGGTCTTCGGTCCCCTCCTCTCTACCAAATTAACTCAAAAGAGTAAAAACGTACCCACAATCAGCCATACCTGATGGGATGGTGGTGGTCTGGATGATAAATTCAAAGTTCTTTAATGAAATTGTAACCAAACTGAAAGTAAAGATGTTTTTTTTAATTTACAACAATTTCTTTTTTGAAATCTTACAAAAAGACCTACATAAGAAAATGCATCTTCCTTCACTTCCTCTGCCACTGAAAGCAAAAGTTCACTCGCTGTTTTGTGATAGTCTAGCGTCTTTCTTCTCTTGAAATCATTAATTTAGGATTCCCAGTACAAATTAACTTCTTGTGGACTCATTGGCCAAAAACAGAAACAAACAAAAACTATATCAGAGGCAGTGCGATGCTATATAACAATCTCAATTATTATAGCTCGCCCGCCGCGCCCGGTCGGTATAGATAGATGCGCACTCAATGGAAGAGCAGCGAATTATCCTGAGTGTCCTTAATTTAAGGACTACTCAGGGACGTTGATTTTCAATTGCCAAGTTAGAGTGCACCTTTGAGGAATGGGGAGAACTTTTCTGCTATTTTTGTTTTTCTTTCTACACGACCAAATAGAGTCGCACTCTGTGCGATGACACATCGGGATGTAGGGACATCGCATCGGTTAAGTGGACTTTTGTAGTTGTCCAACTCTTTGGTTGTTGCGGATACAAAGGTAATGGGAAAACTATCTGATCTCCGTATATAATGAAGAGAACAATTCGGTGTGATTCGAATTTCGGGACGGTAGAAGTTTTGTGAGTTCCCCAGAATTAGTCATATCAGCACAGGTAGCACGTGCCCTACATACACGATATTGCTGTGACTTCTAACTTTACCTTCCTTCGTTGGAAGCGGTGATGGCGACCACTGTGTGTCAAGTCTCCCGGTTGCGGGGGCCTCCCTCAATTCGACATCAACAGACTTTGTTGAAGCGTTTTATTTTGTGGCAGAAGCCATTTCGTATGGGAAACAACGACGATGTTATCCTCTGGGGATTAAGATATTACCGCAATAACATTGTTAGCGGAATGTGTGTTGGTGTGCATGACACAAGGGGCTTGATGTTACTTTCTTTTTTTCTGTTCCTAGCGGTTGCACAGAAGTTTGATGGGCTTAATTGAGAGGGAGCGTTAATCTTCTTTTTGGTGGGAGTAGTAGCATGGCGTGGCGGTGCTTGTGTCAAATGCGTAACTAAGGATCCGGTGGAAGAAGGGAAGATTGCTCGAAGTTCCTCAAGTGGTGTGTTGCGTGGAGTGTTTTATAGGATGAGCAAAATGATGAATTGCCTTAAAAGAGTGGAATCGTGGCTGATTCGTGGCTGAAGTTTCTACTGAGTGAGTGGGGAATAAAGCTTCTGAAGAAGCATGAAACACACAGTTAATAAGCTGAAAGATAAATAATGCATGCATGTTGCGAGATGTTTTTTTATGGTAATAGCTGTTGTGTGCATTTGAGACAGACATCAATGATACGAAATGATACGATGGTTATTCTCTTTATGCTTTGAAATATTTGGCAAAATTATTTATTTATATTTACTAGCAATGGATAGGAGGAGAAGATACTGTCTGGGTTATGATAACGATAATCTCCTGAAAGCTTAAGGGTATCCGCTATTATTTTGAAAGATTCTTGTTATTTTTAACAACGATATAGTGATCAAATTCTTTATAAATCTTGGTTTAAAAGAATATTTTGTTTGGTTCTTGTGAATTAACTAGTTTATATGGGGTTATCTTGTTTTTTTTGCCTTTGTGATTTCAGACAAGTTTACTCTTTTCAACCACGAATGCCTTCAAGGAATGAATAATATATAATATTGGTGTTATTGCTCTGCAATCTAAGGATCTATTTTGCCTTACAGGCGCGAATGCAGGGGGGGTTTTGGGGGTTCAACCCCCCCCCCCGGAATGTATGAATTAAGCATCCTCGCCATACAATTTCACTCTTAATTTTTGATTTTTCAGTTTAAACCCCCCCCCGAAATTTGTTCCTGCGTTCGCACCTGTTGCCTTATCCTAGGACCTTATTTCTCTCAGAAATATGTGTATTTGAAATACCTTCAGAACAGAACTGCTAAATCATACACTGTGTCTTTTTTACTGATGTGCTATGTGCATGTAGGTACTTTTTCTTTAGAACTTAAGCCATAAAGTGCATCAGCATATAAAGAAATTTAATTGTTTATAACTCGTTAAGAACACAGGATTCAACAACAAATATTTTTAATGAAATTTTGTAGAACTCATGTTATCTTGTCAAAAACTCAGCTCAGTCGTTTCTTTTTACTTGGTCTGTAGGGCAAGTATTGGTTTCGAGCTGGAGTAATGGAGAAGTCCAAAATAGTGATTTCCGTCAAGACATCCGTCGCCGTCGGTCTGTTTGTTAATGCGCTTGTGCGTCCTGATCCACCTAGAGCCTAAACAATTGGACGGATATGCTTCAAATTTGGTTTGAAGTGTTATTATGTGATTCCCTAGAGGAAAGTTTCAATTTTTGATTTAGCTCATCTAGAACGGAACGCCATACAACGATTTCGGTTTTATCAAGTTTTCTCGACAACGGCTCCAACGATTTTGATTACGGTTCATACATGTCATCTTTAGACGAGTTCTAATAATACTTCATATTTAATTCTTATCTGAACAACCAAATAATGGAAATAAAAATATGTTTTTTTTTTTTTAAATTGCCTTTTTTTTCTAACAGCCATATTATTGAGTTTTTCAAAACTAGTTTAAAAGAAAAACTAGTGTTATGGAGATTCCAAGTTAAAATATGAAAGTTTTGGTATCCCAGTTTCAATATTTTGAAAATACCAAAACTCTAGTTAATAATACCGATTTGTCCAAATATTGAAACTTGAAACTTCTATTGAACTAGTTTTGCCGTAAACCTAGTTTTGAATCAAGTCAATAATATGGCTGTAATACTTATTTAGGTGTATTATTCCCTCATGTCATAGAAGGGAGGCGACCGTAGGTTTACCTATCTTATCGCGGCTTCAGAAAAGAATGATGCCAATTCATAGCTTTAGTCTTAACATTACCAAAACCGCTGGTCGGACAAGGTTATACAGGTGCCAATGGGTATAAAACGCACTTTTTCGGTTGCATTGTTGGCATAGGGTACCTAAACCATGATGAGTTTTTATAAATGGGGTATCAAATGAAAGCTTAGACTACCCTCCTTACAAAACCAGTGGTCGGACAAACTTTTGTTTGTTGTTGCGGCGAGTCCGACCACTTTTGTAAAAAGAGCTGTGCAAATCGGAGACTTTTTTTTATTTTTGAATCAGTCTAGTGTAAACGTAAAGGGAAGGGTAGGGCAAGGAGTATAAGTGGTATATTTGGTAAGGAAAGCCTCCCTTAACCATCCCCAGTTCTGATTTATCATTCTTTCAGGCTTCGACTTGGACCTTGTAGCCCAGAGAGCTTCTTTATTCTTTCCTCTTCTGCTCGTAGAGCTCTCCAGTAACTTTAGTGCTGCTGTGCAATGACGCTTTGTATGCCCCCTACTAAGCTTGTTGGCACTCGTCGTCGAACCATTGGTTCGTTGAGGTTGTCGAGTAAAACGAACTGCGATTGTAGTCTTCCGACTTCAAACTTCCTCATAGCATTTCTCCACTTTGGCTGTGTTCGAGATATGTATGTATATATGTATCAGTGGCGTGGCGTCAATAATTTGAAATGGGAAGACGTAACGAAAATTATTGATCTGCGAAAGTAAACAAAACTTACCCCTTGCCCTTTGTGTCTTAAACAAAAAAAAAATAACAATCAGATACAATAAAATTAGTTAAAAAACAACTCTTCCGTTTGCAGTCTATTTTCATAGGACGTATAGAGTGGCCTTTCATTAAAAAGATTTTTTATTAATAAAAGATGCATAGTTTACTTAATTCATTTGATTTCTCCAAGAGAAAATCTTTTAAGCAACAATCTAATGCTTATATTTTTTTTTTTAAATCAATCAAAAACTAAGACTAAAAACCTAGCCCTGAAGTATTTACATAGCTATCAAACAAAAAATAAAGAACAAAACCCTCAACTTCACAGCAAACTAAATTAACACTATTTCGTTACAGATATTTTTAGAAACTCTTTTGATTCTTGTTTAACAACACCCCAATGAAACTTTTATTCCAAATCTACCATTTTTTCTTAATATTTAACTTGTTGTTCTAAAAAAGTCCCATAAAAAAGAATAGTTTTTTTAGATACAGCGTTAAAAAGTACCCTAAAATCATGTGTCATATTCTTGTATTTAACCATACCAAGTATTTCAGATTGATAAACCATACCTTCTTCCCTTTGCCCCTCTTTTAAATGCGGTTGTACTAAAAGCCACTGCTGTGATTGAGACTTTTGATATGCTGTAGAGTGGTTCCCAAACTGTTTAAGCTTTGGAACCCCTAACAAAGTCCAAATATATTTCGGAACCCCAACTCTTAACGATGAAATTAAAAACAACACAATTCCAGTTCAAAATCAATTTGTTGTTTATACTTTCATGTGAGTGTGGCCCTTAATATTCTTTGAAAAGTGTATCACTATTTGATAAACAAAAAAGTGTTAACGTCAAACATGTTTGTATTTACATACCGTGTAGCTTGGTAAAAAATATCCGGTGGGTGGACCGAATTTGGACCATGAATGTACATTTTTTATATTTTGTTTGAAATATAAAGGACTTTTATAATCTTCTCAGCTTTATTTCTAAAAATGTATAATTTAATAAATTAAAAATGATTGTAATAGCTTCATTATAAACGATAATGATAATATGATAAATTAAAAAAAGTTATAAACTAAATAATTTTTATTAAAAAAAAAAATAAAAAAAAACACCGCAACAATTTGTTGTTGGCTTTCAATATGTTGTTGAAATACTACTGCAAAATAATTTTTCCTCAGTTGTGTGGAATATTATACATAATTAATGTGACAGGAAAACAAAAAAAAAAATGTGTATACCTACTCACTTTTTATCAAAAATGGCATTTGAAGGCGTGACATTGGCTTACATTTTGAGTGACTTAAGCAACGACAAATTATGAGAAAATACATCAAAATTATACGAAAACTTGTCATAAAAAGACGTACGAAGAGCAGGCAAAGATATGGATACTCCTAATATTTTTCCAGTGATATGAAAACTTAAATTAACAATTCATGTATTTAAAAAAACAAAAATAAATAAAATAAATGAAACCCTAAGATATAAACAAAAAATCATCAGTATGGAAAAATGTCTCTGTAATCAATTGGTAGGGGATCATTGATTGATTCTAGTCGATGAGATAATAATGAAAACGTAAACTCGGCCAAAGTCATCCAAAACTGCAGGGTAACTTTCACCTTCCAATTTTTGATTTTTAATAAGTTATAACTAATATATAATAGCCAACTGACGGTCGTGTCTAAAATTTACTATACTTTTGCAAAAAATCTTTACTCTGTTAAACAAAATCTATGCAAAATTTATTTATATTTTAATTTCAAAATGCGCCAAAGTCACCTAGTTTCCCCGTACTTAAAAAAAATATTTTTGCTTTTCACTGTTTGTACTTCGAGAAAGTCGGGGAACCCTAAAAACTCTAAATTACCCCAGGATTCCGCGGAACACAGTTTGGGAACCGAGGCGTTTAGAAGATAAAATTCTGAAATTGTACCTAAAATAATATTTTATGAATTCGTTTTTCACCGCTTACCCATATTAAATTAAGCATTTAAATCTTTCCTGGACTATACTATGCTTAACTAAAAATACAAGCAAACAAAAATAGAAAATGTATTTAACAAATTTCATAGCAAATAAGTCGAAGAAGAGTGTGTTATTTTTCACCCAACAGAACGAATATTAAGAGAAACGGAGTCAAGCAAAGTAATAAGAAACCCAGTGCCAGTATAACACGAGGATCAGCGTATTATTTTGATGTGTAAACTTCTTAGCGCTAGGTATTAAGAAAAAAACAAACTCTCGGTATGGGTAAACTTGAAAGAGGAAAGACAAAATTACGGATACGCCACCATCTTGTTTAATTAGATTTTTAACTAATGGATGCGAATGGTTCGTGCATTGAATAGAGTAATTTGAGATAATGTGGTAAATGTCGGTAATGTGGTTGGGTATAGTAATACACCAACGACACCAACCAAGCCAACGGTTTGTGCATTAAATAGTGTCGCGAAAATTATCGTCATCATATAATTGTGGAAAATGCAGTTTTTTAAGGCATGGTGCAACTGTTATGATTTTAAGGTCTAAATTGGGTATGATTTTAAGAGTTGCCACATTCTCTAAAATTACTTTTTTTGAAAGTGGAGGGTGAGGTTAGAAACAAAATTAAATACATATTTACGCTCAGCCCTGAATCACATGAAATAACATAACATGTTCGACGGGCGCCTTTAGCAACCTCATCAGTTTACTATATACTGCAAGCTATAGTATAAACTATATACTACACTGATGTTTAGACATCATCCCCTTGAGTCCCGGTACTCACACATTTTTTTTCTATGCTGTTGCGTGTTGGCCAAAAAGGATCTAGAAACAAAAATGCTCAGGGAAGAAAGGGATACAAAACAAATTTTATAAGACGGCTAAAGACGTGTTTTATTTCTAAATTAATTCTTTTAAAGAGAGCGTATGTTCAGCAGTTGAGCAAAGAGCGAAGAGAAGAATGAATTGTCATAAGTTGTGTGTTTGTGCGAATTTTATAATTCAATTGGTAGGGTTGCATAGTTTATGTTTATTTTTATTTGATAGTATCTTTCGTACAATTTTTAAAAGGGGAGACGGTAGGAATCGTGTTATATGGACGCCATGGCTACAACAAGTGGCTTCCGTCGATCAAAATATGTATATGAAATATGATTAATCTGGTAAACGGTTGATTGATCAAAATATTTCAAGGTCCCCTTGTGGATAACAAGGATGGGAAACTGCGTACCAGCTACTACAATCTATTGTACCGCAGAGAAGTTAATCCGCCTGATTTTGTTATCGGAGGGGGTGTCCTTCAGGGTATACTCTCCGACTATGTCACCTATTTGCGTCCCTTAAAATTATCACCCAACGCCTCTGCCCCCATGCTATTCCCCTCCATGCGGCTGTAATTGTTTCAACTGCAATTTATAACTCGACAGACGGCTGGCTAAACGGGTGGCCGGCCATCTAGACGGGCGGATAGACAGACGGACAGATAGATAGACGGACAGATGGATGGCCAGCCAGACTATCACTAGCATGTTCATTTTTGTTCAGTTCTGCGCATGTTGTCAAAATCAATAGTAAAAAAAATTGAATTTCAAACAATCACAAAAAAATAACTTTTGTATACTGTGTATTTACACAAAGGGCAGCCATCTTGAAATTTGGAAAAATGCGCCTGATAATACCTTAGATATGTGTAGTGAACTGTGTTTCACATTTACATGAAGATTAGATTGATGGGTTCAGTTGGAATTCCAGGCCGGGAATTGTTTATGTTTCTTTTTTAATAATTTATATTCGCTTCGGATTGAATAATAAGGCAACCGAGGTGTATCAAAATGAGATATCGAATTGATAACGATTCACTTTGTCCTTTATCAGGTCACCGGTGAATGAAAAAATTTGCAATTCTATTGCCAACAGGCTCGAACATCCCCAAAATAAGTGACATACTACGTTTATTCGCAAACCAAACAAAAAAATAAACAACAATAATAAATAAAACGAACCGAATCCAAACCCCTACAAAGTAATTTTTGTTTAGTTTTCTTTTTTTGTTTTAAAACATCTGTTTTTAACGTTACGTTCCGGACACAATTCCCACAAAAACTGCTCTCCGGGGCTTGAACGTGATGCGGTACGATTTTAATACAAATCCAGAATGAAATTAACATAATTTGTTGCAAATGCTTTTGATCACCATGAACGACGACAACGTCCTAGTCTCCTAGTTCGGCAGTGGCGGTGCGGTGGCTGTGATGGTGAAGCTGTGACGACGCACGGGCGGGCAGTTTGGGGTATGAATCCGAATTATGCGGCACCCAAAGCGTTAGTGATGTGGCGCTTCTGATGCTGTCGTTTTGCCAATGAACTCGAAAAGCATTCCAACATCCTACCGCATTGTGTACACTTCATTAAATACCACTCTCATTTCAGTGTGGTGTGGTGTCGGCTTTTGGTTTGTGGGTGGTGGCAAAGATTGCTGCATTTCCGCAGTAACTCACACATATTTACTCTATGCTCTCAGCTTCAGGTAATGTTCCCTAAAACTACTTTTTTTGTGTGTGAAAATGGAGATGCTTTTGTTGGGTTTTCTATAAAATTGTTTTGAATTCCCGAAGTTTTTATTTAACTCAAATTATTCACCGTTTTTCGTCTTGTTTTTTTTTTTTTTTTTCGTTTTCGTTGTGGTCGAAGGTTTTTGTTTAAAGTTTTCCAATTAAAATTTTGTGTTCGAAGGTATGGTTGCTGTGGGTCTTTTTTTTTTTTTTTTTCTTGTTCTTGCAAATTCCATTTTCTTCTGTTCTAAAACAATATACAACTAAAACAAGAAAAAAAAAAATCCGTGGACAGTTAAATTCACAAAAACCAATGAGATAACTTTTGTCGCAGATCCGAAAACTTTAAAGCGGCATTTCCGCATCCGCCAGTACCTATGTATACCTATAACATAAATCTATATACCTTTATCCTTATGCCAGAAAAAAATATATAGTTCCTTAAGCGAAAGAAAGTTTGTCTTTGTTAAGGCAGTGTGATTGTTCGATGAAAAGTTATATAAGGAAAGTTACTCTAATGTACTCAAGTTCATATATACCCACCATTACCATTATCAGCCTTAATTTTACTTAGAGACAATTTAATGAGACTCGAAAGAAGGGTTAATTAGCTACCTTCCCATGGACCTATGGTTTCTTAGAAATATGATAAGGATAACCGGAAAGTATCGTATTTCTCTATCATTTAAATAAATAGGTACATTATTAATGCCTACTTTTTCACGGATCAATCATGCGAGTTTTGAACAGTTGAACTCGAGTTAATTCGAGTAACAAAGTAAGTAGTTTCGAGTTTAGCTTTTATCTCGTATTGAAAAACGAATGGTTATTATCGAGCGCTCTTAAAAGTATGCTTCTCATAACCAAATATCTTTTGTGTTATTCAAACTTTATTTCGAATATTTTAAAACAAGAGTTTTTTCGAAATTACTCAAAAACTAGTTTCTTTAAAAAAAAAATTGGTAGCTACACACCGTAGCTCTTGTAATTCTACACAAATAAAATAACAACTCTTTTTTTCGTAAAATTGATAGATTTGGAGAAAAACGGTCGAAAACATTGGGGTGTAGTAGGTATACATTTAGTCAAAAGAAATATAATAAAATTATGAAGGTAATAGATATTTTTGGTTGGTTGAATTTTTTTTTGTTTATGTTTGGACAAATATTTGCTATAAAAAAAAACAAGTTTGAGGGGTGGTACCGGAAGGGAAATGCCGCCATCTTCCACTTTCACACCCTTAAATTTTTTGCTCCACTCTAAATTTAAAGCACTTCTTTGAAATTGTTAAGGACGTACAAATGAAGCAATACAGTAAAATTCATTTTAGTTGGAATTTTTTCGAAGTGAATATATTATTCCTAGACTATGAATGTCAAACGAAAAAAAAGAGGCTGGATGCGACCCACACTACTATCTTCCCATTTTTTGTGCTCTTGGCAACCATTTTAGCTTTCGCGCAGTTTTAATTTTTTTCTTGTGGGTAGCTTATAAAATTTTAAGAATCTAACTAACTTTTTCCTAATTCCTCTCGGTATGGAGGTAATAATTATTTCAGCCAATTATTGTAAAACAGACTATTAGCTAAGAAAAATACCATAAATCAGGGGAGTGTAATTCAAAAAAACAAAAATTACATGGTTGCAAAGAATATAAAAAGGCAATTTAAGTGTCATATGCCAACTTTTGATTTTAAAACGATTTTGAGTGTTAAAATTTTTCGAAAAAATGCATTTTTGAAAATTCGTTTTTGGTAATATTTTGATTTCTATCTTTCAAAGGGTGGTTTTAAAAATCTCAAAACTACACAGCATATAGATGGTATTGGTGGTATATATTTTTTTTTGTAAAAATTCGAAGTCGATATCATTGTTTATTCTCAAGATATTCGAGTTGAAAAACATTTTAGCTGTTTTTTTGCTCTTAAAACCAAAACATTTTTAGCAGTTTTGTTGCTCTAAAAACCAACTGTCAATTGAATTTTGTTTAAAAGATTACCAGTAGAAAACAAATTTAGACTGGGTTCGGAATTATTATTTGTTCTTAAAACATTTGAAACGAAAATTATTTTTCAATTGTTTTTCTTAGTTTTTTAATTTTTTACCAATTCCTTACATAATTATGTGTAGAATAAAATCAGTCCGAAATCGATATATTTTTCCCTTCTCGAGATATTCGAGACGAATGACATTTTACAGCTCTTTTTTAAATTGATGATTTATGACTTTATTATCTGTAAAATAAAATTCACCCAAAGTCGATATCTATTTTCGTTGTTGAGATAATGGTGGACGAAAAAAGTATCTTTCTAAAAAAGATGGATTCTGATTCTAGAGACCTTAAAAACGTGAAGATTATGTCAAAATTTTCAATTCGACAAATCGCACCAATTACAATAACTTCCAAAGGGAAGTTAATATCCTCAATTTTATTTGTACGCGCTGAGATGCATCAGGTGGTGTGGAAATCAAACTTATTAGGTGAGGTGCCAATATGGTTCTTGAAGTTCTGATATTTACAGTTTACTATTAATGTATCACCAAAATGAAATTCGCTAAATACTCGTAACAAAGTAGTCTTCTAGCATTATAATTTAAATATGATTTCTGGCATATGACCGCCACGGCTGCAAGAACGGACCAATTATTCCACCAACCCATAAAGCACACCAAACATTCACTTTTTGTGGATGTAACGGTGTCTCAACATACACTTGAGGATTATCATCACTCCAAATACAGCAGTTTTGTTTATTGACGCATCCATTCAATCAAAAGTGATATTCATCGCTAAACAAAATTCGCTTATGAAAATCGGGATCAACGCAATCTTGTTGCCCATTCACCGAATCTACACCTTCTACGCCTTGCTAGGTAATCCTGTGGCTTCAATTCTTGCACGAGTTGGATTTTGTAAGCACGCAAATCAAGATCTTTCCGCAAAATCTTCCATAAAGTGGATGGGCACATATCCAAATCATGTGCACGATGGCGAATAGATTGATTCGGGTCTTTCTCTGCGCTACGCAGCAATGACTTCTTCTATACGCACTGTACGACGAACGTCTGCGTATTATCATTAAGAGTAAACGTATTGCGAAAACGTTCCACAGTTAATTGAATTAATTGCTCTGATGGACGATTATGTTGACCGTAAAATGGACGTATGGTGCGCGATACGTATTTCAAACGGAACCATGATTTTAAAAAATAAATTTGCACAATTTGGAAACGTTGTTCAGGCGTCAGTCTGTTCATGTTAAAATTCCAAACCAAACTAAAAATAAGCCCCCTGACAGTTGACAAAATGGCCGACAGTTAAAATGGTGTTGCCAACTTAAATTTCTATACCTATAAGAAAAACACACTGTATAAGAAAGTCAATGTTTATTTGTATTTGTATTTTGTTTAAACATTTATCTCAAAAGCTGCTTAAAATGTTTGATATCTTTAAGCATTGCACATCAGCTCCGTAGTTGGTATTATAACTAGGGATTGTCTTATAGCTTGGAGTATTCGCAAACGATTTTTGCAGAAGCTGTATGGACGAGGAAGAGGAAGAATTGGTTCCTCATCTTCTCTGTACATATACCCTGCCATATCCCAAAGACGCAAGCTCCATCTGGGAGACTTCTACCGAAATGATCCTAGTGATTTGACAAACATAGACATAAGTAGTCTTGCGTGCTTTATAAGAAGCTCCAACTGGTTTTAACGAGTTGGGGGAAAATCTCTCTATATTCACATGGTATCACAGCCGAGAAATAGCTGAAACCAAGGATTAGAAGCGCATTTGTCATACAAAACACAAGCCAAATGATGTTACATAGAAGAATTCAACATTGCGTCAATTAATTTTTATCAGTAAAATAAAACCTTTTTTCACTGATGCTTGATGTCTCATTAATTTCCACTAAGAAATCGTTATAGCAAAACCGCTCTCAATATGGTGATCTTATATACACATGCGAGTACATTCCTCAATGTTGATGGGGTTTTATTTGACAGGAAATTAAATCCAAATCAATTCAGTTTCCCGATAACGTCCATTAGACCGATGTAGATGATGGCTTGCTAAAACAAATTCACTTAAACATTTACCAAAAGTATCTACCGACACTGCTGTTTCACTAACTTCACTTTTTAAACAACTCAATGGTCAATCAGTCACTGATGCAAATCCTTTTCGATATAACCCTTGTCGTCATCTCGTCGATATTGAATCCACTTAACCTCTTTAACACAAAAGTTTGTATTTTGTCAAACTAACTGGTAACAAAATTCAAAATAATCCAAACCTCTATCTCTATCTCAGTCTCAGTGTCTATGACGAGGCTATTGATGAGTACCTGATGGAATTTTCGCATTCGGCTTGCACTGACTATTTGGAAGCTGCAGAATACGGTCGATGGCACCATCTATCTAAGCAAGCACGTAGCCGAAAACATCAACTCCTGTTGAATGAATTGAATTGGTAATCATTGCAGAACAGCATAAACATTATTTGTCAGATGCCTCCGTCCCCAGTTTACACCACATCACTTTCTGGTTGGTAGTCGAAATGATTGAGGCTCTACAATATTGTGTCTATTGTACCTATGCATATTTTGAAAACATATTGAGGGCAGTGTTGCCAAGTGTTTTTGTTGAATTTTAATTAGTTAAAGGTATAGAAACTTTTGATTTAGGAAGAAAGCCAACCCAAAAATATAGACGAGTGAATTCTTTAGACAGTATTAAAGTTGGAGTCATCCTCATCAGATGACTCTCTCTTACGCAGAAGACAAAATGAATGCTCATCAAAATCCTCATATATTTAGAAATTCTGCTTACGATGGTGCCGAGTCTCAAACGACAAGTAGAAATGCAGTGCTAATACTCGTCTCTTCGAAAGAACAATTTTTGGGTCGGATATTTTAGGTCCGGGATCGTAGCACTTTATAAATTATTGATATTCACAAAAAAGTATGCCATCTAAGAGGTTAGTATACTTGGTCAAAAAAGGTCAAGTTGTTTCAGAAATTGGTCAGCCATAGGAACATTTCAATCAATTGATAATATTTTCAAGGTCAGCTTCATTTGAGCTTAATATTTGTACTTCTGGCTTCATAGACTTAACATTTTTTTTGAATTTCAACTTAACAGTTTTCGAGAAAATCAGAAACAAACAAATTTGTTGGAGTGGAGGTACCAAAAATAACCAATTTTTGAAAATAAAAAAATTACTAAAAAGTAGCATTTCCTTGTTTTAATTATTTGAATTTATTTTTAAATAAAATCTTTGGAGCCGTTTTTGAGAAAAATACTATGGCAAACAAATTTTATGGCAGGTACCGTTATTTTTGGCCCTAGACAAAATTTAAAAAAAAATATCAGGGCTAGTCAAAAAACACTATGCACCAAATTGAAGAAAATCCCTCCAATCGTATGCTGTACGGGCGAGGACAGACAGACAGAGTTGCGGGACTCACTTTTTTCGCGTTCTCTATCATCATAATGTTATGGAAAATTAGGGAACGTATCGGAATCCCGCTTTTTAAAATCCCGTTTTTCAAAAATCCCGTGAAAAAAGTTTTAAAATACCGCCTTCTAAAATCCCGTTTTTTTAAAATACTGTTTTTTAAAATCCCGTTTATTAAAAATCCCGTTCTATTTAAAATCCCCCTTATTCCACTTAAACCGTTTTTTTAGAATACATGATTAAAACTTATTGATTTCATGATGGTTATTTTCCACGTTTTATACTTTTCAAATGTTATCCAAGATCTAAGAATAACTCGACTAAAAGAAAATGTCTACCTTGCTGCTGTTTTGGTCTGTGTACGATACGATAGTGCCGAATACCCAAAATAATGTCGAGGCATGGCATCGCAGACTTAAGGTTTTAGTTGGACGAAAAAGCGTTGGGCTGTAGAAAATTATTGCCGATTGCCTTAAGAAACAATTGTGGTGCTGACAGAAATAGAAAAAAATTAAAAACGGCCAAGCTAAAACATATAAAAAAAAACTAATGTGCTAAAATCACGAGCTTTAAAAAAAATATAAGAAATAGGAACAAAATGAGTAAAACAGGACTTTTGCGTCGTATCGCCCACAACATTCAATTGAACTAACATGATATTAATGATAAATTTAATATATCCTCAATTGTTTAGAATTTCATTTTTTGTTTATTTAAGAATTAGATATTTTATTTTGTTATATTGTATTTCGCTTTTGCAAGTAAAACTATTTGTTTTATTTTTAAAAAATCGCGCGATTTAAAAAAAAAAAACAAATAGTTTTGATTACAAAAGCGGGATAGTAATAAACGGGATTATAATAAATGGGATTATAAAAAGCGGGATTATAAGAAAGCGGTATTATAAAAAACGGGAATACAAAGCGGGATTAAAAAAACGGAATTTAAAAAAAAAACAGGATTATAAAAAGCGGGATATCGTACCCAACCCGGAAATATTATTATGTCGGGTTCGATTTTTTTAACGAATCTTGACAGAAATGCATTTTCTGGGTTTTTTGTCTCCAAGCTGTGGTTAGTTAAAGAATTTTTAAAATAAATAAAAATGAAGAATAAAATAAAAAAAAATTTGTTTTTTGTTTTTTTCTTTTATTTAATTTGAATTCAAAATATTATCACAACTTTAATTTAATCTATAATTATCTTCGCATTTTGGAGTGTTATTGCTCCATCATCAGGCGAACTACTCGACAGAAAGTCATGCAGGATGGCGCACCATGCCACAATCGATCTTTTGCGCACCAAATTCTCAAATCGTGTTATCAGCCGTCTTGGTGATGTCAATTGCCCGCCTTGGAGCTGCGATTCAACCCCTTTGGACAACAATCTGGAAACTATTCAAGCACTTAAGGCCAGTATCATCCAAGCAGTTCGTGAGCTACAGCCCGAAACCATCACCAAGGTCTTGGAAAAATGGAGTGACAGAATAAGGTACTGCGAAGCCAGCCGAGGCAGCCACTTGAACGACGTTGTGATCCATAATTAATGGGAATGTTTGCTCTTACTAATAAAGCCATACATAGAAAAAATGTATTTTTTTTAAAGAAACTTGTATTTGGCTCACCCTGAATTATTTTACTCAAAATCGACTCCTACAACTTTGATAGTTTTTGATTTTATCGAAAACGGTTCAGTTTTTTTTTTTATTTTATTTTATTCACAAGATGACATTTATATATTAAACTTTCAGATGTTATATTTTTGTTGCAATACATTGAAATCTGGAAAAAGCTTTTAAAAACAGAGTAGTTTTGAAGCGCTATACTGACAGCTAAAGTCAGTTAGGGAAATAACAAAAAACAGGGAGTGAATTATGCACTTTCTTGCACGTTTCGATTTTCCTGCAAATAGCACACCTTTTTGAGCGGGAGCAACCTCATATTGTCCTTGTTGATATTATTTGTGAACGATTCCCACATAAATCTATGATATTCAGCCTTATCGGCAATTCTGGGGGAGATTGTTCTCCCCAGGATTTTTATTTATCCCAGGAGGCGAATACTCTTATCGTCAATCTCCCCCGGATTCAATATCCCCCGGAAATTACTTCGAATCAGTTTCGAAATACTCTGAGAGAATTTATATTCTGAAATTATGTCAAAGTTGGTAAATTATTTTCTGAAATCAAATTAAATATTTGAACTATTAATTTGTGGTCATAAAGGCCTATTTTGCATCATAAATTCAATTCTCGTGTAATGGAAACGCTTTAAAATAGTCAAAAGTTAAAGAAAAAAGAATTTTGTGTCTATTTTGTTTTTGTAATATTTTTGTTCTCTCTCCCTGTGCCAAACTGTATTACTTTATGTGGGGGAATAACCCGAAAGTTTTAAGTAAATTTGTTCCAAAATGTGTTAAAAATTTATATACATAGAAACAAAAACGAAACATAGATCGGCTAAAACAAACCCAATTTCTCCTCCAACCCGTTTACCCGTTTAGTCTCTCAGTCAACGTTATGTTGGATTTTTTTAAAATGCCTATATGTTTTTTGACACGAAACGAAAACTTGTCCTATAGAGCAAGTTAAAAATTATAAAACCTTTAAAAATAGGTAGTAATATGCTTCTATTTTTAAAATTCTTCAACTAAATTGAGGCGAGTTTTTTCCACGGAAACATTATTAACTTTCCCCCGGAAAAAGATTTACGATATCTACTTTTTCCCCTTAGAGTTCTTCCGTTTTTCGAAAATTGTTTACGATTGGAAAGTATCATATGGGGGAACAAAACCGGGTGAGATTTTATTCCCGATAAAGCTGAATGTAACATCCATGCCAAAATCTAATTCACCTGGACTAGCAGTTTTTTCCTTTTTTCGAGTTATGATAGCTTAAAGAACCATTATTATTAATTATTTTTGTATATCGAAAATTTCTTGAACATTTTAAAAAATAAAATTTGATAGATATGCCAATTTGTAGTATTCATTTTTGATCCAAAAAAAATCAAAAATGTGTGTATGCAAAATTGTAAAAATTCTGAAGGACCTCTTGTATACAAAATTTGGTCAAAATCTGTGAAGCCGTTGACAAGATATTAGAAAATAAAAAAACCGGTTCCGTTAATAACCGTTATTGGTAATTTTTTGTTTTCATTGTGTTTGTTTCTCATCCTGTTAACGATAATTCCTGCAAGTTTCATCAAAATCGGTTGACTTGTTTAGTTTTTAAGGAGTTTTGTCCAACCTCCCATACAAAGTGTCTCCAACGATTTCAATAAATTTAATTTTTTCAAAAAATCAATTGGATTTTTTTTTTTTTTGTTAAGAATACATTTTATTGTATACCAGTTTTAAATTGTTATTAAGTCAGTTAGGTATGTACTACATAGCACATACTAAATTTTCCGTTTACGAAAAAAAAAAAAAAGATTTTCCTTTACTGAGCGGGGGCCTCGCCAAAAAATCGCTTTTTCTAAAGCTTGTTTATGCATCGTAAACAAAAATGTGAATGTAAGTTTGTACAAAAATTAATTGTCTACTATTTTCGTTTTATAATTAAAAAAATTGAGACCAAACAATTTATTCAGGAAAAGTAATATATTTTGTTAAACATATTTTATAAGGGTTCTATTTATTTATCTTTTAATCTAACTTAATTATAATCAAAAGTACAATTAATTAGTAATTTCATGAACTAGAATTATTAGAGATGCCATCATTTTAGCTTGCACTTCATAAGCTATTATTTCCAGCATCTTTGTTTTTTCGTTTTCCCCAATATCTTCAGCTTCATGCATTGTTGTTGGTAGAACAGCATCTGTTGTTTCAGGTAATGTCAGAGCAATAAAAGCCGATATGATGGCACATGATGAAAAGAGAATTGCTGGACCTGAACTGAAGTATTTTGCGTGTATGATTTCAGAAGAAATAGAAGAAATTTTGTTATTCATTTATTAAATTGAACTTCATTAAACTAACCAGGAAGGGTGTTTGTGGTGCAACCGTTGATCCAATTCTTCCAAACATCGAACAAAATGACAGCAAACTATTTTGTACGTTTGTTGGAAATATTTCTGAGGTGAAAAAATATAAAACTTGGAAAGATGATGCAATTGCTAGTTTTCCAACCAAATACAAAGTTAACTGAAAACCATACAAATCTGAAATAAAAGTTTCCCATTAAAATTCTCCAAAAGCTCTTTAACATTTTGTTTTTGATAAGCAGGGATGTGACCCGGTATTAAATGGAAACATTTGGGCCTTTTTCAAATAGTTTTGGGTTGACACGAAACTGGTGCAAAACAGGCACTAAACTTATTTCAGTCACTAAACTCGGTCCTAAATTATGTGGCCACAAACTACTAAACCGATGCGAAACCGGCACGAAAATATCACTAAACTCGGTCCGAAATTAAGCAGATATTTGTTCAAAAAAGCATTGATGCTAGTCATATTCTGGAAAGTAATATAAAATATTTTAATAAGTAAGATAAAACTGTTTTGACAGTTATTTTTGTATATTATGTGTGTATATCTAATAGAGTTTGTAAGCTCGATAGAAATAAATCAATAAATAAATAAGAAATTGTCTGGCCCAAAACTGGCCCTTAACCGATACCGTAACTGGCACGGCGCAGGGTCAAAAGTCCACGGGCCAAAAGTCCATAATGGACTTTTGTCCCACTTCTGTGGGTCAAAAGTCCATAAATCAATTGTGAACTTTTGACCCACTCCGATGGGCCAAAAGTCCCTACAAAAATCTTGTGGACTTCTGGCCCATTGATTGTGGATTTCTGACCCACTTCAGTGGACCGCTTTATAGATAGTTTTCTTTAACAATACTGTTTTGGGTTGCCAGCTTCGCTGGTTTAATGATTTTAACTCCCTTTTCGGGTCCTCTGTCCCGATCACGCGACTCCGTCGCGCCGCTTAGACTATGCTCAGTCGTCTGGCAGGCGCCTATGTTGTCAGTCGATCGTTATTAAAGTTTTTTTTGTACTAAACAGTACTTTGAGTGGCCCGCTTTGCGTTTTTAAGGATTTTAACTCCCTTTTCATGTCCTTTATCCCGCTCACGCGACTCCGTCGCTCCGCTTAGTGTATGCTCAGTCGCCAGGGAGGCGCCTATGTTGTCAGTTGGTGTGCTTTAAGCTTACAAGTAGTATACAAATGAATTCGTAACAAAATATATAAATAATTCTTAATTGTTCTGCTTTTTTCAATATTATAATATGAAATTATTGTGGACTTATGACCCACTTTCTTTCTAAAATTAGGGACTTTTGTGAACTTTTGACCCACTTGAGTGGGTCAAATCTCCACAACACAATTGTGGACTTCTGACCCACCCAAGTGGGACAAAAGTCCAATATTGGGCTTTTGGCCTGTGGACTTTTGACCCTGCGCCACCTGGCACTAAATAGTGCGAAACCAGCACGAAAACATTTCCGGCACTAAACTTGGTGCTAAATTATCTGGCCCGAAACTGGCACTAAATCGGCATGCAACTATTGAATCCCTTAAATAATAAGGGTCGGCGCGAAACAAAACTCTTAAAATTAGTTTAGTTTCGGGTCGACCTGGAACTAAAATCTAACAAAGGAGTTTAGTTTCGGGCTGGCCCAGCCCTAAACGTTAAGTTTTATTCCGGGTCACATCTCACATCCCTGTATGATAACTAACCTGAACTTACAAAAGTCGTCGCTGCTAAACAAACTCCACAAACCATCAAACAGCCAAACAGTGAACATCGTCTACCAAATCGATTCATTGTCCAATAAGGCATGACATGTCCGGGAATTTCAATCAATGACATAAACATAAAATTATCATACTTATTTCCTCCGAGTGTAAGTGAATTCAAACTCAGTCCATAGTAGACCAAGACATGGGTGAACCAGACCATTGGACAACTGACAATTCGCCAAAATAATGCTTTGAAACATTCACAAATCGGGAATGTAGTCTTTTCTTCGGATAGTTTTTGCCTATTGTCTACGAACAATCGTTCAATAGCCGGATCTGATAGTTTTCGTTTATTGACTCTAGCAGCTTTCTGAAGAACTTTTCCCGCCTCGACTTCTTTAGCTTGCGAGAGCAGCCATCGAATACTTTCGGGAAGAATCCACAACAAGACAATATGAGCCAGAGCAGGAGTGTAGAATATTTGAAGAATTGTACGCCAATTTGGATACATTTTAGCTACAAATGCAAGTAGAACTTTTCCGAAAACAACGAATACTGTTAGCAGCGTACAAGCTAGAACACGAGCTTTTTGGCCAACCAGTTCGAGTCCAAGATTGAAAAGTGTTCCATAAATTGTTCCACTGAAGACATTATCGAGAAATTCAAGACTAAGGAAGATGTAGTAGTCAATTGATATTGATCAAATGACTCCGCAGATGGCACTCAGGAAACCTCCAACAGCTAACGTTGTGCGGCGACCATACCTTCAAAATGCAAAATAATAATATATAATATTTTTTGAACTTTTTCTGGGGATCTTTAAAAAGATTTAGCTGAGGAATGAAGTTCTTGTTTAGTTAGCTCCTTTACGAACTTTTCACAAAAAAAAAGCATTTTGTACAAAAATGTTCCATTATTCTTATTATTATTATTATTATTATTATTATTATTTATTTGCAATCGCCTGCCAGATTAGAAACTATGAGTTCACTCACCTATCAGACACATATCCCACTAACGGAATTCCAATGAACTTGCCAAGATTATAAACTGTTCAAACCATCAATAGTTTCCATTCGTCAGAGCAATAAATTCCAAACTGTACGAACAAAATATGGTTTCTATCAAAACACTGTACAATTTACATATAGTCTGTATAATCCACGGTACACACATCATTGGATATGGTCACTTCCTTGTCACGACATATAAAATCCATCCCGCATCTCTCTTTTGAGTGCTGATCAAAATTCTCGGCAAAGCAGAAATTTTGACGAACACTTAGATTGTAGGGAACATTTCGAAAACATTCATTTAAATCACCAACGGAAGATTTTGGTATTGCAAATTTCGTCCATGGTTCTTGGTATGTACTGTTGGGGCCATCGCATTCCGGTACTCGACACCTGTTGAATAATAAATTAGTCAAATATTTTCTCATCACAAGAATAAAAATAAAAACATGTTGCCAATTATTTCATACAAACCTAAAAACCACTGAACTAGCAAGAAAGATATAAAATTCGGTGAAGATTCCCCTGAATAGCATAGGAATACACATCAGCAAGAAGTTTATCAATTGAAACTTTCCAAATACTCCAATGCGAACTAAGATCGCATCCAAAGTCCCGATCTACATTGCCCGATATTTCCACGAAGATTTTTCCAGAAATCGTGTGAAATGTACACACAGAACGATTTTTTCCATGAGATTTTTTCCTTGTCTTCTTCATTTTTTATTTCTGTGCTCTTCATTTTACATTGATATTCACTCACACCTTCAACCCAATGGCACACTGACACCGAACACACACAAAAAAATGGAAAGAGGGCGAAAGAGAACATAAACAGACTGGAAAAATCGTTCGAGTTTTGTGGTACAAACGATTTGATCCCTACCCCTCACTTTTCACTCCTTTCACCAACGAACAAAAGATCGGCACTGGAAAAATCGTTCAATGTAGACCGGGACAAACCAAATTGAGATGCTCCAAGCGAACTCGTGCTATCGGCATAACCGTTCTTAGCCTCAGTCATTTGGTAGTATTCTTCGGGAAGTCTCACTGGAAAGTGAATAAAAATTATTATTTGATGCTGAAGTGAGGCACGTTTATGTAGGTGGATATTTCGTGACCGAGATACAAGTAGGTAAATGAATATTCAAACTCTAAAGATTGAACTTTTTGCAGTTTGATAATAAGACCCGCAAAAATTTTATTTCTCGATTGTTGAATTACACTGATAAGAGTATGTATTCAGCAATTAAAATCAAAATATTTTGTGTGTCTATTTTGCTGTAGCTGTACCTACCTACAAATTTAAACTAAACAAAACAAACACACATCTGAAGATCATTACCAGTTTATTGTGCCTACAATTATTGCTCTGATACCATAATTTAGATTTTATTGGCGAATGATGGCTGTTGTGAAAATGAAAGTTAAATTTTTATGAGGCACACAGATAGGTAGGCCCGGACTTACCATATGTGCAAGATGTGCAAATGCACTAGACCCATGCAAATTCAATCCTACCCACCTAGTTTCCAAATCTTTCAACCTGTTCGTAAAAAAGAAAGAAAAAAAATCTCAACACAAAAAAGTTCCATGCCACCTCATATGTGCAAGATTTATTTCATGCCCACTGAGTCCCAAAATTAACATAGAGAATATGACAACGAAAAATACTTATTCATACTGAATCATGTGGGCGTCAGCCGCAATTTTGAAAAACGCAATCTAGCTTATATCCCGAGAACGACTTATCGTACAATTTTTTTTTATATACAGGATGTCCCGTAAAGGATGGTCACAACTGAATATGGTGATAGGCTAGGTCATGACCTTTCAGAATATGGTAACTTGTTCATACCGAATCATAACGGTTTTCGAGTAACGGCTATTTGTCGAAATTTAAAAAAAAACTTGACTTTGAACCAGTTTTTTGCCCACCCTGTACATAATTGACTTTTGTTTTTTACAATTTTTACACTAAAACGTTGGCTAATAGTTTGACTGATTGCGGCTGACGCGCAACAACTAAAGCCGTGCCGATTGTTTTCAATACTCAGAGACAACCCATTTACCAATTTCAATCATAAAATTCGAGCGGAATTTTTTTGCAAATTAAAAAACCTGCCGACTGGCCTTTTTGTTATTTTTTTCGTTTTGTTATACCTAATGCTAGGCAAAAATAAATGGCTTAAGAACATAAAAAAAAAAAATAAAAAACATCGCCTCTAGAGATTGGAAAACTAAATTTTTCTGTGTACTTTTTTTTACGTAGCCTTCGTTGATCCGAAGTTATAAGGGGTTAAAGTTCTGTTGTTCTTTTTTTATGTTTCATTGTTAAAAACGCTTAATAATAAAAAAAAAAACTAAGGAAATAGCCTCTAGAAAAAGGTCTGTTCTACACAGCGCAATTATTTTTCTTTTTTTTTGTAACCGTAAGTTTGGTCTATCTGCTCGTTTAAAAAAAAAAGTAAATTTTAAAATGTTAAAAACTAATTTAAAAAAAATGTAACGGGATGCAAATTTGAAAAAGAAACGGACATCGCCCCTGGAAAATTATTTGCACAACATTTAAGTATTTGAAATTTTGCCATATCAGTGACACTTTTCGAGGTCTGCTACATTAAAAAAAAAAAAAAAAAGGCAGCTTCATAAAAAAACATTAACTTTTTTACAAAAAAAGAATTTTGATCAGCACTCAAAAGAGAGATGCGGGATGGATTTTATATGTCGTGACAAGGAAGTGACCATATCCAATGATGTGTGTACCGTGGATTATACAGACTATATGTAAATTGTACAGTGTTTTGATAGAAACCATATTTTATTCGAACAGTTTGGAATTTATTGCTCTGACGAATGGAAACTTTTGATGGTTGGACCAGTTTATAATCTTGGCAAGTTCATTGGAATTCCCTTAGCGAAATGTTTCTGATAGGTGAGTGAACTCATAGTTTCTTATCTAGCAGGCGATTGCAAATAAATAATAATAGTATAATAATATAATAATAGTAAAAAAGCTAAATAAACAAGAACTTCATTCCTCAGCTAAATCGTTTTAAAGATCCCCAGAAACCGTAAGTTTGGTCTATCTGCTCGTTTTTAAAAAAAAGTAAATTTTAAAATGTTAAAAACTAATTTAAAAAAAAATGTAACGGGATGCAAATTTGAAAAAGTAACGGACATCGCCCCTGGAAAATTATTTGCACAACATTTAAGTATTTGAAATTTTGCCATATCAGTGACACTTTTCGAGGTCTGCTACATTAAAAAAAAAAAAAGGCAGCGATCTTCAGCTTCATAAAAAAACATTAACTTTTTTACAAAAAAAAAAACAACTTTTTTTCAAAAACAAATTAACTTTTGAACAAAAAAAAAACAAAATAACTTTTTTACAAAAAAAAACTAACTTTTTTACAAAAAAAAAATAACTTTTTTACAAAAAAAATTTAACTTTTTTACAATAAAAAAAAAAAATTAAACTTTTTTACAAAAATTTTAATTAACTCTTTACAAAAAAATTCTTTAGACTTTGATGATCTCATGCGAGATCGAGACCGAGACTTTTCTCGTCTCGTGGCCAGCCCTACTCACAGAATAAAATAAATGTTAGGAAGACTTATGGGCATTTCATAAACATTCGCTAAAATCGCTTTTATCTAAACTTCTTTTAAATTATTACAGACCAAAAAATTTTTGCGTAAGCGATAGAAACAACCAGCTAAGTTAAGTCAAATGTCAAATTAAACGTCACAAAGTTTCTAAGGGTTTTTTTCTACGCTTTCCTCTTCAAAATTGTGAGATAAAATTCTATATTTTGCAGAAAATGTTTCCCATACAAATTTTGACAGTTCATTTCTACCGATAGAAAATTCTATCGTTTCTAAGCTTTCTATGGGTTTTCTGCGTTTGCATGAATACCCCTTTTTTTAAATTCAAAAATCGGTTCCTTATCCCTGATTCATTGTGTCCCATGCACTGATTCACTGTTTCACTCATGGTACACAGTGAATCACAAGGTAATATTTTTTTGCAAATTAAATTTTTGTATTTTCGTGATCAATGTATCTTTAAAAAAAAATTTCGAAAGGTCTCAAAATCAACAGTTAACTTTTTCAATGATGGTTTTAAATGATAGCTATAACTGGCACCTAAGGTATAACAGACTGGCTGAAGAGCCCACTGTTATACCTTGGGCGAAACACAATTATTTCTGGAGTTGAGGTCACTTGTACTTTTTAATTGAATTTTATTCATTTACTCCACTTAAAACAGAAGTAATTTCAATATTTTAATATTTAAATTTCTTCATATTCTTATTCTAAAGATGAAACATTAAACAAGTTTTAGAAAAAAAAAAACTGATATCTTTTGATTATAATTGTGGGAGCAACAGTGGAAGAAGTAAAATGTGATCCACTCTTACCATAGGTAGGTACTTAAAAAAATAAAAAACAAACTAACAAACTACACATCAAATCTTACAGAGAATCTTAAATACCCAAGCTGTAAGTATTCTCAATTAGTATTTATAGGTATTTAAAGAAAAAAATTTTAACATTTTTAAACAATATAGGTCTGAAGAAGGTTGCAATCACAACCGAAACGTCACTTGAAAATTTAAAACAACAAAAACTGACCTAAAGCACACTAGAGGCAAATTTAATATAGGTAGGTGCTTAAGTCTCATAAAATGTCAGCTAGTTGCTGTAATTGGTCAGTCACAGATTTTCCTATATATGCATTTTTATTTTTTGTTTTGTTTAAGTCTTAATCGACCTTGAAAAAAAAAAAAATTCAAAATTCTAAAAAATAGCTGACATTTTATGACAATCTGGGGGAAATTCGAATGGCATACTTTTTTTTGAATATACCATACGAGGTGCTTAAATCCCGAAGCCAAATATTCAAGTCGTTTGTACAAAGAGGGCGAATGGGGGAGAAGATATCACCGCAAACTCTATGAATATGCAAAGATGAGAATGAAGGCAACAAATCAAAAGACGTGGACTAAAATAACTTAGCCACAAAGGCAGCGTTTTTTTTAATGTTGGGGTTGGGAGAGGCCGTCGGTTATGTCTTGTTAATTAAATTAAACCTGCATCAGCAAAAGTCACACGTTAAGAATAAAAATTAAAATAAAAACCGACATCAATTGTCTTATCTCCACAACATACCTACATAAGACCTCAAGCCTTTTACGGAATGCCTGTACGGGACATCGGATATGAATCCTTTTACGTTCTACTGAAAACTTTTAGCTGTTACAATAATTTTAAGCCAAAGGAACACAAATCATTCATTAATCATCTTGATTTTGTAAGCTAAAAATACACTGCCGATTAAGTGTAACATAGCACTTTGACTTTGACGCTGGCTATAAATTATTTTCTTTTTCTTTTTGGTTATATTAAATTACTCGAATTTTTCCATGTCATTAAAATCCTATACCTATATCATCATGGCTTTTGGTGTTCATTCAATCTGCCGTCAATCAACTGACATGAATCTAAAATTAGCCTGATGTTGTGATATTAACCGTTTTCTTGTTTGCTCTAAAGGACCGGTATTGGTTTAGTGTACACAAAATCGAAGTTTTAATCAAAATTAACAGTACGATGATGGAAAATTCAAAGTGATTTTACAAAAAGTGAAGTTCAAGAAGTCCATCGTCGCGCCGCCCGTGTCGGTCTGTTTGTCAGTGTGCCCTGAGGTACATCAAGCTAGAGCCTAAACGGTTGGACCGATTTGCTTCAAATTTATTGTAAAACATTATTATGTGATTTCCTATAAGTTAAATTCCTATTTTTGTTTTAACTCATTTAGAACTGGTAGCTGGCAAACAACGATTTTGGTTTTATCAAGTATTCGACGAATTTGATTAAACTTCGTGCATGCAATCTCTAGAACATTTTTTTATAATACTGCCTACCACGTTCTTACCAAAAATTCGTAAATTGGAAAAAAAATGTTTTTTTTTTTAATTGCCTTTTTCAGACAGCATATCATCGCCATCGGCTTTGTTAATTTGACCAATATTTTGGGATTCGGTTCCTCTAAGTTGGTTAAAAAACATTACATTTAAAGTTTTTATAAATAATTTTTTTTTACGAAAAAATAAATTCAACGAACAAATTGTTTTTTTTTTTTATTTTTAACTTTATTCCCAAATTAGTTTTTATTAAATCAAAAACTTTAAAAATGCTATTTTAACTGGTTTTTACTATTTTTCCATTAACGATATAAAACTATTATCTACACCATCAATAGCTACATTATAGTTGTTGGCTGCGAGAGCAAGTTCGTGCGATCCAGTCGTGCGTTTTATTTATTGGTATTCTAAAGCTATGAGTATTTTATTAATTAAATTCAATTTTGATCCTTTTCGGAATTTTCCAATTAAACAAACTTTGACTTTATAATGCCAATAAATTTAAAAAGTACACGAATTTATAAAATCCGATTTAAAATAATTTGGTAAATATATTTGGTGGACATTTTTTGTAGGCTCTGGCTAAGTCAATTCTGGTAACGAGTTAAGAAGTTAAGAAGGAGATTTCCTTAGCTTTAATAAAGCACTTTCTTATTATGCTGAATTAGATTTATTGGTTAGATGGAAGTACTTACATTCAGTCTTTAATTAGTTTGACCGATGTGTAGTTGGTAATTGTGTTTAGAAAAAAGGCGGCAATATTTATATCACATCAGAATTATTTATAGTATTTCTGAGCCTTATTTACAAATATCTTCAATCTCCTCGGGCCAGTTCCGATGTTTTTTCTATACGAAGTGTGCGGCGCAGGGTCAAGAATCCACAGTACAGCATAGTTTTTAAAATGTTAAAATATCTTTTTTAACCCTTTTGGTACGGATGTGGTACAATTCCATATAAATATTCTTTGTCTTATACAATTCCGTCCCGAAAGGATTAAAATTGGTACAAAGTATTTTTAATTTTTTTATTATCTTAAATTTTCGGCGTTATATAATAACGCCCAAAGAAAAAACTCTAACCGATTTGGAAATATCGCCCAAAAAAAACTTTGAACAAATTTAGTTTGTAATGTTTTTGCTTCAGTTTTGGGGGCGGTCTTTCCACTAAAAAGTTTTTTTTCAGGACTACTGCCTCTTGCGAGGAATTGACAAATCCTCCAGGAGTATCACTTGTCACGAATGTGTGCTTCTCGTCTAGCCATTCGGATTCGGCATAAAATTGTAGGTCCCTTCTATTCCTTCCGACAGGCGCACACAGGAATGGTTGCGAGTTGTTAGTCACTAGGCCCTGGTTCTTCACGAGCCGATGTGCCACCCAATTTATTTATTTTTATTTTTTTTCTTTCCATTTTTTGCAATTTGTAGCAAAAGCCAAAATCTTGTGAGTGATTATTTTATACTGAAACTATTTTAATGTAGCTACACGATTCGAAAAGATTTAATACTATTACATTCGTCTATTTCTGAAAAAAAAAAATAAAATACTGTTTTCCAAGAAAACTGTTGACATAGGCGCCCCTGCCTGTCGAATGAGCATACCCTAAGCGGGGCGACAGAGTCGCGTGAGCGGGGTTGAGGCTGCAAAAAGGCAGTTATCTTTTGATGTGTTTTAATAAATTCCGTTGAAGTCTTGTCCAAATTTAACAAAAACATAAAATTTGGAGCAAAAATAGTTTGGCGCAGGGTAAAAAAACCCACATTAGTGGGACAAAGGTCCATTTCGTCGTGTGGACTTTCCAACCTGCGTGCGTCGAAAATGTACTTACGCGTCTGTCTCATAAATGTAGTTAAATTTGAAATATAATGTTTAATACATTTTTACTGTCTTTGGAATTTGTCCACAAAACTATTTTAAAGAATCTGGAGAGAAATGGATACAAAATATGTGTGCAGGCAGAAATGTATAGGATTATTCATCGCATTTATTCGCTGAGTAGTGGAGACCAGCGCTGCCGCTGAAAAAAAAATCTTAGTGCCACCAATTATTTTTTTGAGTGCCAAAAAGTGCCACAGAGTGCCAAAGTAAAAAAAAATCGCATATTCAAACAAAAACAATAAATATTCTTTGTTTACATATTTTCCCTATTAACAAAATAAAATAATTAAATTAAAAAAAACAATAGCAAATAGCAGATATCATATGATAGGTCCCAAAGGGCACGGTAGTGCCCAGCCAAGTTCTGTACCACACCCTTTTTACATGACCAAACTCAGGCGATTTTTGACCCCCTTTAACTTATGTACCAATAAAGTCAGAAACTTTAAATTTGCAGTAGATATTTGCTAGCGCCTCAGGTTCTGGCAACGCACCAAGTCTAAGTTTTTTAGCATAAGTGGTTCCTGAGATATAAGACTGCAAAAATCGCAAAACCCATAACTGACTCATTCACTTACAGCCCATCAAAATTATGGAGCACTTCCCAAAATCGTAGAATCATTTAATTTCAAACAACGGTATGCCTTCTGATGCATACAAAGGAACAAACCGAAAATTTAAGATTTTTCATTCAGGGGCGTGGTATCTGCCCATTTTTATAGAGTTGATATAAATAACTGGAGCACATCTGAGCATTGCAGAAAAATGAAATTTGGTAGAGCGGTAGGACCTGAAGTGAAAGCAATGTCAAAATTTTAAAATTCGAGACTTTATGTTCATTCAGATGGCGTGGCATCCGCCCATTTTCACAGAATTGATATCATTAATATGTACTGATTATCAATATCATACACTGATGATATTTGGTAGACTGGTAGATCATGGGATCAATACAAACGAAATATTGGATAATTTGAAATAAGCCATTGAGGGAAGTGGCACCCGCCCATTTTCTCAGAATTGATATCAATTATTATATGGAGCACTTTCGACCGTCGTAGAATGATGAAAATTGGTAGAGCGATACAAATTGACATGCAAGAAAGGCGAACATTAAAATTTTGAGATTTTACATTCAGTGGGTTTGGCAACCACCTATTTTCGAATAATTAATATACATATATTTAATAGAGAGCACTTCTAATTGGTGCAGAATTATGAAATTTTATAGAGCGGTTGGTTTTCGGGTGTATTTATAAAAAGAAAAAATTGATATTATGAATTTTTTCATGCAAGGACGTGGCATCTTTACATTAAATACTTAACTTTTCTTATGTATTTTTGTGTGCAAGTGATATAAAAACATTCTAACTCGATTTGTAACTACCCAACTTCATACATCTCCTGGGATTTTTGTTTCCATAATTTAAATCAAAATGGATACTCCATCAACAAAATTTGTCAAATAAATGGAGGTGAAAAATTATGTGTTTGTATGTGTTACCGACTTAAGTAGATATTTCGACCAAATTACCTATCGAATATAGTTAAAAAAAAAAAAGTCATACACAAATACGATATTTTTCATTTCCAAAAGTTTATTTTCGAGAAAACTATTTAAAACTCAACAAGAAAAGGACTGCAATTCTTAAAACTCCAATCATCAGAAGAATACCCGACACATTAAAGCTGAAGTGCTTTAATTTTAGGTTCTGTTTTTGTTCCTTCCAAAGAAATAAAATTGAAAAAGAGCGCTCCTTGATCAAAAGATCTAAACACAAATTGCAAATAGGAAATTGGACGATTCTTTTGTCACTCTTCTTGTAGTTTTGATCACGAACCTCTTATTAAAGTCTAGAAGGTGACAAAAAGTTTCATAATATCTCATAGGCAACTTCTACAATTGTTACAGCCATCTTGATGATATCGATGGTATAGATCAGTCAAATATTGCTGATAGAAGTTATATAAGAAGTAGGTAGAAATCAAGGACGCAATTGTCTCAGGTCTCAGACCGGAATATTTTGGGGCTCTATCTTTACGGTCGCAAAGATTTAAGCCAAATTTCATGAGAACCTGACTTCAAGTACCTTAAACAATACAAGTAGGTGACTTAGTTGCTCGAAGCTTTCAACTTCAAAATTTCTTTTTTGAATCCGAAAAATATCTAGAGCAAAAATATCGGCATAAGATTGAAAACGACGTTTCGCCGAACCTCTATTAATCATGGAACTTATTCAAGAAGACCTTCGCTTAAATTTATAGGAGCGTTGAGGAAAAGTAGATCAGTTGCCTGAACAGGATTCCTTAGTGAAAAATATCAGTTTGGCTGTCAAAATACTGAAGAAAACAATTTTTGGATTCGCTTGCTTAGCTTTTGACGGAGCAAAATCTCCGATATCTCTGTTTCGTGAACACGCCTAATTATAAAATTGATAAGCAGCTACTTTTGAGAAGAACTTTGTAATGAAGAAATAAAAAAAAATATTCTAACAATTCAATAACAATTAAGTTTTCTTATAGTAACCATAATAGTTTAATAATTCTCAGACTTGTTTTAATAGTCTTTAAGCCATATAAAGGCTGGTAAACCTTTTGATCTTAACAATAACGTATGCTAAACTAATAGAAAACTTTCAGTTGCGACACCTGGCGGTCAGATTAAAAATTACAAAAAATATTAAATCGCACTAAAAGGACTCCACGCAACTTTTTGGATGATTTTTGTTCAAGCAAAGTTTTTTCCAGTTTTCAAATGTAATGCGCGACCCCAGCGGTCGTTTTTAAAAGTAAAGAAACATCTTAAAATTCATAAAATAACCCAAAGAATCTTTTTTTTTTGGGGGGGGGGTATGTTTTTCATATTCTCTTCACTTCGTTTTTTAGTTTTTAACTGCAATGCGCGACCCCTAGCAGTCATTTTTTAAACTAAAACAAAATCTTTAAATTATAAAAAGAACCCAATACAACTTTTGCGGGGGGTATGTTTTTGATATTCCCATTAATTTTTCCCCATATAAGATCGCTCCACCCTAATACACATATATTATAAATGCACTAAAGTAATTTAAATATGTAAGCCTTATATAACGTAAACACATATGTACGATACTATTTATGTTTACAATACAAACACACATACTTCAATACACAAAACAAAAGGATAGTAAGGAATTTCAAAAATGTAGCTATATTTTTATATTATTTGCCAATCAATGTGAACTGAAAGTTTTGCCAAGAGTAAACTAAATTAACGGTTGCATTCATTGTAACGTTCAACTTCACTTCCGGTTCCGACGAGAACGAAAACCAGCAGCGACTAGTTATTGAAATATAATATCTTTACACAACACAAACTAAGGTTAGAAGTCAACCGTAAAAACAATAGATAAGCATAATGCACGCCGCGGTCGGTCGATGAAATATTCGCCCTAGACAAATAAATAATAACATTTTCTAATGTTTATTAGCAATTGAACGCAAAATCAACTGATGATGATTATTAAGCGCGCAGGATTTCATATGGCTGAGTGTATAGTTTGTGCTTGTAGGGAATTATGCTTGATTACTAAATGGGATTTTTGTTGCTTATTTATTAATTTAGAATGAAAAGTAAATAATTGTTACGGTGCATGAGTTTTGTAACGGATTTAACATTCATTGCATTTATTTAGAGTGCAATTTAAATATGAACCGTGAAATTGTTTGCTGACTATGAATATGATGCTTTTACAATGTTTTGAAAGATACGAGTTGATAGGTAAAATGTTTAGGTATACCAAATTTGTAAAGCTTAAAATACACATTAAATTTCATACTGATTTTTTAACAGAAAGGAATATGACCAAATGAGCATACATAAATATGAATATAAAGGTAAAGTGATTTTCAGGATATAAGCTTTCACATTCTATAATTTTTGGACGATTCGATAAATATATGTATTTGACTTGATTTAAATAAATTTAGTAATGTACATTGCGCACAGTAATCGATTTTACGATTTTATAGTAATATATTCTGAATTGAATACAAAATATTCACGACTGGATCGCACGAACTTGCTTTCGAAGCTAACAACAAGAATGTAGCTAGACATTAACGGTGCAGATGTGGTAATGGTTTGCTTATATTTTTCTATATAATAACGAATAAATAATTTTTGATTAAAACAAACCAATTTTTAACAAATTTAACAGACCTACGGCAATCACTTTTTGGACTTCTCCACACACTGAATAAAAAACGGTTGTCATATTATTAATTTTGTTGATCAAATTGATGAAAAAAGTTGTTATTTTTCCACCAACGACTGTGATCCTCAATATGAAAGTTTCCGATTATCAATTTTAAAATTGAAAACCGCTGTCATCATATTGACAACCGCGATCGTCATATTGATTATTAACGATAATCGTATTGATAACCCCGATCATCGTATTGACAATTGCGGTCGTCATATCGGATTGTCACATTGAAGACCACGATTGTCGATATGATGATTGCTGTTGTCAATACGATGATCGCGGTTGTTAATCAGACCTCCGTGTTTGTTTTTGATATCGACCATTTTCACAAACAAATTACGCAGAAACGGGAAATAAACTAAATTATGAAAAGAAAAATAAGAACTTAACAGAATTAATTTAAAATATTCAAAAATAAAGGAGAACACATGTTTGTAATAAGAAATCTGAAAAAAAAAACATAGACAAACAGGAAAATAAGATCAAACATTTAGAAAAAATTAATAATAAATAAGGAAGCTATAAGGAAAATGAAACAGATAAAAATAAACTTTATTAAAATAAGCTGGACAATGCGACAGCTGGCAAAGGTGATCATCATATTGACAATTAGAGTTGTTAATATAAAAACTTTAACAACGGACTTTTGGGTGCTAAGATTTACCGTGTTTCTTTGTTCTCTCAATTTATCTGGGTTTTCATATTGAAAATCCAGATGTTCAATATCATATTGAAAATCACGATGTTCAATATGACAGCTGTGGATAAATTGAAAATCGATATCATCATACTGACAATCCCCGTCATCGTATTGACATTAGTAAATTGACAACTTAAAATTTTCATATTAAGAATCACGATCATCAAATGTAAGAAACAAGCTGTCATATTAACTACATTGTTCATCAATATGACAATTTTCAGTTAACAACCAGCGATTGTCAATATGACAACCGATATTTTTTTCTGGGCATCATCGTAATGTTAGACCTCGACAGTTTTTTTGACACGAAAGCAATACTTGCCCTATACTAGAGCAAGTAAAAAATAAGACAAATAAAAATGAGCTTTAAAATTAGCATGTAACACATTTTGTTTCACGTAAATAAGTTAAATACATTATGAGATTATGCATGACAAACTTAATATTTGGTTAGTCTTAGCAATGAGCTGATAATGTGTTGATATCGTGTAGTACACGATTTCAGCTAAAAATTCACTGTGAGCGTGATAAGTGTATGTGTGCAAGCGTTTAGCATAATCCCAGTAGGAAATTTCAAAAAATTCATGCAGGAATCACCAGCTTTTTCATCAATGAGTGGAAGCTACAACCCATGAATTTGGTATGAAAACATCGATGAATTTAACATGGGGCTGTCATAGGCGTTCAGCAAGTGATTTTCTAGGTGAATCTTTACCGGTGAAATCACGAAGTAGGGGTTACTATTTTATTTATAAGCGAATTATATGTGATGAAAAATATAATGAATGTTATGCTGTGAAATCACTAGATAACTTAGAGTTGCTTATTCACCCGGTGAAAAATGGCATGAATGCTCACCCATTAATTTTTTTTAGTGAATAGTACACTGAGATGGAAGCATTGATTTGAATTGAATTTGTGTACAAAGTAAAAGAAAGGGTAGATGGTAAAAAGGGTAGATGAAAAAAAGGCAATACCCATATATAATGAAATCATAGCACGATGCTCCTTCATGAAAGTACTAGATGACTTCATTGGTGTTTTCACCTAAATATTTCATTGAGAAGCATATTTCCTACTGGGATCATTTATATCCATATCGCAAGTAAAAATGCAAAAAATCTTCACAACAAACATAGACAGTATAATATCAGCTTTAATTTTCCTAGCAATTGCTGTGTGTGTGATGTCCTTCTCTTTGTATAAAGAAACGCTGAAATTCCAGTCGTCTGTCTAGCAACTTTTATAATATGTATTATGACAAAATGAGATGTTAAACAGAATGTTCTAAGAAAAACATTTTTAACACAAGTTTTCCCCTGAAAGGACGGACACCCAATATTTGCAATTCAAATATGACATACAGATATGTCTAAAAGTAGTATGGATGGCGTTAGAGCATAAATTATCAACATGTTATCCTTTTAGTTGTAAAACACACAGTATAATATGCATATAGATGGTCTACCGTATGACATCAATGAACCGTTTTAATGTCCCCACATACATTAGAGCGAGAAGGATATTGCGGTTTTTTTCTATTATGGTGTCGGAAGTGGTTGATCCTTTTTTGTTATTGGGCTCGAACATCAGCAGGTTACGTTTTATGTATGTAAATGATGAATTACCATTTTTTTGGGTAGGGGGAAATGTAGGGTAGTATAGCTAGGCCACAAGGCATCATGATATTTTCACAAATTTATACCATTAGCTAAATAATACGAATTTGGGATAGAAACGTGTTTTGTTATCATATTTATCCGCACAACAATGAAAATTGTGGATTTTGGTTCTGGTGACAATTTGTGGTTGATGATACTCTACTTGTTATTGTTGATGAAAACCTTCTTAGAATTTTGTAAAATGAATTTAAATTTTGGGTTATTTCGATGTCATGTGATGTTAGATATGAGTGGGTTCCGAGAAATCCATTCAAATTATTGATTTAAATTGGCTTTTAGTATTTGTATTCGTTGTTTGACTCTGATTCTGGTTGTTATAAACAAAGTAAAATTGACTACAAGTGTCACAGGAAGCGGTTAAACCTTATAAATTAATTTTTTCATAAACAAAAATTGTCACATATCAAGTAGGGCCCTAAGAAGAGAAAATGCATGTTCGTTTTTGTCTCCAAGTTGTGTGGTTTTATTGTAAAACCTAGTTTTGTTATAAATTTCATTTTTATTTACATTGAATTATATAAAATTTACAATCATATTGCAAAAATTAATTTAACAAACAAAGGGTAGCGCTGGCTGCCCGTTTTACACTTTTTTACTTATCAGCTTTTACTAACTTGTTGTTTTTTTAAATTGATTCAAAGTAGGTACTTTCTTATTTTCAAGAATAAAAAAAAAAAAAAATAAATCGGTTGGCACAACGGCTCATGAAGAACTAGGGCCTAGTGACTAACAACTCGCAACCATTCCTGTGTGCGCCTGTCGACAGGAATGGAAGGGACCTACAATTTTATGCCGAGGCCGAACGGCTAGACGAGAAGCACTTATTCGTGACAAGTGGTACTCTTGGAGGATTTGTCAATTCCTCGCAAGAGGCAGTAGCCCTGAAAGAAAACTTTTTAGTTTTTAGGTGGACGAGGCTGGGAAGCGATCCCAGACCTCCAGCGTGACAGTCGAACGCACTAACCATTAAGCTACGGGCTACTATTTTTTAGAATAGGTACTTTAAAAAATAATTTTTCTAAGTTCAAAAACAACAACAGATATTTAACATACAAGTGTTGAAAAACCATTAAAAATTCTACTTTCTAATTAGATATTTTTGTTTGCGTTCTTACATATTAACATAACTTCCAATAGAATTATTTTTGACTTTTTCATTATTGAATTTCCCATTACTGGAGGAACTAGGGTATTAAAATATTTTTTTTGTGCATTGATATTGCATATCAAAATAAAAAAAATGTTTTTCCGATTTAAAAAAAAAAAAAAATATTTGTTTTTTAAATTGATTTTCAAAAACGGGTTGATGAATTTTTCTTAAATTAAATTTTTATTTGTATTGTATTATGTTACCGTTAAAGTCCGGATCAGTTAAAGTTGGTAATTTTCGATTCAAAATAGCTTTTAACGGCCTTTCGCCATACAAATTAGCGTTTCGTCCCGGCGTTCTCACTTGGACTCTTCACCTTGTCAAGACGAAATTCTTATTAAGTTCAGTCCAACTTACATGAATTTTATAGCTAAAATCAATTGTGAACTATATCCAACGCAATTAGAATTACTAATCAAGAATTTTTTATGGACTAAAGGCCGTTAAAAGCTATTTTGAATCAATAATTCAACAAGTCTAATTAAATAATGCTGAGTCTTCTACTTGGCTGATTTATTTCAGTAGTATATAGAATTTGTGTTATAATAAAACACTCGTTGGGAATTTTCTTTCAATGTGCAGGATTCCGGACTTTAACTAGTTGTTGTTGACATTAACGTATGCTGACATGAACGCATGTATGCTATCCCGTTAAAGTGCGGAGTTAAGAGAGCTTGGCAGTTTGGTCAGTTTTCCTTGGCTTCTTTTATTTCTTAATTGCAAACAAGGATGAAAAACCGTATTTTATAAATCAATCAAAATTTTAGAAAAAAAAGTGTATCAAATTGTTTATTTTAGCTTTGTTTCAACAAAAATCAACCTCTTTTGAATTCGTAAGCTTACTACTAAAAAAATCAATCAGATATCAAAAAGATTTCTCGCAGATTTAAATATGAGATCTTTTGAAAAGATTAATTCCTTCAGGAAGATGATCAGAGGGTACTTATGTGCACACATTTTGTAAAAAAATACATCACGTTGTTACATAATCTCAAAAAGAGCCAATTTTTAGACAATTTTAAAAACAGAATCTTGGAATCCTGAATTTACACAGTAGCTCTCAGGTTGGATTTTAATAATTTAGGGTCTGAATATGTTATGTTATATTTTTTTTTATTGAAATTGCTGTTTATACCTAACGCATTTTAAATTAATTTTGTGGATGTTTTTTTTTTCTCTTTTTTTAAGTACCTGTATCATTGTTTCTTCGAAACACGATCTTTTACGGTAAGAAAAATAAGCCAAGTGAAACTAATTAAACTGCCACACACTCTCTTAATTCCGCCCTTGAAAGTGAACAGCATATATACCCAACTAACATTTCAGCTTCGGTTCGGCTTAATAGAAGTTGTATTAACTTCTACTAAGCCGAACCGAAGCTGAAATTTTAGTGAGGCGTTTTTGTCGACATTAACTAGTCAGCATAAGATAATGTCGGCATCTACTAGTTAAAGTCCAGAATCTTGCTATTTGAAGAAAATTCCCGACTTTAACGGATCGAACCAGAAACCAGTTAATATCAGCATTAGCTGAATTCCTGAATTTAAAGATAACATATACATAATAACTTCACGTTCCAATTTTGTTTTTTAAAAAACCTCCAATGATTTTTAAATTTTGTTTCCCATAAGCTCACATTCGTTCAAAAAATCAATACTTACTTACTTACTTTAGATGGCGCTCACAGCCCAGGATGGGCTTCGGCCTCAACTAACAAGCCCCTCCAGCCAGCTCTGTCCCTAGCTAGCCGCTTTCAATTGCGCAAACGGAGTTGTTTGATGTGTTCATCCACTTGTGTGCGCCAACTGTTACGGGTTCTTCCTCTGCTGCGTAGACCATCATCGGGGTTGGATTCGAAGACTCGTCGGCCAAGTGCGTTGCTGTCCATACGCTCCACGTGCCCCATTCATCTGAGCCGCTGTATTTTCAGCTTTTTGAGTAGATCAACGTCGCTGATGTATATCCCGTATAGCTCGTCGTTGAATCTTCTCCCTCACACTCCTTCGATACACACCGGACCGAAAATCACACGAAGAATCTTCCTCTCAAAGCACCCTACCAGATTTTCATCCGAATTTTTCGAGAAATCAATTGCCATCTACTTTAGCTAAGGATTTTAAAAAATTAAAACAAATTTATCACCATTGTTCTGAATTCCGATCGTTTGTAAAATCCTTTCGTTTTGAAACTTTGGGTGTTTTGAAATCAATTTCGCATACAGATTCAATACGAAATGCAAACCAGAACAGGGGTGTTTTGCATGTTTTTGCACTCGTTAATGAGTATCTGCGTCTTCTAGCTAAGTCCGTTTCTGCGTATCATCAGTGTGTGGAGTCGGTGAAAGGCCTAGTTGGATTTTTTGAGCACGTTTGGTTAGTACGGGTTGAACCACCTGAAGTATCAGAACCAATCTTCTGCAATTGGCTCTACTGTGACTACCTCTATTGGGTTGCCTGAATCACACAAGCTCCAATTTGAATGTGCTTATCCGAATGCCCCATTTCTTGAAGACTTTGGGTAGACCAGAGGAGGAAACATCGATCTGGCATTAGTAAGGAAATCATCAGCATACAAGAGATTTTCGCATCCAGATGGAACATGCTGATCAGATGTCATCGGGATTTGATGTTCTTCACTTGTGATTTGTAGTTGTCCAGTTGTACTTAGAGTTTTTTGGAAGAAAGAAAAGAATAAAGAATTTTTATAAGTGACGGATGTAAATGTATAATAGATGAATCTTATGGATAAGGGCTTTAATTTATACGCTGTCGAATATGCGTTTTATCGAGATCCAGAAAGCATCCAATGGTGGTAGATTTAAGACCTGATACTTTATCTTGACATGAAACCAAATATGTACTTTCTTTACCAAGTACAACAGTAAAGTGCGTCAACCTTTATTGTTCATTTGAATCAGACGATTTCTGTCGTTAATAAGACCTTTGACGTGTGAAATTCACATAACAATCCTAGCCCATCACTGTGAACGAAAACTGGCCCTATGAGCCATGTTCAATTGTTTCCAGGGATATCTCTATTTATAAGTAGGTTATTATCCAACCAAGTTATTTAAGCCAATGATTATTAACACCGTTACAAATTATTATCCCCGCATATAGATTGGATCGTATTAACACCTTAGTGTCACTTAATAGTTATGACATAACCTCTCACCCTTCCAGCTCAATCTAACTTACACTTCTATATCCAATATACCCTTAAGCTGGCTGTAGGTAGGTATAGAACCGCATGAATTGCAATCGAATGGATTAACATTTATTATAATTCGCGACAAATTGCTTGAAATTTGCTTCTCTGAACCTCATAATGACCTTATTAACGCATGCCTACGTCTGTCGTTGTCGATAGTGGCGTTAATTATAATAATTTTCCATAGGTAGATATCGGCCTATATAATCGATTTCATCTCTGTCGCCCGCGCCACGCTGCATTGTATTATCTACGCATTGCCGCATCACCCATCTTCGACTAAACTTAATGCACTATCACATTATCTCCTTCATCCTTCACATCATTACCATGAGGGAGGCTGATGGAGTACGGAGGAGGAGAATATAACCCTCTGGACCACTTTATTGGAAAGGATTTTTGGAAATTGGATCAGAATCGTAGATTCCTTCACGCGAATGATTGGAAATTGCAAATCCCCGTGTGATTGAGATATCCTTTATCAAAATTACAGGTGTGTGTGCACAAGAATGAAATGGTTTGCGGAAATTAATACATGCGCCCCCCTAAAACTTTCATATCGGCGTAATTTAATGTGCAAGATTCACAGCGGAAGTGGAAAAGCAAATGGATATAATTGGAGCGAGGATAAGGCCTTACTCTCAAGGATAGTTTCTCCCATTATATTCATCAACCGCACTAGCTTGTACCATACCAGCTCAGGAGCCCAGTCAGCCAGTCAGCCAACCGCCCGCCCTCTTGTCAAACTTTTGAAAGACAACTTAATTTGGTGTGAAAATGTCAGTTGGTATGGTAGGTATACTATGGTAGAAAAGGAATGTGTATAGTCCACAGACACGCAACTATTTCTGTTTTCTGACAGTGCGGCGTGCAGCGATATCATTAATTTTTGGTGCGATGGTGTGTCGTTAAATATATGAATGTTATGATGAGGATCATGTTATAAATTTAAGTTTAGGTGTTAAGATGACATAATTAATGCCCGATATTTTGGCGGGGGAAGTATTTATGAAGAAGAGAAAATTATATCAAACATCACCTACTAATATGGGAACTAATAACGATAACGTTGTCAGAATATTAATTAATTACATTATGGAACTTCCCCACAAAGATATTCGTAATGGATAAACCTACCTTTATAAGAAAGCAACTTTGTTGGTACGTTAGGCATTTTGAAAATTAAACTAAGAAAAACAAATTAAGAAATGCACGACTGGATCGTACGAACTTGCTATTGCAGTTAACAGCTAGAACGTAGCTGGACATTGATGTATAGAAGATGTAGGTACATACTCGAATATATGTATGTAAATGATTAAATAATGTAATGATATCGTTAACGAGAAAATGTTAAAAACAAATTAAAATACTTTCTTTTAATATTAATATTTAAAGCAAAATGTATGCTCAGGAATAATTTAAGAACATGGATATACAAAAAATAAACTGCTCGAATGGAACCTACAAACTTACTCTCGTACCTAACAACTTCATCGCAGCTTAAAATTGGCAATGTATGTTTTTGGTGCAATAATTATAAAAATGTCGTTAAAAAAATAAAATGTTAACTACTGGTAGATAAATGAAAAGTATAAATACCTACAAATTATTATATTTTTTAAAGTTTGCGAAGCAATACGGGTCGGCTATAGTTTTTTTTTTTTTTTATAAATTTGTTATTTAAGTGGCTAACAAAAATCCATTTAGAATAGATAGAGCCCCAAAAAAGTATGCCATGTGATTTGATTAAAAACATAAAGGAGAATGCCCAAAAATGTATGGGCGAAAAACCCAGAGTCGATTAAGAAAAGTCGTATATGGTTTGAAAGGGCATAATTTGTGGACAACAAATCTGGAATTATTTTCTTTAAAAGTTATCCCCGGGACTGGCTATGACCATTTCTATTTTTTTTAAACAAAGTGTTTCTTCATGTAAAAAAAATAAACAGTGACATATTTTCATATTGTGGTTGATCCATGCTATTAAATAGGTCAGCTACAAGTCACTTAAATCTGCAGTTATAAGATGATACTGTCCAAAAAGCTGGTTGTCACACATATTGGTACACAAACATTTAATTATAAAAATAAAGAATGAAAAATCTTAAACGATAAGAATTCGAGTCAGTGTCCGTTATAAAAAGTAAGTGGATAGTCGCTATATGAGTTTGTATTTACCACTGTATATAAATGCATCTGTCTTTATTTCGCACCGCATACCGCTTTTTAATCACAAGAAACTCGTTGCTTGCAAAGGTGCTACTTTGTGCAACCGTTGGCCGATATGGAGTTATGGAGTGACAATAAAAATTCATATTTTATGCATAAGAGTTCGATACCAAGAATGTGCAGCTTAATAGTAACAGAGTTTCGAAATACAAAGAACCCAAAAGACAATGTTCCCAAAGACAAAGTTTCGAAAAAAATTTAAACAACGGACAACAAACAGTTGGAGGAAAAAGTGTACGTGAGAATTAAGTGTAACTTAAATTATTCGCATAAAATTCCGAAATGAAAACGGTTAAAACTTTTCAACCACAATGGTAAAAGTCCGAAATGGTTTGTTTTCATAATTTTCTTTTTTTACCGATAACTTGGATAAGAGTACTTTCCATAATTGCAACCCCAAATTCCAAATAAAATATAACGTCCTCCACGTATGTAACAATTTTTTTTGAAAACTTGTGTTGTGAAATTTTTCCTTTTTGAAAGTTTTTTTTTTTTTCAAAACCTTGTTTTCGAAGCTTCGTGTTTCGGAACTTTGTTTTTCGAAACTGTTTTGAATTTCCATGTGTCCAGTAGATATGGAGGTATATTATTTTATTCGATAACGCTTTTTCTGTATTGCCTTTACCAACTTTGTAGACATGCAAAAACACTTTGCTATTAAAAATAAATAAACTGTGGTAGCTTGGCCCGGGGATAACTTTTTAAGAAAATAATTTCATATTTGATATCTACAAACAAAGTCCTTTCAATCCATATATAATTTTTTTTAATCGACGCTGGGTTTTTTTTTGGGCATTCTCCTTTATGAAAAAAAAAATTAAAAAAGCGTTGGAGCGTTGGAGAAATTATATTTCTTTTAAATACAACAAATATATCTATATGAAAATTTTTATATGAAAAACTGTTGGGTGAAATCGGTTAAGTCGTTAACGAGAAATTTGAAAATCAAAAAATCGATTCTATGACAGGTATACATACCATTAATAACCATGATAAATATTTTTTTTTGTCAATCAATATATTGAATTTACTTCCTATCGTTGCTCGTTATTAAAATAAATCAATTTTTGTAAATTGGGTTTTTGACAGGTACTGTTATTTTCGCGCTAAAAAAATTCAATTTCCCCTCTAGGAAATCACCAATAAACCATAAGTCAAAAGTTTGAACAAAATCGCTTCAGTAGTTCAACCTGCAGTTCGAGTTACAGACTGACAGAATTGCGAGACACACGTATGCACAATCTTGCTATGGTTCCATAACATTATAATAGCATTAAAAAAAGTTGTAAGAAACAATTAAAATATAAATTAAGTACTACTATAAATTACTTTTAATTACTATAAATTTCTTACTTTAATAGCTAAAACTGATTTAGCTAAAAAAAAGTATCCCATATGATTTGTTTGATAAATATGAATTTATGAATATAAAATTTCAAAAATCGCTAGAGTGGTTTTCTTAAAATTTATTTTTTTTTTTCATATATAAAAATTCTTGAACATTTTTAAAAATAAAATTTCGTATGCCAATTTTTAGAATTTAATAAAATACAAAATACACAAAATTAAAAAAATATTCATTGATCCGTTTTCAATATTTTTTTTTAGAATCCAAAAATTATTTTTTGAAAAATTGTATATGCAAAATTGTTAAAATTGTAAAGGACCTCTCACATGCAAAATTTGCTTGAAATCGGTGTAGCCGTTAAAAAGAAATTTGAAAACCAACCTTACCGTTAATATCCGTTATAAAATTATTTTTTTTTTTCTACCAAAATATTTACTGTAGTAATATTATAGTAGCTCGTAATTTTTTTTTTTTTTCAAAATCGTTAGAGCTGTTTTTGAAACAAATCAATTTTTGTATATTGGTTGTATGGCGGGTACCTTTATGTTTTAAGCTAAAAAAAAATTCAATTTCCCCTCTGAAAAATCCCCTAAGAACCTTAAGACCAAAGTTTGAAGAAAATCGCTTCAGCCGTTTAGGCTGCAGGTCGAGGTACAGACAGACAGAAGGACGGACAGACAGACATAATTGCGAGACCTACTTTTTTCGCCTTCTGTATCATCGTAATGTTAGGGAAAATTATTATTCTTGCACGAATCCTAAACTTTCCCTATTCTACGTACATAATCGCAAGTAAAAAAGCTTAAACTCATTTTGAGTGTCCCTGCGTCCAATTCAGAAGATTTATGGTTTCCTTCCAGTTAATTGAGTCGTTGTTTTCCTTACAACAAAAACTTTTTTATTTAAAACTTTTTTTATAAATTAACGATTCATCGCGTATACAATTGTTGTCCTTGTGAATGTTCTTTATTGAGAGAATAAGGAAAACAAACCAACAAATATATTTTATTCACAACAGCAAAACACAAAAAAAAACATCAACTTGGAAGCAATTTTCAACTGTGGGCATCACCATCACACTAACGTGTGTAAGAATAACACGACCCAGGGGTACAATTAAAATTGAACATCACGCGAATGTCTGGTATGTGTTTTTGTTTTGTCGCAGGACATATGGGCCATTAATTTTAACCCACCAGGCCACCACCTCCACCAAATACCATAACCACTAAAATATCCAACAACTACATGTAGAGGTACTTACCAACATATATTTGAACCACAACATAGCAACATTCGGAGCCAAAAGCATAACGAAATGCGACAACAACACGACCCCCTTACAGCATCCAAAACAACAATGTTACGAATTAATGAAGGCCACAATGTTTGGTTTATTCTTCAAAGCGAGAGCGAGAGAGAGAGAGAGAGAGAGGGAGAGAGCGAAAAAAAAAGTTTTTTTTTTAACTTTTAAAGATCTCAAAGTTAAGGTACCTATGTAACCGCATTAAAACGGTGGAAAAGGGATACCCGTTATTTAAGAGCGTTACAACTGACAGGTGAAAAAAAGAAAATAAATGAAAACAGACGGTTATTGAAAAAGTAATGTTTCACCAATAATAATTAAAAATAATTATACAATTATCCAAGTGCGTACACAAGGGAGCCGGGAGGGCAGCTGAACCCCCCCCCCCCCTTGTTGAAATTTATCTGGTACAATTGTTTTTTTAGGAACTAAAAAGACTTTAAATTACTGTTTTATGAAATAAAAAATTCTTTAATCAGTTCTTTTTAGAAAAATCGCTTGTTTTCACTTACAATTCCTTATAGTTAGGGCCTTAAGGGCATCAAACTTGCACTTCATCCTGACAGGATGAATTTTGGTTCACTAATAGTCCAGGTCCTAACTTTACTTTTGAGAAGTGCTGCCACGGTGGCAATCCCGGCATGGTGAAGTGCAAGGTTTGACCTAAATAATGTGCCCTAACTTATATTAAAGTATTCAAAATAAAATGGAAAGCAATACGGCGAACATTAGATTTTCTCAAGAGGGTATGATAAATAACTGCCACACGGAAAGAATTGAAAAATCACTAATTGCGAAATTTTAGGTTGTAATTTACGAAACTCTTATCTTTTTTTTTTAGTAAATCAAGGCGCTTTTATTAAAAAATGATTGAAAACTTTGTAATTTACCCCTCAAATTTTTGAATGGAGTAAAATTTTATAATTCGATATTTATTATCAAAAGTCATAATTCGAGCTTTGTCAAATGGAAATGGAGGAATTCAGTGGACTCTGCAATCTCACCTCAAACATCTGGACTACGCGGACGACGAATGCTTACTCTCTCATAGGATCATGGATCTCCATCAAATGACAACAAGGGTGGAGAGAGAAGCAGAAATCGTAGGGCTTAAGATCAACTCGGCAAAAACTAAAAGGATCAGCCTTGGAACTTCCTCATCAATTCAAGTAAATATTTCTGGACAACCGGTAGAGATGGTAGAGGATTTCCAATATCTTGGGAGTATTATCTCTACGGGTGGCGGAACTAAACTGGACGTAAACAGCCGAATCAGAAAAGCAAAGGCTGCGTTCGGAATGCTGTCCAAAATATGGAGAAACAACTCTTTTTAGCTTAAAGACCAAGCTACGACTGTTGCGCTCCAATGTTGAATCCGTTCTGCTTTACGGCTGCAGCACTTGGAAAGTCACTGAAATTATCACTAGAAAGCTGCAAACCTTCGTTAATAGATGTCTACGAAACATCTTGAGGATTTTCTGGCCCAACCGTATCTCCAATGCCGAACTTCATGCGAGAACGGGTCAGGAGCCCATAGACTCCATTATACGATGAAGAAAGTGGCAGTGGATTGGCCATACGCTTCGAAAAGGCGATCGGTGCATTGCATCTGAAGCAATGCAGTGGAACCCGCTCACACAGGAAGGAAGACAAGTGGGCCGGCCTAGAAGTACATGGCGAAGAACGGTCGAACAGGAATCGGCACGACTGGGGAAAAGTTGGAGAGAGCTGAAATATATTTCAAGAAATCGTACACGATGGCGCGTAGGTGTAGTGGAGGCCCTATGTCCCGTAAGAGAAACATCACGGACGTAATAGGTCCGAGGACCTAAGTAAGTAAGTAAGTATAATTCGAGCTTGTTGAATAGAAAGTAAATTAGAAGTTTTTAAATCGCAATCTACTACTTTAGGGAAATAATTTAATTTGACAACTTATTAATCTTGTTTTTCCAAATTTAAATGGTGATTTTCATTTTTTTAAACTAACAAAATGTAAGTAGGTACGATATAGATATTGACCACGCACGATAGCAATTTATGAAAACAGCTGTTTGCTGATTTTTAAGGTCAAAACTATACAGTAAATTCCAATGATCAAAATTCCGCTTATCAAATTGCGATTCGCTAATGGCAATATTTTTTTCCTCGATTGAATTATTGATACTCAAAAGTATTGAAATATAATTTTTGAATGTCAATATCTTCATTTCGCTCATATTTTAATATCGCAAACAAAAATCTTAATTTAGTAATTTCCAAACCAAGGTCCAAAACTGGATTAATTTTTCGTGATTTGTAGCTTATTTTTCTGGATCTGATCTAAGAATTCTTTTCTTTTAGCTTAATGCTAATTTTTTATTTTTTGTTTGCCTGGAAACTAAGCCCACTTGTGAGTACTAATAAGTGAGTATTTAGTCCCGTATAGGGCCAGTTATACAAACATGGTTCGGCTTTTGAACCATTATGAGTTGTAGTTTTAAATCATCCGTTCCGACAGATTAACTGAGGTTCATCTAAACTTAAACCGTGGTTGAACCTTAGTTGATTCACAATACAAAATGTTTGTATTGGCACTTAAGGTGTAAGTTCTTTTAACTTTCAGTTGTGAAAAATCTATAGAGTCGGGTTTAACTCAACTTGAAAATGGGATGATGTCGCACAGAAAAAACTATGTAAATAAAATTCAGTGGATCTGGTTTTTGTTTTAGTTTCCTCCCCTTAATCGAAATCCTGCGTACGCCCTTGCAATTATCTACTTAAAATAATGTCATCAAGGTCATGTAGCTATGAGATTATAGCCTGAGATCCAGCGGCACTTTTTTTGTAAGACTTGTTTAGTAATGAATTTGTTCTGGTAGTTTTAAGGCTTGACAAAAAATAAATCGACGCCTGGAGGAGCACCTATGGGGCGCTTAGCCTTAAAGAGGAAAACCATGCCTGCCACTTGGTCGTGGGCAAAGTCCCGGCAGGAGTTGAACACCCACATATTGTTTAACATTTGTTAATAGAAATATGGAAATATTCCGATTGAGTTTCATATATTTTAAGACAAAGATTGCGGTAAAAATTTAGATATGCAAGAAATTAAAAATATGTGCCAAAATAAGGGGGAAAACATACTTTTTACGGCTTTTGGTTATATATATTTCCAAAAACGGTGCACATTTTAACAAATTCGCTAATAAAGTTTTACTGTTTACACTAATACATACAGACATTGAAAAAAGGGGTTGGAGTTTATTTTCCCTTCCATGTTTTTTTAACGAAAAGTATTTTTAGAAATCCGCTTGTGAGTTTATATTTGTAATAACATGATAAATATGAATTAATGCAAGGTTTGTTAAAAAGGGGGAGGTCTTAATTACCATTGCTTAATAATTCATTAGCCAGAAAAAGGATCACAATGGAATGAAAAGAGGATCAGAGTGGTACATTACCATCATACCTATCCTTTTTTTTATAAGCTCCTTTCTGTGAAATATGAACACATATTCCATTTCATCCTGTTTCTTTTCTTTTTTTTAACTCTGTCCTGACAGACTTAGAGCTGGCAGGACATTTTGGTCGTGAAAGGAAACCAAAGGATAGTGATTCCTTCCTTGTTTTCCTAACGCTCGCACTGTGCTTGTCATATTAAGGGTAGTAAAAACCCCTTGAGTGCGTGGCATGTTAAAAAAAAAAAAAAAAAAAAAAAATAGTATAAGTAGTCCTGGTGAAGGTGATAACGAATGCATTCGTCTGCCAGCATGTAGTGCATCAAAAGTACAACTTTTCTGAAAATTGAAATCGGGTGGGAAACCATTTCAAATGTAATACAACTTGACGCCATCAACTCCCTGATTACAAAAATGGTTTCGACAGACGTCTAGGTGAATATGAAAACATTTTTGAAAACAAAAAATTAAAAGCCATTTGAACAGTTTTTCGTTCGATTAATAATTTTGTATACATATAATAGCCGAGTTTTTTTGCATACTCATTAATTACTCACGTTTTAATTTTATTAGCAAAACCCAAACAAAAGAAACACTAAGTATTCTGTAAGTATTTTCCAATGTTAGATACAAGTAAATTTAAAAATAAAAAAAAAATCATCAACTGGTTTTTGAAACATAATCGAATTTCAAAAAAAAATTGTTTTGAATTTTTTTTTAAACTCGAACAAATTGTTTTGTATGAAAAGCTTTTGGTTATGCCAAACAAAAATCCTTTAATCCGGCCAAGGAGAAATAATTGGACAAGGATCATATAAAAAGGAACTTGATTCAAAATAGCTTTTAACGGTCTATAGTCCTTAAAAATTGGCGTTTCGTCCCAGCGTTCTCACTTGGACTCTTCAGTTGACAGTGTGGGCCTTGTCAAGACGTAATTTTTAATAAGTTCAGGCCAACTTACATCAATTTTACAGCGTAAATCAATTGTGAACTATATCCAACCCAAATAGAATTTCTAATCAAGAATTGTTGGAAATTGTTTTACCCGTGACCTAGCATTGTTTACATATGAGTGTGTTTTACAATACAATACCTTCTACTGAAATACATCAGGCAAGTAGAAGACTTAGCATTATTTAATTGAACTTGTTGAATTATTGATTCAAAATAGCTTTTAACGGCCTTTAAAATTGGCGTTTCGTCCCGGTGTTCTCACTTGGACTCTTCAGTTGACAGTGAGGGCCTTGTCAAGGCGCAATTTTTATTAAGTTCAGTCCAACTTTCATCAATTTTACAGCGTAACTCAATTGTGAACTATATCCAACCCAATAAGGATTTCTGATCAAGAACTGTTGGAAATTTTGTTACCCGTGGCCTGGCATTGTTAGAAGCTATTTTGAATCAATAATATAACGGGATACAATTTTAAAAAAGTAACGAACAATGCCCCTGGAAAATTGTTTGCCCAACATTTTGGTGTTTTAAATTTTCATGATACATTCCGAGGTCTGCAACTTGAAAAGATAAAAAAAGCTGTGATCTTCAGCTTCATTAAAAAATTCAAATTAATCTGCAAATAACTCCGTTGGTCCCATTACTTGACTACTCTTGGTGAAAGATGGCCTGCCAACTTCGCAGACGTGGTGCATGACCACTTTTTGAGTAAACTTTAATATAACCAAAAATATACCTAAAAAAACAACTTTTAAAAAAATTATTTTTTTTTTCAAAATTGCTTTCGCAAAACTATCACTTTTATGAGATTTACCCATATCGCAAGTAAAATTGACGAATAATTTACGAAATATTGAGTTTTAATTGTTTTTGATAAGACCCTTGAGTTTAAACTTTCTTTTAAAATCCATTCCTTTTTTTAATTTTTGGTTGATTATTAATAATATTTAAAGTGTTACAAAAAATTAACATTTGTTCAAAATCAGTAGAATCATTTTCGAAACATTGTGGGCGATTCGGAGAACTAGGTATATATAATTTTACGTAAGGAATCTAAAAGAAAAATTACAAATTTGTTGCAATTCTTTTGAAATCCTTATAATATTTTTTTTAAAATCAAAATCCTTCTTCAGACATTGCTTGACTTGTTCTTCTATTTTGTACCTTATACTCGTTTTCTCTTGACACTGTTAAACTTAACTCTGAATGTTCACAATACATTTGACATAAGACAAAAACAATTTCGAGTTTCAACTTTCAATAATGTGACGATTTCATAAGTGGAGTTTCCTTCAGTCGATACATGATGTTATCGTCAAATTGGGTTCGTTTAATGGTTGCATTTTAAGTCATATTCATCACGTTTTTGTAGAGCTCAGAGTTTCTCTAAAGAGTCAAAGAGTTAGAGTTGTGATTTTGTATTTAATACGACTTTTAAGATTACATTTGCGCCGTCTTGATTGGTTTTTTTTTTTTATAACTCACTAATTTTCAATCTACTAAAAAAGCATGCAACAAAAGTGGTTGTTAAAATATATTTTCAACAACTTCTATTTTAATAAATTTTATTTTAGGACGTACGCAGCACGCTGTCTCAGGACTACAAGAAATCTTAAAGAAAAGTTGGCGTGTTTTTAAAGCTTCCTGCTGCTATAATAAGAGAAAACTGAAAAATTTCGGGGAAATCGGTTCACTAATTCTGAAATGACTGGGGTATACGATATTTTGTTATATTTTTTTAATTGAGTTGAAAAACAGCAATCGAAAAACACATATAGTGTGTTTGCAAATATCAAACAAGTCATTAGCTATTTGAGCATTTATAAGGTTGTTTCTTGTTAAAGCGATCAAAAACATTTGAGGAATTGTAGACTCTCATTTTGAGAACAAAACATGTTGTTGATCTAGTATTTACAGTGGGGTTGTTGAGTACGATACGATCAGTTTGAAAATTGTGAAATGAAAAGCAATTTCCCGGGCTATAATCTTCAGCTACGCCAATCGTTCCCCTGAAAGAGGATTTATGTATAGGATCGCGAAGGAAAAAATTCACCACTCCAACTCAACTATACATGCGAATGTACCAGGCTAAAAAGAAAGCTTTACTCGTACTGCATTAGCTTTTGTACATCAATCAATGTTTAAGAAAGTTGTTAAGGAATTTTTCTCCTGTGTTGACACCCGAGAAATTGTTGCAATGGTAACGGCTAGGATGCTGAAGTTGGTTGTAATTTTCTTCATCGAAAGTCGGTTTTGTGGGATTATTTTTTATTTTTTTCTACCACATCAGCAATTTCATTTTTATTTTACCGTTTGCGACAAAATTTCATCATCACTTTTGTGCTTTCCAATGACACACACCATACCTACCTATATTTACAATGAAATGAGAAGAAAGAAGTGTGCTGCATCCATCCCAAAAAAAAGGACTGATAGCGACTTTTGAACAAAACGAAAAAGGTTGTACATTTAATAAAAGGACCACATCCACAATGGTCCTTAAGTGCAATCGGTTACAACTTAAAGAACTGACGCTGCAGAATTTCAAGAAAAAGTGATACAATAACTTAAGCTTTGCTCAAACTCTTTCCTTATTTTTATATATGTAGGAAAATCCTTAAGCCATAGTCACACACATTCCAACCGATTAGATTTGGTTGACGAATTCAATTTAGTAGCAAAGGACCAACGGACAAAGACAAAGACTCAATTTCAACTGGTAAGCTACTTTAAGCTGATCTGTATATAACGTGTCCAATCAACAGTTAAAGGCGATTAAGGGCACATCTTTAAGGATGGGAGTAGGAGTGTTCTACAATATATACGTAGTTCGAATGAACTGCTCTGCTTTGTTTTTGAGGACAAGGAGTGAGCTAAAGAACCAAGAATTTTAAAAGATTTCACCAGTAAAGTACTCGTATTAATAAAATTTGCAGGTTAGACCATTTGATATACTGAAGAAGGTTTAAAAAGAAACAAACAATTTCTTGACTGGAAGCGAGTGAAAGGCAATTTTCTTTAAAAAAAGCACAAAACCTTCTTTCAGTGCAGCCGCACCTGAGTCAGTAAAAAAATAAAATACACATACGAACAAATTAAATCTTAAAGTCGGTTGAATTTGTTGTCCCCGGGGTGTTACTTGTCAAGTTTTGGCTAATGGTGGAAATGGGTTGGAATTTAGCCGCGGTGATATGCCGACCCTGTTTCAGTGTAGAAGGAAACTGCTTCTCGATGTCCGTGATGATGTTGTAAGCCCTTATTTCCATCGTACTGCGGTATCTCTGCTCGGGGTGTCACTGCTCGGCGGCCATTGCCATCCTTCTCACCAGTTGATTCGGTTGGCTTTTGGTGGGTCTTACAAGCTTCTTTGTTACAAAACAGTAGGTACCTGTTCGGGGAATGATGTTCACCTCTGAGTAAGGATGCTCCTTGCTAGTGATGTCTCATTCGCTGCCGGTCGAATTGTAGTCTAGTGCACACCATAGTAACTTTCTATCGAACATTTGAAGATCCTTCATGGGCATCATCGAGATGCAGAACCAGACTGGGAAGGAATAGCTGAACACAGGACTCAGGAACTGCTTGATCAATAGCATCGTCTTCTGGCTCAGTCCATTTCTGGCATCTCGTCAATGGTTGAAATTATTTGAAGGCCAAATTAGCTTTTCTGAAGCACGTTTTGTGACTACGGCTTGAACCATAACAACAAGTGGATGCCTATAGGTACTCTACGTTCCTTTTGGCTGCTATGTTGATACATCCGGAAGTTTCACAACCAGGTTCCTGCAGGTGGCTGCGCTACGACTTCCTCTACTGGGTCTCCTGAAGCACACAAGCTCCGATTTGTAGTTGTTTATCTGGATGACCCATTTCTTGTTGAAGACGTAAGTATTTACTCAACTTTGGGTAAAGCTACCTGGCTTGATCGCTTGTAGCCTCTTCCGGAACTGAATTTTATGGTGCTTGACGGAATTCCGGGACTTGACGTTGACGCATTGCAACAAATTCGCTACCTTTAAAACCTTTAAACTGTCTGGTAGTAGCTGTTGGTGGATCCTTTGGAGTCGTTTCCTCAGTTGATTACAGTAGGAGTTCAGGTTCTATATGTGGAAGGGGAGATGTTGGTAATTTTCCTCTGAAGTCAAACAAATTGGTGGCGTGAGATGCTTGGCGAAAGCCATCTCCATACAAAACATTCTCCTTAAGTTAAATACTCAGTTAACGAAACAACATTTGCCAATCAACAACACATTACTTACTACGATTCTTGACCCCTCTGAGGGGCACAGGGCGTCAACTAGCACTACACGCTATCTCGTTCTCTTCCTAGAAATTTAATTTAGCTCTCCTAAACTTTTACCGAGCTTTTGTGATTTTGTGGCCAACAGGTCTTCTGCCATCTTGGATGAGAGGATCCCATTCAGGCGCGTACGCGGGGGGGGGCTTTGGGGGTTCAAACCCCCCCCCCCCGAAATGTATGAATTTAACTTCCTAGCCATGCAATTTCACTCTTAATTTTGAGTTTTCAGTTTAACCCACCCCCCCCCCCGAAATTTGTTCCTCCGTTCGCGCCTGATCCCATTTAATTGCATGTCTTGCAATAGAGTCTTCACCACGACAGGTAGGGTGTGACCAATCCACTTCCACTTCCATTTTCAAATAACGATGTCAATAGGACTTTGACCCGTTCTCCGGAGGAGTTCTTGGTTGGAGATGGTGTTCGGCCAAAAATCCTAAGGATGTTTCGAAGACATCTATTTTCAAAAGTTTGTAGCTTCTTTGTGACCTAGGCGGTCACTTCCCATGTACTTCACCCAGTAGTACTGACACTACGTTCGACCGGAATAGTCGCAGCTTGGTCTTCGTACTGTAGATGTTGCTCCTCCAAACTTAAGATAGCTTTAGCTTAACCGATTCGGCAGTTAACATCCTTATCCTTATCACCGCCGTCACCGTCGCTAATCACTCCTTCGGCGAGGCTGTATAGTTGCCAATTCGAAGCGGTTGATTTCCTTACATGTGGTAGGTTGCCAACCCGTCACACGACTCCCAGACTCGGAGGGCCGTATCATTGTATAGCCTAAGGACAACAAGCCGGAGAATACGATATCTACAAGTAGCCCACTACGGGGATATGAACGCTGCCGTTGACCATCCCTTTTTCAGCACCCAGCACCCAGCTCTTAATATTCCAGAGTAGCTCACGTAAGGTCTCTGCCGTCCATACAACCCATCAAGTAATTTTTAATTAAGTTGTGACAATTTCGACCTGTCTCTTATTATTTTCAAAATAGTTTTAAACGGCCTTTAGTCCTTAAAAATTGGCGTTTCGTCCCGCCGTTCTCACTTGGACTCTTCAGTCGACAGTGAGGGCCTTGTCAAGACGCAATTTTTATTAAGTAAGCTGGGCTGAACAGGCCAAGGGTGACAAAAAGAGAAAGGGCAGAAATGTATGGGAGCTCGTCTACCTATTCAACACCAATGTGTCATACATCGTTGAAAAGGTAATGACGTGTACATTAATTAATGATATACACGCAAACCACTTAAACATGGGGTACGAAAGATATTCCTCTTCAAAGATCCGAAAAAGACAGTAATGCGACTCTTCATTTGCAGCTTGTCTTACCACCCACAGTCAAGTACCATACATCATTGAAAAGATTATTATGTGTACTTTATTTTGTTAAAGAGCCGTTAAGATGTATGTAATGTGGTTCAAAAGATATTTAGTCATCAAAAACTGCAAAAATCAAATAATGCAATTCTTCATTGGCAATTGGTCTACCAACTCAACATCAACTGTCATACATCGTTGTAAAGGTTATGACATTTGCTTCATTTGATTATATGGCCATTAAGCTCTAAACCATGGGGTTCGTGGGGTATTTGGCTTCGAAGAATCAAAAACAACAATAATGCAATTCCGCATTGGTAAATGGTCTACCAACTCAACAGTGATGTGTGATACGTCAATGAAAAGGTTTGAGTGTTACTAATTTTTGTAAACAACCGATTAAGTGTAGGTAGTGGTGTTCAGGAGGTATTTGGCAAAATGCATCCAAAAAACAATAATGCAATTCCGCATTGGAATCTGCTGGACCTACAAAACAGAAATGTGACACATATGGTAAAAAGTAGAAGTCATGTACTTTATTTTTTTGAAAGCCTTTAAGATGTAGACCATGGGTTTCGAGAGGTATTTGGCCCTAAAAATCGGCAAGTAGAATAACAGTGTAATTCTTCATTGAAAATGGTCTACCGACTCAACAGTAATGTGTCATACGTTTTTGAAAAGGTAATTGCAATTGCATCATTTCATTATAGGGCCGATAAGCTCTATGTCATAGGGTTCCAGAGATATTCGGCTTCGAAGAACCAACAACTTCAAAAATGCATTTCTTTATTGTGTACTCTTCTAACTACTCACTACTCGCAATAAGTCATACATTTTTGAAAAGGTTATTGCGTTCTCTTTATTTTATTTCACTGTCATTAAGCTGTGAACCATAGGGTTCAAAAGATATTTGAAAAAAAAACACGGAAATGCGTTATTACCCTATTCTGCGTTTTTTCCAAGTATCTTTTGAACCCCATGCTTAGGAGCTTAATGACTTCAAAATAAAATAAATAGAACGCAATAACCTTTTCAAAAATTTATGACTTATTGCTGTTGAGTAGTTAGAAGAGTACACAATAAAGAAATGCATTTTTGAAGTTGTTGGGTCTTCGAAGCCGAATATCTCTGGAACCCTATAACATAGAGCTTATCGGCCCTATAATGAAATGATGCAAATGCAATTACCTTTTCAAAAACGTATGACACATTACTGTTGAGTCGTTAGACCATTTTCAATGAAGAATTACACTGTTATTCTACTTGCCGATTTTTAGGGCCAAATACCTCTCGAACCCCATGGTCTACATCTTAAAGGCTTTCAAAAAAGTAAAGTATATGACTTCTACTTTTTAACCATATATGTCACATTTCTGTTGAGCAGGAGCAGCAGATTCCAATGCGGAATTGCATTATTGATTTTGTATGCGTTTTTGCCAAATACCTCCCGAACCACATAACTTACATTTTATCGGTTGTATACGAAAACAAAGTACACGCAATAACCTTTTCATTGACGTATCACACATCACTGTTGAGTAGGTAGACACACATCACTGTTGAGTAGGTTGACCATTTACCAATGAGGAATTGCATTTATTGTTGTTTTTGGTGCTTTGAAGCCAAACACCCCACGAACCCCATGGTTTAGAGCTTAGTGGTCGTATAATGAAATTAAGCCAATGAAATAACCATTACAACGATGTATGACAGATTACTGTTGAGTTGGTAGAACAGTTGCCAATGAAGAATTGCATTATTTGATGTTTGCAGTTTTTGATAGCTTAATATCTTTTGAACCCCATTATCTACATCTTAACGGCTCTTTAACAAAATAAAGTACACGTAATAATCTTTTTAATGATGTATGACACTTTACTTTGGGTGGTAAGACAAGTTGCAAATGAAGAGTTGCATTACTGTCTTTTTCGGTGCATTGAAGGCGAATATCTTTCGAATCCCATGGTTTAGCGCCTTACGCCCATATAATTTAATTGATGTACACGTCGTTACCTTTTCAACACATTGGTGTTGAGTAGGTAGCCCACTTTGCCCATTCTCCTTTCCAACAATTCTTGATAAGAAATTCTTATTGGGTTGGATATTGTTCACAATTGATTTGCGCTGTAAAATTGATGTAAGCTGGACTGAACTTAAAAAAAATTGCGTCTTAACAAGGTCCTCACTGTCAAATGAAGAGTCCAAGTGAGAACGCCGGGAGGAAACGCCAATTTTTAAGGACTAAAGGCCGTTAAAAGCTATTTTGAATCCATAATTCAACAAGTCCAATTAAATATTGCTAAGTCTTCTACTTGCTTGATGTATTTCAGTAGTATTAGTCCAGGAGGCGACCGTAAGATTACCTATCTCATCGCGGTCTTCAAAAAAAGGGACACTAATCGATAGCTCTAGGGTACACTATATCAAAACTGGTGGTCGGACAAAGTTTTTCAGGTACCATGTGTTCGAAAAATGGTAATTTCCGGTACCATTTTTGATGGCTAACCTATCTCATAGGTGCAGTCACAAATTGGGTATCAAATGAGAGCTAGGAATGTCCTCTTTACGAAACCAGTGGTCGGACAGCTTTTTTCTGGTGCTTACAACGAGTCCGACCATTTTTATAACAACAGGTTTTTCTTGCACTTTGCGTCTTTTGCATTGAAAATTATGAAAAACTTTGTCAGAAAGTTGGAAAAGTGGTATCAAAAATAGCTAAGGACATTTTCTATGCTAATAATATAAGTTGGATAAAAAAAAGTTTGCTTAGGTAGGTCCTTCAAGAGTGTTTTTGGAATTTTTATACACATCAAAAAAAACATTGTTTTTAATAACGTTTTTACCGATTACGAAACCATAGGCCCTTTGGATTTCAAAATATGGGGTATCAAATAAAAGCTTAGACTATTTTTGTTATGTAAGCAGAGGTTGGAGAGACTTTTTTTGGATCATACCACCAGTCCGACCACTTTTATGAATGAAGATATTTTTTTTTTTCCATCTTTCGTTTTACATGTCAAAGATATCTAAAACCATATCAAATATTTACGAAAGTTGCATCAAAACTTAGCTAAAGACTGTCTTCTATGCTTGTAATATGGTTTGGAAAGTCATCAGCCTGCTAAACACGTGCACTCAACAGCTTTTTGAATATTTTTACTAAAAACAACAATTTTCTTTTGTATGTCCTGTTTTTGACTGTGTACTTACTTATAGGTTCTTCGGATTTCGATAAATGAAGTATCATATTAAAGCTAAGATTATTTTCTTTAAGAAACCAGTGGTCGGACAGACTTTTATTGGAGTTTACCACGGGTCCGACCACTTTTATGCAGTACGTTTATTTTTTTTTTACTCTGCGTTTTAGATTTTTAAATATAGGTACTTAATCCCATATCCTTAAATATACCTAATGGCTAAGGCATCCTAATATTCTTAACAAATAAGTTGGACATACACAAGCCTGCTTTAACACTTCATTTAACATTTAAGTAATACCAGTCATTTTTTCTTACATGTCTTATTTTGAGCGATATCCAACCATTGTCTTCTTCTTTGGACATCAACTGAAATCTTAGGCTATCACCTATACAAAATAAATAGTCAGATAGATTTGTGGTGGTAAGTCCGACCACTTTTATAAAAAAATATAATTTTTTTACTTTCCTTAATGGTATCAACAAATAGCTTAAACTACATTCTATGCTAATTATAATATGAAAAGCCAACAACTCGCTTCAAGCGATCGGTTTTTGTTTAAAGAAAGTACAAATTTTCATACAGATATATTTTATTACCTTACAATACATAGTATGTTATTTATGCATCGCAGACTTCTTAGAGATAATTGTGTGGAATAAATGCAACACAGCCAAATTGCATTAAACTAAGGGCAGAAAATTTTGATTGGGTGTTGAAAAATGAACCGTTAGCACCCCTTTGGTTTGAAGGAGAACCAACACCGATCATTGTTGATGATTAATTCTCAATGAGTCTGACGATGAACTTGACTCTCTCTGTGAACAAAATTCAGATGATAATGATTGCTAAAAATTCCTTATTATTAAATAGCCTAGTTTTTGTTTGGATGTATGCATTTTTTATTTGGTTTCTTTTGTTTTGTTTTGTTTGTTTTGTTTGTTTTGTTTGTTTTGTTTGTTTTGTTTGTTTTGTTTGTTTTGTTTGTTTTGTTTGTTTTGTTTGTTTTGTTTGTTTTGTTTGTTTTGTTTGTTTTGTTTGTTTTGTTTGTTTTGTTTGTTTTGTTTGTTTTGTTTGTTTTGTTTGTTTTGTTTGTTTTGTTTGTTTTGTTTGTTTTGTTTGTTTTGTTTGTTTTGTTTGTTTTGTTTGTTTTGTTTGTTTTGTTTGTTTTGTTTGTTTTGTTTGTTTTGTTTGTTTTGTTTGTTTTGTTTGTTTTGTTTGTTTTGTTTGTTTTGTTTGTTTCATTTGTTTTTTGTGTATGTGTTAAAGTATTTATTTGTACCATAATCATTAATTAAAAACAGAAATAAATTAATATATATTAAAATAATGTTTTTTTATAAAAGCGGTTAGACTTACCACCACAAGTCTAAGATTCCAGATGATGTCCAAAGAAGAAGACGATGGTTGGATATCGCTCAAAATAAGACATGTAAGAAAAAATTAAGAAAAAATTAGTGGTATTACTTAAATGTTAAATGAAGTGTTAAAGCAGGCTTGTGTATGTCCAACTTATTTGTTAAGAATATTAGGATGCCTTAGCCATTAGGTATATTTAAGGATATGGGATTAGGTACCTATATTTAAAAACCTAAAACGCAGAGTAAAAAAAAAAAAACGTACTGCATAAAAGTGGTCGGACCCGTGGTAAACTCCAATAAAAGTCTGTCCGACCACTGGTTTCTTAAAGAAAATAGTCTTAGCTTTAATATGATACTTCATTTATCGAAATCCGAAGAACCTATAAGTAAGTACACAGTCAAAAACAGGACATACAAAAGAAAATTGTTGTTTTTAGTAAAAATATTCAAAAAGCTGTTGTGTGCACGTGTTTAGCAGGCTGATGACTTCCCAAACCATTTTGATGTCACTTTCGTAAATATTTGATATGGTTTTAGATATCTTTGACATGTAAAACGCAAGATGAAAAAAAAAAATATCTTCATTCATAAAAGTGGTCGGACTGGTGGTATGATCCAAAAAAAGTCTCTCCGACCTCTGGTTTCATAAGGAAAATAGTCTTAGCTTTTATTTGATACCCCATATTTTGAAATCCAAAGGACCTATGGGTTCGTAATCGGTAAAAATGTTATTAAAAACAATGTTTTTTTTATGCGTATACAAATTCCAAAAATACTCTTGAAGGACCTACCTAAGCAAACTTTTTTTTATCCAACTTATATTATTAGCATAGAAAAATTCCTTAGCTATTTTGATACCACTTTTTCATAGTTTTCAATGCAAAAGACGCAACGTGCAAAAAAAACCTGTTGTTATAAAAATGGTTGGACTCGTGGTAAGCACCAGAAAAAAGCTTTCCGACCACTGGTTTCGTAAAGAGGACATTCCTAGCTTTTATTTAATACCCAATTTGTGAGTGCACCTATGAGATAGGTTAGGCATCAAAAATGGTACCGGAAATTACCATTTTTCGAACGCATGGCACCTGAAAAACTTTGTCAGACCACCGGTTTTGATATAGTGTAGCCTAAGGCTATCGATTAGTGTCCATTTTCTTGAAAGCCGCGATGAGATAGGTAATCTTACGGTCGCCTCCCCGACTATATGTATATAGAATTTGTATTTTAAGAAAACATTCATATCTAATTATTTTCTATATTTTTGTATACTTCTTTGCTAACACGACTGAACTTCGCACTACAACCACTTAATACTCGATTCTTTAATTTTTCTATCCAGGTATACTTGTATTTTTCGATTCTATTCAGCTCGCAAAGTGGAATCGGATCGAGAAATCCTGTTTGAATCGGATCCAGGTCTATATGGAATTGAATCCGACTTCAAGTCTGATTTAATTCTCCATGTAAACGAAGTATCTATGAACAAATATATCACCTTTTTTATACAAAAATAATCCTAGTGAAGTTCTCCTTGTGATGCCTCTAGGAAAAGTCATGTTTCACTGAAATAAAAGAAAGAAATAAGAATCTTACTTATATTGTTATAAGTGTACATATGTATATATAACATATGTTTACCTACATACCGTACAAAAACGAGATAAAACTATACAACATGGGTATAAATTATTGACAAAAGGTAGGTTGATACATTCTATAACTACTCCGGAAATGTAAAGGAGAGGCAACATTCAAAAAAAAAAATAACACTGTGATCAACGAAAAGGATATTCCTTCGGTGAGGATATGTGATCTACTCAACTATGAGCATGACCATCGTAAGGATGTTCGAAGTTCAAGTAGGTAGATAAGGTACCTACCAATCGGTACTAGTATTGCTATATACACTCGAACCACATCAGAGATTCAGATTTGACAGGATATCTCAACCAGAGTAACATGGATTCCTAGAATAGGGATTTGCAGAAATAAAACAAAAGTTAAATCAACAACGGTAGAAGAAATTTCCATCACTCATCCACCCTTAAGCAAAATAATTAAACATGGGTTTTGCTGTGAAGATAGAGAAAAATTTCAAAGCCAAAAGCAAAATCAAAAACGGACAAACATATTCTTATAAGAAAAAAATATCGGTTTTCAATTCAATTATGTTATATAATGTTAGAGATAAGAAGCTAGATGGGTGCAGACAGAAGACTTGTAAAATATATATGTTTGCTAATTAGCATAAGTAACAACTCATCACAAACAAGTCAAAAACAGTAATTGCATTTGCATATAAGAAAATTAAATTTTACAAACTGACGTTTGATATCATGTTATTTTTAAAAAAAAAAAATTATGGTTCCGACACTTGAAAAACACTATGTGCTGAGACTGAGACAAAAAAGTGAAATGACTTCAAAGTTATGAGATATGAAGAATGAAATTACTGAGTTTTGGCATTCGAGTTGAAAAAATTTTGTATTATTCGATATTTGTATAGCTCAAGTAGATAAGTCAAAGAAGGTAGATATCCACGGTTGAATTCACAATGTTTTATTCTTAAAATCTTAATGCTATTTATACAGTTTATTTGAAACTTAAACTAGAGCAAGACGTAGTATCTCTGGGTTGCATTTCTGGGGTACACACCTGTTACCAAAGTAATGCTGATTATGCTTTCAATAATTAGGTTCAGTGTGAAGCATTACTAAATTAATAAATGTTGGTTATGCATTCAGTTTGAATTGACCCACTAGCCGTGTACTGTATTATTTATTGTTTATATTTATATTGTTTATGTTTCATGTGCAAACAATATTATGATTTTCATAACCAATTAATATTGACAAGTAGTTCGCTTGAATCCAGATACAAATATATAGAACTGTGATATAGCCCTGTTGCCTTTTGATAAAAAAAAAGTTTTACTCAGATATAACTCAGCCAAAAGAATGCTTTATCTCCGCAGTGGTGCACTTAGGCGTATACGCACTTTTTTTCTAATTTATTGATTCACAAAAAAAAAACATCAGTACAAGTTTGTCTGTTAAGTTACTTTTAATTCATGTTATTCAATAAATTGACTTAAATGCGGCGGTGTGGTCAACTAAATCTTCTGTATGATTGGAAAATAAATGCGTTTTGTTGCTAAGCGCATCACTTGATAACGGCCGTACGGATTTGGCTTATTTATTTTTTAGTAGTTTGTATAATACCACGAAAAATATAGTTTTACAGAAAAAAGAATTGGAAAAGTTTCCTAGGAAATAAGTAAATTTGGTAAGAACATTCAAGAGCATTGCATTTTTGTATGAACAATTTACATGTTTATGTAATTTTTTTTTTTTTAGCCCGAAAATAATTTGATTGGGGCTGAAGCCTTAAGGGAATTGGAGATAAATCAAGTTCGTACGAATAATGGACATGTTAAATGCAAAGAAAATTATTTCCTAAAAAAAGCCCAGAAAATTGGGACGAACAAAACAGCTCGGGACTAAGGCTTGAAAAGAATTGGATAAAAAAAAGCTGTGTTCGGGGTTAAACAACTAATTCTCTAAAAAATTAACTTAATTCAGACGGTTTTTGGAGCTTACCTCAAGGGACTTTGAAAGTCCAAAGTTGGAGCTTAAGCTTGAAGAGATAATTGAAAAAAACGGGGTCAGTGCTCAACAATTAACATGTCAAATGCAACAACAATTTCCCCTAAAAACTTAGCTTATTTACCAAAAAATGCAGAATTGGAGAAAAACGACGCGACGTGTCAATTTTAGTGTAATGTTTTAAAACAACAAGAATTGTTTCTTACGGTCAGCTAGGGCTAAGAGAATCTTGGAGCTTACCTATATTTTCAAGATCGAAGTCAATTAAAAATACCAAACATTTTTGAACTAAGCGATTACATACAAGAAATCTAGTAAAGGAGCCAAATTCCACAAGCGTGAGTTTTCTCTGTGCACTCAGAAAATCATGCAGAAGCAACTGAGTATTTGCAATCTTAATAGATTCTAGAGTGACATGCAAATTTATCGACATTTTTTTTGGAGAGGCTGCATATGTAAGTGTATGCAACTTATACCCGAAAATTCATTCACGCTTGCAGAATTGGGCCGCATGCTATTTTTTGTAGTATCTTTGCCTTATGTCCGACTAAAAGTCTTGAAGTTTTGACATTTTATTTTTCAATCGGCAAAATATTTTTTTCTGTAGGTACGAACTCTAATAATTGATTTGGGTAGTTCACGAAAATGAGATCTCCAGAGGGCTCATACTGCCGAAACACATATAAGCTTTCGCCAGTGAGATTTAATTTTTGCCTCAAACTGGATTTTCAAGCCCCCCTACAGCCATATCCTAGATCCACTACTATTTAATTTTAAAAAAGCCGTATCTCACGATTAAAACGAAGGATTATCGTTGGTCTTTTTATCACTTATTTATCTTAAAGTGTTCTGAATTGTTTGAGTAAGGATTTGACGGAAAGTAAAAATGAAAATTTTGGAGAATTAAATTCCACTTTCTCTGGCTTTATTAGGAATTTCAGTCAAATTTTTTGGAAGACGATCAAACAGCTGATTTAAAATAAAGTTTAATTTTCGCCAAATATTTATTCATTGATTCAATGGTGTTAACACTAGCCGATGCATATAAATACATATTTACAGTATTCCGTCTTGTGGAAATATGTCAAAAAAATAAAATAAAAATCAATTAACGGTTAAACAGGCTTACATGTAGTTAGCCCACCCACGTTAGGCACTTTGAAAAATTTTTAGAGTAATGGAAATGTGTAAGATCTAGATAATTGTTTTGGAAAAGTGGGTATTGTTATAAAAAAAAAATCAGATTAATTTGTTAAATTGTTTTCAAAATATCAGCGTGGCCATATAAAATTTCAACAATTATTGTAGCATCACCCATGTAACAATGATTTCCAAGCCGTTTTTCCGCTTGGTAGGTACATCATTTAGAAGTGTTTTGCTGTAGACTTGAATTATTAGCTTTATAAAACAAAATACTAAAATAATAAAGTTAAATACTAAGCACTCCCTAGACCGACTTAGTTATACATAGGTACTTATTTTATTCTTTGGACCCTGTGGCGTATACGTACTTTTGTATTTCATTTTATTTTCAAGTATAAATCAACAGTTTGATTTCAAATTAAATTTCCCCAAGTAACGTTTTAATGAGAAATTGAAATCAATTTATTGGACACTGTGGCATATACGAACATAATTTTTAATTTTATCTATTTGATAACTATATTCTATATCTATGAAGTTTGTAAGGTAAGTTAAAAATAAAAAGCATTAAATATTTTAATTTATAAAATAACATTGTTTTTCTGCATTTTATTTTATTTGAGTCGAAAAACATTTTTCAACAGCTTGAAGTGTTAGAAGCGCACCGAAAATCAAGAATCAAAAGAGTCTATAAAAATATTTAGTAGGGAAGGTTGTTTTTTTTTGGGGGGTTAGATAAAGCGTGTAATTATTTAAACTTTTCTAGGGAAAATTAAGTCATCTTCACATTAGAAGTACCTACATAATATAACTTTTATAGTTTAGGTATAGTTTTGGTTTAAATGTTATTAGATTCACAGTTAAAAAGTACCCTCAAATCATATGCCGTATGCATAGATTTTACCAGTCATTGTTTCCTTTTGTTGCAAAACAACCTGGCCTCTTCTACTTTTCAAAGAAACACATATATTTTTATAGAATCTTTTGATTCTTCTATCTTATGGTACCTAAATGTAACGTTTTCACGCTCATTTTACCTGAACTACTACGCCACTTGAACATAAGAGAAAGTACGTGCGACCTATGCCTTCTCTTAAGTATAAGCATTATTAAAAAAAAGTAAGCTCATCCCAGAACTGCTTTGCTAACAGTTTCTATTAATCAATTGAACAGTAGTAGAAAAATGACAGAATAATTAATATAACTTTCCCTTAAATGGAATCTTTGTTTTTGATTCGATATTTTGGCCTGTGCCTGCCTACTTTATAAAACATTATTTTAACACCTAATTGGACTCTTCAGTGAAACGCAAAAACACATTATCCATGTAAATTGCCTTCGCTAGATTTTCATTTATATTATAGAGAAATCATTCAGACGTCAGAACTCAGTCTCTTTTAACTCATTCTTCATCTCATCAGCAAACACATTTTGAATAGAATGCCATTTTTCAGTTGGCATTTTATTTAATTCCATTCACAGTATCCTTTAGTATATATCTTCTTATACCTATACGTAAAGATACTTTCTCTTTAACTTGACATACAATTTTCCATGCCAATCAAAAGTGAATATAAAATATATTATTTCATGCCAAACAAACAACAAAAAAAACAAAAACTGAAGCGGATAGACATCTTTTCTTGAAATTCATTCACTAGCAAATTGTTAAGACGATTCATCATGAAGCCAACGAAAGATAGAATGTCCATGTCGGACTTATGGAGTCCTTTGCAACTATACCTAGCCCTATAGTTAAAACGCAAGATCTCTCCATCTTGAAATGATGAGACTATGATGATGGTCGGCTACTTTGAATAAAATTCAAATAAATAATCCCTTTCATCAGGAGACGATGAAAAGGCAAAGCGAGAGCATCAGGATTAAGTTATTATTGTGTTTAAAACGGTGGCAATCATAGCAGTAGGATCAAGATGAAATATATCCTGTTGTAGGTACTATTCACTCACCAGCAGCGTCATCTATATACATACGTATACGTACACTCACTCTCCTCCACTTTATCAAAAGTTTGCAATTCAAATAGTATTCACCTTAAAGTGGGTCGTAAGTTATAACAACATGCATTATACAACTTCAACTCTGCTGAGATAGATGCTTTTAAATAAATGTGCATGTGTTTGTGTGAGGCAAATTGCAGACACTTGATACTTGCCATTACATTCGAGGATATCCTATATAACCTATACATATATCTACTATATCCATCCATCCTGCTGGCTTGGATGGCTGGCTGGATCCAATTCCCAGGCAATGTGGAGTGAAAAATGCAGGAAAAATAAAATGAAAATGAAATTTTCCACAGACAGACAGACGAAGAATTTAAATTTCGCAAATTTCTAAGAAGCAATTTCGTGCGCTGCTCTTTCCGTCTTACCTTATTTTTTTCTTTTTTTTTCTGGTAAAAATGCTTATTTTCTTCCTTCACTCAGGAGTCTAGTCTTGAAGTAAAGCAAAAATAATGTTACTTCATTCAATTTAATTTTTTTATTCTACTCAAAAAAAAATAGTAAATACAAAAAAAACAAGAAATATCAATAAAAATGTGGCGAGAGATATGAGAATTTATTCAATTTTAATTTAAAATTCAAAATCATGAAATTTCGTAGAATTTACCTCTCCAACCAGCACATTATTAAGATATTTTTTTTTATGAAAAGGAATGAAGATGAGACGATTATTAATATTTTTCTACTTGTGGTAGGTTGGTATAGGTATTTCTCTTTTAAAATTAAATATTATTGCAAATTGGCTTGTTGGTCGCTTCGGTATATGTTTATGTATTACCGTGCTAAGGACCATGACTTTATATTTTACATTTTCTAACATAAAACTTCTTCATAAAATGTCGGTTTATTTATTTAATAACATCTTTCACTTGTTTTGGGGTTTAAATTTCTTGGAATACTTTTTAAAAATTATATTCATTTATAGGTATTTGTTTTAAGCAAGTGACAATTATAATCTGCAAATTTACTAATCTATTTATGCATTCTTGCCAGGCGAGAACGCAGGGGCAGTACTGCCGTAGGTACTGCTCACACGATCAAAGTACTGCTTTTTCTGTGTGAACTTTTTCATACAAAAAATCAATTTTTTATTATTACAATATTGCTGTCTAGACGCACCCAAACGAAACTCTCTATGAACACACCCTTTAAAATAAAAAGAAACAAGCAGATCATACAATTTTAAAACTGTCCTTCACAAGATGAATGTCTGTAGAACAACAGAGTTGTCAACAGAGTTTTGGAACAATGGGTACCTGTCAAACACTTTTTATTCTTACTGAATTTGAGTTTTTAATAGGGGGTACGGTCAGTTTGAGTATAACTCTTGGGGCTTCAGAGTTAAAATACCCTTATTATTTCATTGCCGTCATGGAAAATGGGATGCGAAAAGCTTTCCGTCTTATCTTGAGATAGGTCAAGTCTCTTAAAAAAAAAATTATTACTTTTGTTTAAAGAATCAAATATTTTATAAATTTGATTAATATTATTTTTAACGAAAAATTGAAAATAAAAAATTATAGTTCAAGGTAGACGAATACTTTCGAGTTCCAAAACTTTTTAACATAACAATTGACGAATATTACTCAAAGATCTACAAATAATTCTTAAGGGTTTCGCTTTTTGACGCGCTATAGATAAAAATATATTAATTTAATTTCTAAATTTCATCATCTTCGTTATTAAATAAATTAACATTTAAATATGCTTACTCGTGCTTACATAAAATTTTATTAAAACTCGTCAAATTGTTGATGGTTGTTCAAATGTCAGTTGCAATAAAATTTAAATACTTCAAATTGGTTAGGGTACATTTCTATCACATTGACAGCTATCGAAATTAAATAAGAACTCTCTAATGATTCCACACTTCCATCGACAGAATCAGTAGCTTAATGAAACAACAACAAATATTCCTGTAGAAGGTAAAGATGATGGGAAAGTTAGTCTAATGAATTCGAACATCAATTCTCATTCAATAAATTTAAATTTCATCATCGAGTCGATTGCCTAATGATTCGAAATATTATTTACTAACCCATATACAATCTGATGCTCAATTCTATATCAGCGCGTCGTCATTGATGGTCGGATGCTATTTCTATCGGAAAGCATTTTTTCCTCCATCCCCTTCATGGAGGTACTTTCTGGCGTTCTTCTAAAATTCTATGCATGAAATCCTGTAGAGAAAAAATCGACAAACGTCGAAGTATACAAACAAAACTACTACATCGCTTCGCCGTCATCGCATCGTCCCGGATGCGGGAATGATTTTTGCTCCTCTGCCGGTTATCCTTGAAGAAGTGAGTGCGAAAGGCGGCAGGAGCGAAAATATTTGAATTCAAATCGATATCCATTGACGCCAATAACTATTAGGTTGCTCGGTGAACAAACACCACATAACCGACTACCGATACCGACTACAAGGCGAACTGGCAAAATATCCATCGAATCAAATTCATAACCATCTTGCAGGTTGTTCCCTCTTCATAAATTCTCTTCTTGTTCTATAATATGTTTCAAGCCTCATCCAGAACACACCAAAAGATTCTCCCTCCCGCGAAATTCGCATATAGGAGCCCAAAATGCGAACGAAAACAGAAGGAAACACAGACTTCCTTCGAACACAACATTTTTGAAATACAAACAATAGAATTTTAGTACAAAGTTAAATATGGCAAAAAGGACCAATAACTAGAAAGTGTGAGACAGTCAGAAACATATTATAGAGATAGCTATAGAGACGTTGTACAGAGGAACTCATAGGAAGGAGAGTGCGGATCAATTTAATTTAACGAAGACAACTCAACCAAAAGAACTTAAGTAAATTTGAATATCATCTTTGGATATATATCGCCCGGGTTGGGGGTTGGGGTTGTTGCACAGGAGGGAGAGCACTTCCTCTTTCTAATGTCAAACAACAGACAACAAGGACCATAACAAAAGGAACTATGGTATAGAAGCAAGTTGTACACAAAGGAAGTGTAGCAATAGCAACAGAGAAGTGGCATAGCAGTTTCAGTTAGAGACGGCTTCTGGTAAAATTACACACCCGAATTCAGACACCCAAAGAGCTGGCTATTATACTTACACATTTTCTGAATATTCGTTTGGATATAGCATGTATCGATGGTGTTTTTTTTTGTGTATAGAAAAGGCACCTTTATGGGTATATCATGGTACTCGAACTTTTCTTGCTATAAAGAAACAAATTGTGATAAAATTTGAACATCTTTTGGTAAACAAATAAGAATGACTATTTACAAAGCAATATTATCAGATTCGCATGGAATCGAGTAGAGATTCAGAGGAGCGGAATTTCTATATAATATAGGATGTAGGAAAATCAAAGAACCTTACCTGGTATGATTTTCGATTACAAAGCAGCTATTCTTGTGGAATGAATTATTTTGACTCGTAGAAGAGGTATCACTTTAATTTTATTGAAACATTAAATGTCTACTTATGTATGTGTATGCACGTTGATTTTTTAGAGGAACATTTATAAGATTTAGAACAGATAAAATAGGCTATTGAATATACCTTTTAGTAATAGTTAGGGCATTAAGGCCATATTTTAGGTCAAACCTTTCACTTCATTCTGACGAGATGAGCTTTGGTACACTACTAGTCCACATCCTAAGTTTACCTTAAAGAAGTATTTCCACGGTGGCAACACTGGCACACTGGAGATATAAGGGTTGCTTTCTGACCATGTTTTAACACGAAAGGAGAATGGGCAAAAATGTATGGGAGCTGGTCTACCCACTCAACAGTAATGTGTTGTATGTCGTTGAAAAGGTAATTTTACTTACTTCATTTCATTGTATGACCATTAAGCTCTAAACTATGGAGTTCGTGAGATATTCGGAATCAAAACACCGAAAAAGACAATAATGCATTTCGTCATTGGTAGTGTGTCCTCATACCTACATTAATCTGTGATACATCGTTGAAAAGATAATTTTGTGTACTTTATTTTTGTATATAGCCGTGAAGACGTAGATCATAGGGTGCAAGAGATATGTGGGCATACAAATCGGCAAATATAACAACAATGCAATTCTTCATTTGGTACTGGTCTACCGACTCAACAGTAATGAGTCATACGTCGTTGTAAAGGTTATGGCATTTGCTTCATTTGATTATGTGGCAGCTAAGCTCTAAACCATGGGGTTCGTAAGATATTCGGCTCTTAAGCACAAAAAACAGCAATAATGCAATTCTGCATTGGTAACTTATCAATCAAGTCAACAACTATGAGTCATGTGTCGTTGAAAAGGCTGTTGCGTGTACTTCTTTTTAGTATATGACCGTTAAAGTGTAAATAATGGGATTCGAGAGATATGTGCCAAAAACGCTGAAAAGTGCAGTAATGCAATTCCGCACTGGTAGCTGGTCTTTCAACTCAACAGAAATCTCTCTTATATCTTTGAAAACGCTATTGCATGTACTTCATTTTGCAATATGCCGTTTAGCTGTAGACCGTGGGGTTCAAGAGGTATTTGGCCATCAAAATAGGTAAATATAACAAAAATGCACATCTTCATTGGGTACTGGTCTACCAACTCAACAGTGATGAGTCATACGTCGTTGAAAAGCTTATAGCATCTGCTTCATTTCATTATATGGCAGTTAAGCTCTAAACCATGGGGTTCGTAAGATATTCGGCTCTTAAGCACAAAAAACAGCAATAATGCAATTCTGCATTGGTAACTTATCAACCAAGTCAACAACTATGAGTCATGTATCGTTGAAAAGGCTGTTGCGTGTACTTCTTTTTATTATATTACCGTTAAAGTGTATATAATGGGATTCAAGAGATATGTGCCAAGAACGCTGAAAAGTGCAGTAATGCAATTCCGCACTGGTAGCTGGTCTTTCAACTCAACAGAAATCTCTCTTATATCTTTGAAAACGCTATTGCATGTACTTCATTTTGCAATATGCCGTTTAGCTGTAGACCGTGGGGTTTAAGAGGTATTTGGATACAAAATATAAACATAAATAAAAAAAAAACACACTTATAATATTTTATTTGAATTTTTTTTTACATTTATATCATACTTTCGTCCAGTATGACATTACTAAGGCGGTCCGCAGGTGGTGTAAACCCATTTTGATGGCGGGCTATGCACATATACCACAAAATTGATACATTATGTGCACATGTACCGAAAGTTCGGCGCCCCGTCAAGCATGAACAATAAAAGTGTTTAAAAGCCTCTCGTCCTTCCCTACCTCTATTTATAAGTATATAAGTGTAGTATTTCTTGGCTCTACTATGACGCGATTCGAGCTTAACTGCCATATACTGAAATGAAGCAGATGCTATAAGCTTTTCAACGACGTATGACTCATCACTGTTGAGTTGGTAGACCAGTACCCAATGAAGATGTGCATTTTTGTTATATTTACCTATTTTGATGGCCAAATACCTCTTGAACCCCACGGTCTACAGCTAAACGGCATATTGCAAAATGAAGTACATGCAATAGCGTTTTCAAAGATATAAGAGAGATTTCTGTTGAGTTGAAAGACCAGCTACCAGTGCGGAATTGCATTACTGCACTTTTCAGCGTTTTTGGCACATATCTCTCGAATCCCATTATTTACACTTTAACGGTCATATACTAAAAAGAAGTACACGCAACAGCCTTTTCAACGACACATGACTCATAGTTGTTGACTTGGTTGATAAGTTACCAATGCAGAATTGCATTATTGCTGTTTTTTGTGCTTAAGAGCCGAATATCTTACGAACCCCATGGTTTAGAGCTTAGCTGCCACATAATCAAATGAAGCAAATGCCATAACCTTTACAACGACGTATGACTCATTACTGTTGAGTCGGTAGACCAGTACCAGATGAAGAATTGCATTGTTGTTATATTTGCCGATTTGTATGCCCATATATCTCTTGCACCCTATGATCTACGTCTTCACGGCTATATACAAAAATAAAGTACACAAAATTATCTTTTCAACGATGTATCACAGATTAATGTAGGTATGAGGACACACTACCAGTGACGAAATGCATTATTGTCTTTTTTGGTGCTTTGATTCCGAATATCTCACGAACCCCATAGTTTAGAGCTTAATGGTCATACAATGAAATGAAGTCAGTAAAATTACCTTTTCAACGACATACAACACATTACTGTTGAGTGGGTAGACCACTTTGCCCATTCTCCTTTCACATAAATAATCCTATGAATCGGGAACCAGACATCGGTTGATGTCGTGGACTGTCTCGTAGGATTAAGAATACTTAAAGCCATTGGAATAAATAACACCTTAATGTTTTCACACTTTTTTGTTTTTAACAATTACTAACACTTTTTAATTTACACGACAACGAATAAAATCAAAAAACGAACGAACGATTAAAAACACGTACCTGAATGCATTTCGGACTGTTTACAGTCCCTCATCAGCATCACGACTGATCAAAATGATGTCATCTCAATAGATTGCAATCAGATGAGAGAGAAGAGGTTTGATGTGATATTGCCGTTATCAGCATTTATCGCATTGCTATCTCTTTGTATGAAATAGCTTTCATACGCATCCAATATTTTATTTTTATGTAATCGGGGTACAAATATTCAATATGGTACATGATTTTAAAATATTTTTTAACGCTGAATTCAATTTTAGTCAACTTATGATGATACAATCACCATTAAGAAAGTAATCGTCGTTTAATGGAAAAATTAATGTATGTAAATGTACAGCAGATAAAACATTTTCCCTCAAAAACGACCTTTGACAATAGATATTTGATTTATCTTTTTTTATTCTTGGTAAAAATAAAAAACAAAACAGCAGATAAAACATTTTCCCTCAAAAACGACCTTTGACAATAGATATTTGATTTATCTTTTTTTATTCTTGGTAAAAATAAAAAACAAAACATTCCTACCAACTTTCATCAACATACTATTTCTGGATGGGGTTTACGGGGCATAATTTTAAACTTTTCTGTTTTGCTCAAAAAAACACCCTTTAGTCCCAGATATTTTCATGGACTCTTTTGATTCTTATTTGTTATGACAAATGAGACATGTGTGCCAAGTTTCATCACCATACCATTGAAATTAGTTAATGTTATGCTGGTTTCCCTGAAAATTTAGTCATCATTTTATAAAAACGTTATAACTTTTTCTAGGGAAATTACATTGAAATTATTTTGATTGCATAAGATTGGGCATTAAAAATTACTCTAAGGTCATGTGCCATTTGCTAAGATTATACCAAGATAAACATAAAGTGGTTTGATATACTTCCACCTTCCCCCCCCCCCTCCCCCTATTTTGAAAGTGATTATATAAAAAACTAATACGTGGATAAAAATGAAATTTGGATATGCTGTAGAATATGAAATTCTAAAAGTTTTATGAATATTCATTTTATAACCATTATTTTGACAAATGAAAACGCTTATCCGCTGAGGGTATTTTGCTCCCCCAGCGTACAAGGGTGGGGGAGGGGCCAAAAAATTTACAAATTCCTATGGTTTCAAGTATTCTCAATCCAACAAGACATTCCGCGACATCAACAATGTGTGGTTCCCAAATTATAGGCTAATTTATGTGAAATTTCGTGTTAAAGTATGGTCAGAAGGCAACCCTCTCCGATCTGCCAGTGTTGCCAGCGTTGCAACACTTCTTAAAAGTTAACTTAGGATGTGGACTATTAATGTACCAAAGTTCATCCCGTCAGAATGAAGTGTTAAGTTGGCTCTCCTAACGCCCTAACTATAAGGAACAATTGCGTTCACGGGTTTTTTTTTATGGAATATGTTTGTGAGGTATACAAAATTCGCTTCAAATCACCCATGCATTTCTGAGAAAATTGTCACACTGGCCATTTTTCAATTTTGTTGGTAAAAATCGTAAACTTAGCCGAATTTGAGAATTTAACTTAAGACACTTTTAGTAGGTAATTCGATTTACTATCAAATCTGGTAGTTTACAAAATTTTATAAAAAAATTTAACAAAAACTGACTTAAGAAAAATTGCAAAATCACTGATTTTAATTTTTATTACTAAAGTGATTTTTTTTTTTAAGAAAGGCTGCGCAAGGCATATCAAAATGAAACAAAGTAGATGCTCATGGCTTTTATATGTCAGACCGAAACATTTTTTTTTTTGATGAAAAGTGACGAATTTACTACTTTTAAAAATAACCTTTTTTTTATATTTTCTCTTGCAGTTTTTGCTCGAATTCAAAATACTTCGCTTTTACGACAAGAACAAGTTTTTCGAGCACTGTACTTGCAATGAAAACAAAATCAAAGAGAACTATATTAATATTCAGTTTTGAAGCGGGACAATCAAAAATGCCGCAAGGCAAACAAAAAAAATGCCACGGGCAAAAAAATTGCCGCGAGGCAAAAAAAACAAAAATGCCTCAGGGCAAAAAAAATGCTGGAGGAAACAAAAATGCTACGGGTCAAAAAAAAAAAAATGCTGGGGAGCAAAAAAAAAAATACCGCGAGCCAAATGCCGAGGGGCAAAAGAAATGCCACGAAGCGAAAAAAAAGTAGCGAGGCAAAAAAAAAATGCCGCCGGAAAAAAAAAAGGCACGGGGCAAAAAAAAGCCGGGAGGGAAAAAAATGCCGTGGGGCAAAAAAAAATGACAGGGGCAACAAAATGTCACGGGGAAACAAATTGCGGGGGGGGGGGGTAAGATTCCGCGAGTCCAAAAAAGACACCATCGGGCAAAACAAAGCCGTGAGGCAAAAAAAGGGCGCGGGGCAAAACAAAATGCCGCGAGGCAAAGAGTTGGAAAAATTGATACGCAATATACGTGTCCATTATTAAAGTGAATTGTAAAATATCTTGACATTTTAGGCCTCCTTAACTTAGAAACGAATGGATACCACGACTGTAGAAGATGCTTAAATTGTCACACTACTGCAACAAGCAATGAGCCAACGTGCCGTCAGCTTCTTCTAAGCCAATCCTGTATATTAATGATCTACGGAAGGTTCAGGGAAAATTGAAAGTTAGTGTGAAGCCAGGATCTATGTGTTAAAGGTGTGATGACTGGTTCACCGTGATGATGTCTCTCCCAAATAACTTTGAACTTTGACTGTGGTCGATGTCCAGCAACAGCAGAGACAGGTAGGATAAAGAGTTGTTAGTTAATAGACAGTTATAGGAGACGACTTAAAGAAACAGACCTTAGCTCGAAACGTCCTGCCATGGTATCAAGTAAATTTGTTGCCATCTTCATCAAATCGTTTTAAAAATCAATTCCTCGGCCATTTTTTTGCATATGCACTTATTGAGGTCATGAACACTGTCGCATTTTATCTTGATTCAACGAATTTTTGATCGATGTTATCAATATTTTCAGAGTTTGGTATGAATGAAACATTGCATCAACCAACGAATTCTTGTTCTGCCCAGAATATGAATTAGTAAGCAATGTTGTGCTTTTAGTCTCTTCGAGTAAAGTGGTCAATAATTTTCTAAGTTTATACATTGGAGAATATGAAGTAAATTCTCATCAAATTCGGAATCACTTTTTTACGTTTGCATTTTAGTGAATTCAACTAAATCAAAATGTTTACATTTATCTTAATACGACCTGACGACTTAATATTTAATAGTAAAAGATATGTATTTTGTTCTGAAGACTTAAATAAAAGTCAATATACCAAAATTTCGCTCTGACTTTTTGCAAATAAATCTAGGTTCTTTATTGTTCTGTTCGTTAAAATAATAAAGCTCATTATGTACATATGTACATATATGTATGTACTTCAGTTTTATCGTTTCAATTATTTTGTAGTAAGTAGGTTTAAAAGACAGGCGACTATTGCAACCGGATTAAACTGATTCTTTGGCAGTCGTCATAACCGGCAGGCGTCGACTGTTCTTTATTTTGAGATTAAAAATTTAAGGACAAATATTCTGTCTAAAGCCACTTCTATATAGTGCTAAGCGTCAGTTATAGCTATCAGCCGTGTTTTTTGAACGTGTATAGCAATTCAGCCAAATGCTAACACGGAAGACGCAAAAAATATTATGTATTATATGTTATTTGTTTTGTTATTGTCTTACATGTTTTACTATACACTCTCTTAAAAAAAACGGCTATCCATGAAACTCATAATTGAAACTTTTAACTGTTTTTTGCGAGATATTAAGAAATTATTTTTTCTATTGTATTATTATATTTATTATTATTATTTGTATGTAAAAAATATAATTTTGGACCATCTTTCTAAACAAGGACTTTTAATATTTCAATTAGAAAAGAAGGGATTTTGGAACGGTACTACTCCTTTTTGATTCCAATGAAATCATTTTCTCTTGTGGGGATACTATCTTGGGAAATTTCTGGTCAAATTATATTAAATTTACTACCACAAGTTTCTGAATTTGTATAAAATATGGGATTTACCAGTAAGAAAACAAAGATGCCCTCAGTGACATGATGGCAACATGGAAGCATTCATTAAAATCCATTTGATTCAGTTTCGGAACAAACAATTATTTATATTTCGATCGGAGGTTCGGAGTAACTCCTTTTTGACTTCTATTACTCCAAATTGATTGGCTGTTCCGATAGTAATATTTTCGGAGTGTTTTTATGTTCCGGATTTTAAAAAGGAGTGGACCCAGAACACACATTATATATGTACAATGTACATGTAATCTCTTTCGTCGGATTACTCCTCAAATGAATTTAAGTCTTGCAAAATATATACAAATTCCAGACAATTTAAAAACACACACAAAATATTTTCCAAATTCGGCTTCGAACAACAAAAAATAAATCGATTGGAATCAAAAAGGAGTAGTATATGTACTGTTCCAAAATCCAATCGAAAACGACATCCTACTGCGTGAAACTAAACTTTAAAATCACATGGTTATATTTTGTGTTTATATTCAATGCAAAAAAGTATGTTGATGGTCCCACCAAGCGAACCGCAATATAAGTGAACATTTTCAGAGTTGAAAAAAAACTGAAAGACATAATGCTCAATGATTATTCTAAAATCAACATAAAAATTAGACATATGAATTCCTATAAAGAAAAAAACTACTATCCACATAAATGAATCGTAAAGTCAGAATAAAAACAACTTCACTTTTGGTCTAGTGAACATCCTCGCTAATTGCACCATTTTCACGGCTCTATTATGCAATGTTTAATGTATACCTACGCACTTTTTAAATTAAAATTTTCAAATTTGAAATACACTTTCACTAACTCTTCTCTTCAGATGCGACTGGTTACAACAACCTAAGTCAACTTATAATTCATATTTTCTCAATTTGTGCAGTAAATTCGTTAAGGCAAAATAACTTAAGTCAACTTAGAATTGTAATTTTTGGAATTAAAATACGGAATAACGACCTTACTCGATTTATGATTTTCAGAGAAATAAAGACTGGTTTGCCAAAAGAAATTTATTCAAGTTAAGTTCATCAAAATATAGAACTGCGATTTACCATAACAACCTTACTCAAGTTAAGAACATTAAATATTTGTTTTACTTTGGGGAATAACAGCCTATGTTGACTTAAGAAAAATAAAAAATTTGCAGTTTTGAATATTGGGCACAAAATATATTTCTTATCTTGACTTACGTTGTTATACTTAATTATTTTTTACAAACTAAAGCTACTTTAAAAACTTAACTTGAGTTATGACACCAACGTTACAAAAAATTATATTTTTTTGGAGTTAAGTTGTTTTGGCAAATGATTTTTTTAAAAAACGGACTTAAGTCGTTAGGTTTAGTGCTTATAACTTCGGTTAAAAAAAAAGATATAGACGTAAAAAATTGAGAGGGAATAGATTCTGATAATCTGAACACAATTAGGACAATAACTCAATTTCGTCATTACTCGACTTAAGCGGTTAAGGTTTGTGGCCACTGATATATTCTTAGGTTTTATTTTCAGTAAAGGTCCAGGTTTTTTTACGAGCCGTTGCACTACCAAATTTATTTTATTTTTATTTTACTATACCTAGGTAGCTAAGAACTTAAGGCAATTAAAAAAATAATTTCATATACTCGTATTTGAAAATTTTTTTATTTCCATGTTTTTAGATAAAATTAGTTCATAAAATTTAAATCTTAAATTAAATTTTATTTTAATTGGTTTTTGAAATAACATTATTGAACCATTAACATACATACATCGTCAATACGTATCTGTCTAGCTACACTCTAGCTGTTAGTTAAAAAAGGGGGTACGAGCAATGAGTCGTAGATTTTATTTCCATTGGTGTTGTTTCTTAAACAACATAATTTTTTAAATTTTAAAGTAGGTACATGTCATATAAGAGACCTGAATATTTTTATAAGGTACGCATTACATATTATACTGGTACTAAACAAACCGTATGTTATTCTCCACCCCTATCCCCTAATGGGGACATCCGGACATCCCTTAATTATTGTCTTTTATATTATATTATTTTTACACACATGTAGATACTTGGTTATAGAAAAGATGTATGATCTGTCAGAAATAAAAATACATACATATTTACACTAATCTTACAACAAAACTCCGACCTTGTACCTACCTACTCCACCAATATCTTCTCCTCCGCCAGATAAATACACATTATTTTGAGTTATAATAAATATGGTTTAATTTATCAGTAAATTTATCTTCTAACATGGGTTGGTGTTTTTGTACATTGTATTCTCAAAAACTATTTCAAATATAGGTCACTGCATGAAAAATGTTCCTTAATAAAATTTTTTTATGAAGAATAAAACGAAAGAAAATCCAACCAACCTCTTTTCAAATTTATTCCTTTCGATTACTCTCTATCTATTAAGGGGTATGATTTTCACAAATCTTCAGTGACAGATTGTATCCTTAACCTTGTGCCTTTTATCCTTCAATATATTTCGTAAACTTAAATTATATAATATTATGCTTGTGTGTAAATGTGGGTAGGTATGAGAAAATAAAGAAGAAAACAAACTATATACCTATCACCATGCTCGCAATTTCCGGGATATAAATATTATTCAAACCCTCTTAATGGGCAGATAAATTTGGTTTTCTCTACTTGTCTTCCTTGTTTGTCCTTTTTTTTTTTTGAGTTTATTTTATCTTTCATCCTCTGATGCTCATATAGGTAGAGCACTAGTTTAGATATTGGAGGAGTCTTTTTTCAAAGCTGGCTGGCATTTCCCTACAGGTGTTGAGCATATTTCAAAATTGTTCCACTTCCTGTGTTTTTTTTTTACTTCATATAAATTGCCAATAAAATCGAACATGCATACCCTATCCACTTTAAATGCCTCCCTCTGCTCAAAGCCTTTAGACTAAAGTCACTTTGACTTATGCCCAACCAACCGTCAAGTCCTCCCGCCGCCGCCGAACACCCCTTTGCCTATACCTACACCGTTATTCTGTTCTACTTAACGAAAAATGAAGTGTGGAAAAATGAATAAACTTTATAGGGTAATATTCCACCAGGTGAGCATATTTTGTATATCATTCCCTCTCTATTGTGGGGTTCGAGCGCACTCAATGGTTAGTGAAGGAGTAAACATTCCGGTCGTATAGGGGGGCGGGGGATGTTTTGGTTTGCTCGAAAGCGTACCGACTTCCGCTGTAATGCCTTCTTCCCCAACCGACCTGTTTGACAGAGTGAAAAACTGGGTAAAGAAGGAAGATAGGTATTTATGAATAAATCGTTTTACACTGATGTGGCGCGCACATCTACTGGGGATATTGGGACTGCGATTCGAAAATATTGTTGCGTTCTTGGGTGAATATTATTTTTTCGATGACGGTAAATTCCGATTGTGTTGTCCTAGCGCTAGCTCAATCGTACCATATAACTTGTCCCATTTTTTTTCTGCTAAAGGTATTTGTGTATTGTCCAAAGTTGTCACTATTCTAGGGTGATAACTTTCCAAACCTCCCTCTGGTTCTCCATACAAGACTATCATTTTTGATAAACGATTTTGCAAAAACTGATTTCTCTACATTGCGAATTTCTCATATCCTTATATTATTTGCCTGTGAAATTATACAGAGAGCTCTATTCTCGTATTTCTGTAGAACATATTTTACATTTGTGAAAAAAAAGAGACAATGTTTTAATAAAACATATGGTGTTAGTTGTGGATAATTGGTTACTAGCCAGCTCAACAATATGAACTCCAATAAAACGCTGGAGGTACTTTGAGCATCTGCAAACGCAGAATTTTTATTTATTGAAACGAGGGGGGGGGGGGGGGAAGGCTACACTCATTCAAAAACCAAATCCATAGAATTTTAGATTTTTAAATTTATAATAGCTGTGTTTTTTGAGAGAGTGTTTAGCAAGTCAACAATTTTTTTTACAAGGAAAACATAAACAATTTTGTTGTCAATAATCAATTTTGTTATTGTTCTGCGTATGAAATGTTTGCTGAGTGGCTATACACTCTCTCAAAAAACACGGCAAATAATTTTATATTTTCTATTTAATCATCTTTAATAGGTTTTTTTTCTTGTTTCAATCCAACATACACGAAGGAATCATCCTGTATGAAGAGAGCAATTTGTTGGCTTGTCAGATGTCATAAATAAAATCGCAAAAATGACAAAAACAATAATTATATACTTGAATTTAATGGAATATGTCGATCCTGTATCTTGCTCTGCTGGATGTTTCGTATATTTACATATAGATTTTACCTGGAAAAAAAAATTAATTATTATATGTATTAGATGTTAACCGTTCAAATGAAATATTTATACTAACATACCTACATATTTCAAAAGTGGTTCTTAAAAGTGTGTTGTTGACAAAAGTTGTATTTTGTTGATTTTTGTCTCTTCTCATCTAAACGATAATAGTGCCTAGTGCATCGGCGCGCCGATGACGCCGCGGCGGTGGCAGCGTCTCCTTTTAAATCATCTATACAAGCTAACTTATTGCTTGTTTTGCGTATAACATTTTAAGGGCAGAGTGACAGCACCTTGGATGCGCGCAAATTATAAAAAAAAAATCTTTATCACAAACTGGCTGATTTCGATAATTAACAACTCCAAGATTGATTCTTTGACTAAAATTTTGATTAATGAACTAATTCGCTGATTTTTATGAGTTGCAATAATCTTTGATTAAAGGTGAACAAATTGGCTATTAAATTGTAATTTTATTTTAATATGTGCTAATTAAATGGCGTTTCAGAACCATTATCAGGTGGTTAGTGATTTTGATGATTAGCTCTATGCCTTAATTCTCGGAAGGAACTTATTTTTTAAAATAATTATGCATAATGAAATCTGAGCAGGGCCGGGCACATTTTCAATAGTTTTTAATAAGACTGGCCACGAGACGAGACTCTGGGAGACTTTTGTAAGTCTCGTCTTGGCCTCGTTAAAATCAAAAATTTTTAGTCTCGTCTCGGTCTCGTATAATTAAGTCTCGTCTCGGTCTCGTCTCCGAAAAAAACGATTTCCGGACAATGTGTTCATTATTAGAACGAAATATTTTCGATTATAATTTGAATACATGCAGAAGAAAATAAATATTTAACTGAAATTGGATTTTTTAATTTATTAGAATCTCTCTAAATTTCGGTCCAAATATACAGTTTATTCTCGGTCTCGTCTCGGTTGCTTAAAAGCCAGTCTCATCTCGTCTCGGTCTCGTCATGCGAGACCGAGACCGAGACCGAGACTTTTCTCGTCTCGTGGCCAGCCCTAGTTTTCAACAAAATTCAGCATATACTGTATGTTGTATGTAGCAAGTACCTACAGTATCTGCTGATGCTATATTCATAAACCAATGAATATTCGCTGATTTAATGAACTTAATAAAATGATCGTTTGTTGTACCGTGCATTGCATTTAAAAGACCCGAGGTCTTACAGGCATATTGTTAAAATTATTATTAAAAAGTTGTTCATTTATGATGATTTTTGTTTGTTAAGACATGCAAATTATTTCATCACAATAATGAATTCAAATTTATTCGTTGAATCAAATGTTATAGATGTGATTAAATTATTAAGCCTAGGATAAATTGACTCTTGTTTTCTCCAGGAAAACTGCATACACTACAAATGGTGTTTTTTGTTTGTCATGAACTTATCTTAGCCGTACTCCGTTTATTACAACAATGCTGTGAATTAGTACGTTTGACCAAGTAATGATGCCTATTTTTTTGTTTCTCTACTTGTTGAAATGGGTATAGATATTTTAGCAAAGGTTTTTTCTTTTATAAATTCCCAACGAGAGAAAAGCCATCATTTAGATTTGCATGATTGCGTTTGTTTGAGTTTTTGTTGCAGGTTATGGTTGTTTTTTTTTTTTTATTATACAAAACAATTGCTTTTACTGAAGTTTTTAAATTTTGTATCATCATGCACATGTATTGAAAGAAATACATATGTGCATTTATATCTTAATAATATAGTTATATAATGAAGATTATTGCATAAGATTCTCTTATTGGCTGAGTGGAATTAGGTTGACTTTCTATATGTACGTATATGTAATTCACTATACTAAAGGTAAATAAATTTAGGTAAGCTAAAATGAGATCTTATGATGACTTAGGGGGTATGCTGTTGATATATTGAACATGAATAGATAACTTTTAAATTTAAAAAAAAATATCGACTCAAAAACGAAGAATCGTTGCAACATCCACTTAACAAAAACTGTGTTACCAAAATTATTTATTGTTTAGAATGTTTTTTTCACCATTATTAAGAGACATTGAATATTTGACGTATAATTCCCATGCGGTGTTTTTGTTAACTTCGTCATTTAAGAGTTAAGCACAAAAAACATAAATTTAGAATTTTTGCCAAACTTTAAAGCAAGCATTTTCGACACATAAAGTTTTGTTGCTATCTTGTTAGGTGGATAGCAAGATCTACAAGTTTTGTATGAAATACATTTCCATATTATTTACCGTTTCGAAATTATGTAAAAAACTGACATTTTCTAAATTCAAACATGAATAACTATTGAAGCCAGCACGATCTGCGACAGTATTATTAATACCAACATAAAGATAATTAGTGCCTTTAAAAATCATTACTTGACTTTTTTTTGCAGAAAAAGTACAATTTACATGGGCTATATTAGATTGGGTGTATTTTTACTTTTGTGACTGAGGTACCTATTTTGCCTTAGGTTTTGTGATTTTTGTATTATATACCGATGCACATTGGTTTTGAAAGTCTGTAAATCAAAATGTTACACATAGTCATATATGCCACAATATTTATACTTAAACATCAATATAATTCATTAATTCATGCATCTGTTCTTGTTCCTTCCTATAACACCCTGTTTAAACAGACTAGTTTCAAGTATGTTAGTAATAATGGTTTGATTATCCATGAGTTATGGTGGCAAGTTTGTGCGATCCAGTCGTGCTTATTGTTTTTGTATAGACTGCTTCATTTTTATAGGGATCCCTTCAACTGATTCAAGAGATCAAGTAACGTAAAAAAAGAGCACGTGTAACTCAGTACTCGTGGCAGTAGTGAAACTTCTTTGGCGATCCAAAAATCTCGATATATATAGGGTTAAGCTTATATGCATAAGACGCAGCTATAAGTTCTATATCAAAATGATCGATGGTTTTGTGTTGTAAACTTGAAAATTAAATAATAATGGTGAAAATTTAAAGTAAAAAAAGGTGAAAATTTAAAAGATATAAATCGGTTTATTTGAGTATGTTTTCCGACTGCTTCCAAAAATTCCTTCACTCAAAATCTCTGCAAAATCAAAAATTTGTATATGACAACTATAATTTGGTTTTATTTATTTTGCAGCCATATATAATTCAAATTTTAGCGGACTCTCCTGATTTAATTCAATTTTTTGAAATTAGTCTATTTTGAGATAAAATGTTTAAAATAATTTTTATCTCCATACCAGTAAGAGATAGATACATGACTTAAACAAGTACAATTCTTGGAATTTTTATTATCTATTCACCAAAAAAATTTCAAAACTCTAGCATTTTTTCGTTTCAAAAAAGTTCAACCTTGAAATTTCACTCTCAACGTCAACGCGCGCGAAGAAGTTTTACTTCAAAAATAAATTGCAAGCAATATGGTACACTCAGGCGTATACGTACTTTTTTACTTTATTGAATTCTAATTCTATATACTTTTTTGGAACGTTTAGCAACATTTGGCTACGTAATGTATTTTTTGTTCGTTACATTTTTACTTGTGATATATAGGTAGCTACGTAGTAGCTCGTAGAGTAATGGTTAGAACGTTCGACTGTCACGCTGAAGGTCTGGGTTCGCTTCCCAGCTTCGTCCACCTAAAAAGTTTTTTTTCAGGGCTACTGCCTCTTGCGAGGAATTGACAAATCCTCCAAGAGTATCACTTGTCACGAATAAGTGCTTCTCGTCTAGCTGTTCGGATTCAGCATAAGATTATAGGTCCCTTCCATTCCTGTCGACAGGCGCACCCAGGAATGTTTGCGAGTTGTTAGTCACTAGGCCCTGGTTCTTCACGAGCCGTTGTGCCACCCGATTTATTTTATTTTTTATATAGGTAGCTACTGCGTGGTAAGTTATGGATTCGTTAAAAAAAAAACCAAAGTCGAGATATTTATTTTCCTTAACACTACTATGATAGAGAACGCGATAAAGTGGGCCTGGTAATTCTGTCTGTCTGGCTGTCATTCCACGCACATACATACATCCTAAACGGCTGAATAGATTTTCTTCAAACTTGGTAACCACTGTTTTTTTTGATTAATATGCCCTATATTTTTTTTATTTTTTTTAAGATCAAAAATAACGGTAACTACCTGTCATACGAATTATTTTCAGCCAAAATGGAAAATATTTTTTTTTTTAAACGGCTGTAAACGATTTTCCTAAACAAAAATTCAAATAAGGCTACTTTATGGTAATTTTTTTTCAAAAACTTGTTATTTTTGGTAACTTTAGTAAAAGCATTTTTTTTTGTCTTTAATTTTCTCGCAAACGGTTCTGTTAATTTGTCTTATGGCTTCTTTAAAGTTTAAACATTATTGTAAACCAAAAAATGAGTTCATGAAATTTTTTAAAACTAAATTTTTATATGTACATATAAATACATAAATTTCTTAAAATTCCCATTCCAAATTAATTTCTTAAAAATATTCTCGAAATTTTATTTTGTTCATGTTTATTTTACTTTTATTACTTGAAGTTGTTTTAAATGAAATTTAAGTTATTTCAAGAAATCAATTGGCATCCTTTTTATTTAGCTCAAACCTCGAACTTTTTTTCTTACAGCATTTTGGATTAGGGGACTCTAAATTACAGTAGGGGAAGGTGTCCTAAAATGGCCCACCAATGTAAAACGGTCCTTCGCTAGAAACCGTAGAATCGAACAGAATTAGGAGGTTTTTTGAGCACAGTTCTTTAGATTATCTGGCAGCACCGACAAAAAACTCTATAAAAAACATGGAATGTTTGAACTATTTCAGTCTGTTCGGAATTAAAACTTAAAGACAAAAATTCTAAACGGTCAAAATTGCCTACTCAGTAATCAATTAAAATCGCAAAGTGTGCCATCACTAACCATTACCTTTTAATTTTCTTTATAGTGAAAATGGTTGGATAACATGAACGATGTACAGAGAAGTAGTCCTGGACTGACGACGCATTATTAAAAGCCCAAAATGCATCAAAAACGCTCAATGTTTCGGTGTTTTAGTTTTGCGTATGCTTATTTTATTTATAAGCTGGAGTTGTTTGAAATGAATTGTTGATTTTTTAGTATTTTTTAGTATTATATATTTAATAAAATTTAAATGAAATTGAAAATAGTTTTTGGTTTACTTCCGGTCAATTTTGTTAATTGGAATTTGGAGACTTTTTGAAAATTAAATATTTTAAATACTTTTTGGAACTTTTTATACTCCTAAAACTGACGGAAGACCAATGGAAACTCTTGGAGTCTAGAATCCTTGACGCGGTGAACGAGGCTATCGCTATGAATGGCCACTGGCCCTCTTCGGTACCCTCCAAACACTGCAAGGGTTCAAGCTTTTAGCATGCGAGGATAAATATACCTATGCATGGCTCCAAGACTTCGTGAAGAAAACCAATATTCCCTGGCAAAATGCTGAACTCCGCCTTATTAATAAAGATGAGATAAGACACATTACTAGGCCTAAGGCGAAATTGATGATTAAAGGACCTGTAATCCTGAGGGACCGTGTCGAAAGATATCTCAGATCCCTAAACACCGAACAACTCAGCCAGAACTGGGATGTTGTCGATGTGGGAGAACAAACCGCCGAAGGGACAGAAGTGACGGTGCTTTTTAGCCAAAAATCGTTGCCACTTCCACGAAAAATTAGTTTCAAGGTTCGCATTGGTACAAACCGATGCGAACTTAGACTAGTAGCCAATCAGAACAAAAAGAAAGTAAATGGGGGGTCGGTAGTTAAAAACTAATCATGAAATTTTATCAAATAAATCTTCACCACAGTAAAGCTGCCAGTGCCAACCTAGTCTATCTCTTGGAGAATAGACAAATTGACGTCGCCCTCCTGCAAGAACCCTGATTAGCAGGAGGCAAAATCAGAGGGCTGAACACAAAAGAAACTATACTGTACAAAACTGCTCAGGTGGGAAGAAACAGTAGCTTTAGGAAATGTATAGTAGCTAGAAAACAGTTTAAAAAATTTTCTTCTATCCAAATACAGTAATTTAGATCGAACGGCCGTCAAGTTGGAGAGAGATGGGCACCGCCCATTATAGCTTCATGCTATATGCCTGGGGACGGGACGGAAGGGCCACCAGCTGAACTAACATGCCAGCTCATTATAGCTTCATGCTATATGCCTGGGGACGGGACGGAAGCTGAACTAACATGCCAGCTCATTATAGCTTCATGCTATATGCCTGGGGACGGGACGGAAGGGCCACCAGCTGAACTAACATGCCAGTTAGTACTTCATGCTGAGGAAACAGGACACGACGTAGTGCTAGGATGTGATGCAAATGCGCATCATTCCCAGTGGGGTAGCACTGACATCAATAATGGAGGTGAGTCTGTTTTTGAAAAATTCTAGCAAAAGAACCGATCCTCCTAGGGTCTCTTAAAGGCCCTAATGATCAATGGACTGAATTATGTGGAGAATCACTGGAGCTCCTTATCAAAACTCATTTCCCGGAAACAGACGGCACCTTCCCCTTGATGTTACAGAAGAACACTAAACATGTCACCTAATATCTCAAGCGCTTCTTTGTAAGCAGTCTTAAGTGGGGATACATTACCTTGGCATGGCGTGAAGTAAAAGTAGTCTTTATACTGAAAGCTGGAAAACCAAGCCACACGGAAGCCAAAGACAGACCCATTAGTCTAACATCGTTTGTTTTAATAATAGATATACACATAAAAAGTACTCTAAAACCGAATGTGTTGTCACCTGTCCAACATGCTTACACGAAAGGAAAAAGTGTTGAAACAGCACTCCACAACTTAGTAGGCATAGTAGAAACAACACTTAAGAACAAAGACACACTCTAGCTGCTTTTCTGGACATTGAAAGAGCTTTCAACAATGTACAAAACGATGCGGTAAAAAAAGCACTTGTATACTTTGAAGTAGATAATTCCCTCATAAACTGGATTATCTGTAAGTTAAAATACAGATGGATTAACTCAGAACTAGGGGATGCACAGATCAAAGTATCCACATCTAGGGGGACTCCACAAGGAGGTGTTCTCTCACCACTATTGTGGATATTGGTTATGAACGAAATCCTGATCAAACTGAACACAGCGGTGTCAAAGTAGTCGCATACGCAGACGACTTGGCGCTGTTAGCGACTGGTAAGTTTCTTTCCACAACCAGTGAACAGATTAACTACGCTCTGTCGAAAGTTTGTAGCTGGACGAGGAAATATGGACTCTCGGTCAACCCGCAAAAAACCGAACTGGTACTTTTTACTAACATAAGGAAAATACCAAATTTTGTCCTACCATCAATAGAAGGAACCGAACTTAGTCTTTCAGAAAATGCCAAATATCTGGGCGTAATTCTTGACAAAAAGCTAAACTGGGGTTTGAACATCAAAGAAAGAGCTAAGAAGGCCACGATCGCATTTTACTCCTGCAACAGGATCTTTGGTAAGACCTGGGGTCCAAACCCTAAGGTCATAATGTGGATGTGCACGGCCATTATAAGACCGATCCCTACATATGGTAGCTTGGTTTGGTGGAGCGCGATGGACAAAGAAACTAATTGCAAAACGCTTAATAAAGTTCAAAGACTAGCGTGTATAGGAATTACAGGGGCAATAAGATCCACACCCACTGCGGGAATGGAAACGATACTCAACCTAAAGCCCCTAGATCTACTTGTACAAGAAACCGCGGCCTACAGTGCCCTAAGACTAAGCCAAACCAATAGCTGGAAAAGGAACTCTGTAGGTCACGCACAAATTATCAATAAATTTACGGAAGGGTATGTATCCACAGACTACACAACACTCCGTACAGATTTTAAAAAACCGTTTTCTGTCTCCATCCCCACAAGAGAGGAATGGGATGCTGGTTTACAACAATCAGATGAACCGGTGGTAGGGTGTAGGTGCGGGATTCTTCTCAGAAACCCTCAATTTAGCCAAATCTTATAGACTCCCCGATTACAGCAGTGTCTTCCAAGCGGAGGTTCTGGCAGCATTAAGGGTGCAGAACAAATACTAATAATGGCGATACCACGGCATGATATCACTTTTTACATTGACAGCCAGGCAGCTATCAAGGCCATCTCTGCCACAGAAATGAAATCCAAACTGGTTTCATGCTGTCGTGAAGAGCTAAAAGTTCTGGCCACACAACATAACATCAGACTCTGTTGGGTCCCTGGACACTGTGGAATTGAAGGTAATGAAAAAGCAGATAAACTGGCAAGGACTGGTTCATCGTTAGATCCAAGCCTAACATAATCCAGTATTTAAGTTCCACCCTGTGCCGTTAAACAGACGATTAGTAAGAAGATAGTGGAACTTACCAATGACAGGTGGAGCTCACTTGTAACTTGTACCACTACAAAGAATCTGTGGCCCAGCTACAATAGGAGAAAAACAGGGAAAATTATGAACCTGAAAAAGAGATCCCTGCATCTTCTGATAGGAATTATCACAGGACATAATCTCTTAGGGTATCATAAAAACAAAATGGGACTGAATACTGTAGACCTATGCAGAGGATGCGGAGACGAAGAAGAATTGGAGGACACCCTTCACTACCTAGGTCACTGTCCGGCACTCTGCAACATAAGGAAACAATTTTTGGGCAGCTATTTCTTCAACGATTTAGCAGAAATCTCGAAGTCAACAGATAAGAACATCTTAAATTTAATGAAATTTATCAACGCCTCCAAATGGCTCGCTACTCCATAGAATTTAATAGGTTATATATTTTAAAGTGATGGTCCAATCCATCGGGGTAACACAAGGGATCAACATTGATCTTAGAGTGACGGGAACAAGAACAACCGGCAGCCCATCAACCTAACCTAACCTAACCTAACCTACTTTTAAAACAAAAATATTTAAGCGTTATTGAATAAACTTTGTAAAGAATATAAATTTTCAGTTTGAATGTCACTTTTTTCCGAGGTATTGGACATTTTCCTTAAGGGGGGCCATTTCAGGCCACCTTCTCATATTTTAAAAACAGAATTTCAATTCCAACCTCTTTCTAAGTCGTAAAGTTGTTTTTGTTATTTTGACTTTTGTTAAAAACTTCAAACAAAAGCATGTGGTTTTTAGTGTTTGACTAAGAATTAATAATACAAATTGAATTTAAATAACAAGAGTTTAAGGTGCCAAAATACGTACTTATGTGTAGGATGTGTTTAATTTTTTTTTTTTTTTAATTTTCTGTTTCAAAATTCATTTTCTTAAAAACTATTTTTTAAAACTTAAGAAGCTAAAACTATTGATGGATTGCTGTTGTTTTATAATAATAGTTTAAAATTTTAATTTTCAGTCACACCTTTATGCTTAGCACTCTGCAGGTAGTAGGTATATACCTACATACAACATAGAGACATACATAAGAAAAATAAACTTATCTGTCAATCAGGTACAGAAATGATACAATTATCTTGAAATTTATTTAGGAATATAATTGGAACCTTTCTTTACATGTACTGTACTGTAAATTTTTTGTAGTGGACGTTATAATGATCATAATTTTAATGAAATTTCTCGAAATTTTGAAAATGCTACCTTCATTGATCTCTAAATTCGCAAAATTTCAGATTTTCAAGAGATTTACAAAGTATAAAACACAATATTGTTTCAACAAAAAAAAAAAAAAACAGGTCCATTATAGAGAATCTTTAAACACTACGAATCAATGGTTCAGTAAAATTTTTCACAAGATGTTAGCTCCATGCGTCAAAATATAGGGTGTTTTGCTCTTACAACATTAACCGGAAATTGGTTGAAACAGTTTGCCCTTAACCAGGATGTTATTCTTAGAAGTACATAATGTATATGAATATAAAAACTTATCTACTTTGAAACTTGCACATCACATGTACACATATGCACATATATTTATGTATGTTATTGATCTATGTGGGTAATGTGTTCACCTGACTATACCCTCTCCTAGCTATATCCGTTCACGGAAGATAATGGTTTATCCAGTTTTTGCTAAATTCCACACAATGACTTCCCTTGGCTAAACCTCCCCCATAAGCAAAAGAATCAAAAATCTTCTGTGTTTTATTGCCCGCACAGAAAATCCATTTTCAAAACTTAAATCCCTAAACCCACAAATCAATTGTAGGTACTTGAAAGTTATAATTTTTTACTCAATGGAACATGAAACACCCACCGCACACCACGCGCCGTCAGGCATGACCCAAGCTTGATTATAAATCAAAACAGTTAACGTGTAGGTATAGTGAAAAGGCAAGAAGTTCTTGTTCTTCACAAAATAAAGCAATAAATCCATTAGCTACTTCGAGCATTGTTTTCAATGTACATTACATATATAATATATACCAACTCTCCTAACTCTTTTATAGTATAGAATAAGTTGAATCCCTTTTAGTATTAATACCTATAGGTATAGTGAGAGACAAACAAACTTATAGTATAAGTAATCAACACCCAGAACTTTATTGTAAGCCAGGACAACTGTAACAAACAAGAGAGAGGGGAGCAACTGATGTGATGGAAGTTTCTCTCTCTTCAGCAACAATATTTCTATTGTCCTTTCTGTGTACAAAAGCCATATCCTTTACTTTTCTATCACTTGATATAATAGTAACGCGGCAAGTCTTCAAGAAGTTCCGACTTTTTGTTACGAAATAGACGCAGAATAAGAATAAGACAAACCTCCTTAACATGGTTTTTTGATGAATATTTTAGCGGAGACGGAGAGTGTGTACCTATTATTTGAAAAGTTTCACCATTGCGATATGCATATGTATGTGTGTAGGTACCATTGTTGTTTGGTCCTTTAACGACGAGCATACGGAATAACGAAATAATAGTTGGTGCGCACTCAAGTAATAGAAGCAGCTGGCATATAACTGTAGTTTAAGAAGAGCGAACTGCAATTTTGGTAGATTTATCTCAAGAAGTTGAAATTGTAGTTTAGATGCTCTTGGAAAATGACTAAAACTCGCTCAACAGTAAACACTGGTTAAGTAATGTATTTTTGGTTGTTAAGTCTTCCTGTAGTATAACCGAATGCTAGCGATAATTATTGTATTTCGGTTCAAGGAAATAACATAATGTTGTAGATCTTGTTGGTTTGAAAATATTCCATGTACCTTACCTACACTACCCATCACAAGGGTGTCCTGTCCATATGGACATTAATATTATGTTTTTAAAAACATTTTTTTATTTGTTTATTTTGTTATGTTCTCTTTTTTGTTCTCTATTTTGTCCCTTAATGTTCTCTTTTGGTATAACTTTTAGAGACAAAAACTGTCCTCTTTTTGTATAAAGTACCCAGATAGACCCCTTCCATCACTGATCTCTATAATACATTAAAACTGTGTATTCCCTATAAATTATAACAGATTTTTTGACTGCATTTGAAAATGGCATACGGTGCGCTTGTACCCAATTTGACGTCTAACTAAGCAAAACAAAAAGTAATGTGAACAAATCAAACCAAAAAGAAAAAAAACTGTCTACAAGAAAACGAATAACGAAAACCTGAAAGGATTTTTCAGCAAAAAGAAAAAAGACCCATTTTTTTTCTGAGCCGGAAAACAGTAGAACACAGCTCTTTGAAATATTACAGTAACTGTTTTTTTTTGTTTAATTAAAAATAACACAATTAAAGCCTAGTATACAGTTCCTCAACAAAAAAAAACTACATGCATTTCTTATGGGAAAGATTTGAAAAGTTTGACGTTTAATTTTTTTTTATCGAGCTGTGAACCAACCCTGACAAAAAATTTTGTACTCACCACTGCTCACCACGAATATTTTTCGCGCAAAACAATGTCAGTGACACTGTTTTGTGGAAAAAAAAGAAGACATTTTTCGTTTCTATTTTTTTTTTTCGTTCAAAAGAACTGTATACTAAGCTTAAGAGGATGCGTTTATATTTCAACGAATGGGGATGTCTCTGAAAAGGATGAACTGACTTAGTTTTTCAAATTGTCATTTCGAAAAATTAACTTGTTATACACTATAAGAAATTCAGATATACCTAATTGGTACAAGCGACTGTTTTAAGTGGTAGTTGTTATGTTTTCTGGTAGTTGCTATTTGAAATTGGTTGTTATTAATCACTCCTCCGTTTCTTCGAACAGTTCAACACAAAGTACTTCTACGAATGTCAATTTTCAATCACAGTGTAGGTTCGAATATTTGCTGCCTTTTTTATTTTCGAATGATTTAATACTATTCATATTTAAATATTCCTTTTTAATGACCTTTTTTAAAATAATATTTAAATTCTAAGTGAGCTTTAGGTCTTATTTAAAAAAAAATTCAACATAGACCTAAATCCCACTTTGAATTGAAATACTATCATTGAGTTTAAACACATAGAGGAACCACCTCAGTGTTAAGTTATCACTAATCTAGGTGGCATCCTTATTTTAATCTAGAATAGGAACCAGTGATAGTCAATACGAGAACCATTTGCTCCTTAAGGTAGACTATTTCGCCATTATTTCTACAAATAGTCTACCTTAAGGTAGAAATAGTCTACCTTAAGGAACAAATGGTTCTTGTATTGATTATCACTGGTTCTTATTCTAGATGCAAATAATGGCGCCATCTAGATTGGTGACAACTTAACACTGGGGTGATTCCTCTATGTGTATAAACTCAATAATACTATTCATATTCATATACATATGTTAGGATTATCCAAATACAGAAAACATGTTCAATTTTTATCTGATCTCAATATTTTAAAAGGATATAACCTATTACCCTCACAGAATAAGCGCACTTGGTTCTGTTCTCGACGCCTTCACATGCAATTTCATTTAAAAGTCAATCAGAAACCTACGCCGTATTTATGATTTTTTAACTATTTTGTTTTCAATTACTCAACTCAATCAAACAAATTTCAGTATTAGCCTTTTGACACCAAAAGAATTTGCAGAAAATGTTCAAATTTTATTTACAAAATTATGCATTTGGCATCATTTTTAGCTACAATATAAAAGCCGTGTTTTTTGGAGGTTCAGATAAAGTTGTCGAAAAAAATGACATCCGAACTTAGCAAAGTCATCGAATCAAAAACGACCAGCACTATCACGAAACTCAGAAATCGCCATCACTAACCCTTCAGCTTTTGGACAAGCATGCAAAATAAAAACAAAATACATTCAAATAAAAAGAATTCTCGACTAGAAAATTATTCCGATCGTTAATGAAACAAAAAAAAAATTGGAAAAAAACGCAATTTTAAGTTTTTTTTTCGTCAAATTCTATCTGAACCTGCAAAAAAACGAGGCTAATAATGGCTAAGAGAATTAACTTTCCCGCAAATTAATTATTTTTGAATTCATATTTGGCGCGTTTTATTAAGTATTTCAGATAGCGTGGTAAAATTACCCTTGGTAAGAACAACAAAATTCAGAAAGTGTCGATAAAATAGTCAACCAATAAACGGCCTACGTCTAAGAAAAAACCATTTAAATCAAAACGAACATTTTCTGAATAATTTGGTTCAATAATGATTTGTTGGTAGCTCTGATTTTTTCTTAAAACAGTCCCTGCAGCGCACCTTATAACAGATCTACAAATGGCGTAATATTTTTTGTATCCATTGTTTGCTTAGGCCTGAAGTGCTCTTTCCATAGCAATTTCAATTACATTTCTTAGAATTTCATGGTCCAGCACCCTCACATCTTCTCGGATATTGGCCTTAAGTTGTTGCACGATTCTTGACTTATTGGCATACGAGTCATTCCATATGAAAACGTCTAATCGAAAAGCCATCGCATTTTTGATTTTTTTCAAACTTTGTGGGAATCATCTCTAGGTTCCAAAAGATGGAAATCCAGCTGGATTTAATTTTCGCATTCACCGTTCCCCCTCTCCCTCCCTTGAAAAATTTAAAAATCATGATTTTAATGGTTTTTTATTTTATTTGTATAATTCATATTTTTAAAGATATCAATACGTGTCATTTTAAAGATAAAAAAACGGTAGTTTTTGAATAAAAATATTTTAATTTACAAAATCATAGCCAAACAGTATCAACCACGGTGCGGAAAAAACGTGTTTTTTACTGTTTTTTCTTGATTTTTAACTGCGTCTCGTTAGCCGACTGTAAAATTTAGCGCGCTAATATTTCTCAAATACTTAGAACACATATTTTCAAATAAACAAAACCAAATTTTGCCTCATTTTTCTCACCCTATATATAAAATATCGCTGCTTTAAAAATCCATATTTTGAAAAATTCCATTTTTAAGGCCATAATATCACTATGTTTGACAAAAAATATCGTGATGAAATTTTTAGCATTACTTAGCTTGTAGTTTCAGTTTTATTTTCTGAAAGTTTTGTTTAGTTATTTTCATCCATAGTGTGAGCACACTGGTTTAAATAAAGCACTATTTTTCACATAATAACAAAAGTGATAATAGTATTTGAGAACCGTTATAAGCAATATTCTGAATTTATTTATTTATTTTAAGATTCATTTGAATTGAATTGAATGATAAAATTGAACAACATTGTTTTTCTGTTCTGTGATGAGTCTATCAATCATAGATTTCCCAAGTTTTTTAACGTTAATTCAGAAAAAAAACTACGTAAACATAAAACTAAATCAATAATTAAATCATAGCGATACTTTTGCACCACCCCGTAAAAAGAAATTTTCTTTACAATTAAAAGGCGTTTCGTGCTGCATTCTTAAATTACATAATTTATTTCTAATTGATTTCGAAATTATTTAATTTTAAATTTATGACCTGCCGAATGTGTGTCATCACTGTTACTGATTTTACATCTTAAAACCAGGAAATTAAATATATACTCATAAATTCAATTTTGATTGATTTAAAGTTAAAATTACATAAATTGGATTAGGAAGTGTGCTAGTGATTTAATATTTGAAATGATTTTGCTGACAAATAATGGGTTGGGGTCGAAATACTGTATGCGGCAAAATACTGTATTCAAAATACTGTATGCCAAAATACTGTATGTCAAAATGCTGTATGTGTAAAATGCTGTATGAGCAAAATACTGTATGTCAAAATTCTGTATAGAAAATTCTGGTTGGTCAAAATACTATATTTCAAAATTCTGTACATCAAAATTCTGTAAAAATGCTGTAAAAGAAATATCGTTTTGATAATGTAAAAAAGTGCGTGCGAACTTTACATTATCAAAACGATATTTCTTTTACAGCATTTTTACAGAACTTTGAAATACAGATTATTTATTATAGGTTTTATACTGACGTCATAACTTTCTCATTACCACCTGAAACAATAAAAGATCAAATTGATAAAGAAGCAAGCTTCAATTTGTTGATTAATATATGTCGGTTCCTAGTTGGGAGCTAAGGAAAAAGGAGAGAGAAAACTAAATTCTACATTTATTTACTTCTTGACAAGATTCAATATTCTACTATTTACTTAGTAGAAACAGGATCTTTGGAGCAAATTTCGTTTTAAATATTTTAAGTTTGGAAATTAATTTCTCAAAAACTGTCAATTAAAGTAACTTTATTTAAAAAGAAAATTCAAGAAAGGGTTTCTGGGCTTAAGATAAGCTATAGGAGAAGATTGAGGATATTACCATTGTTTTTCAATACTGTTGTTTCTACCTTAAGTCATTTTTTTTAGAAATTTGCCCCTCCAATCTTAACGGGGGTATATAGACCCCCATTCCCCTATGATTGTCCTATTATTTTGGCTCAACCTACACGCTCCATTGCTTTGATGCATTTATGTCAACCATTCTTAATTTTCCATTATACTTCTTTATAGTACTACATATTATAACGTCTGTTAACTGCATTATTATTTGTCTGTATATGCAGCATCTCCATCAGCATTCTTTTTGAATAGTTTTTTTCAACTTCTAGAATTTAAATGTTGGCAAAGTTTAAATCAGCTCTATGGTTTTGTTCTTCGCAATGTGAAAAAATAAAATTTAAGGGATTTTTAATTTAATTTTTAACTTGTTTTTTTAAAATTTATTTAATGTAGATTTTGTTTTCAATAATTTTCTAAATTTAAAATTAAATATTATTCGATATCATACACATGTATGTACAAATTTGAGACTCAATTAATTGTAAGTATTTATAATTTGTATTTTAGTTGATTTATAATGTATTTATTTTAATAAAGGCCTGATGAAGGGTATAAACATACCCGAAACGTCGAAATAAAAAAATCAAAATTTGTTTCATTGACCTATAGCCTACAAAATAAGAAATTATTATAATTTATTAAAGATCACAATCATAATTAAAGAATTTAAAATGTATATGTTGAGTTTGTTTCACAGAAAAAAATTGATAAACTGGGAAAAGAAGAACAAGTTGCTTATTTGTTCAAAAAGATACCAGAAAAAGTTTCCTAGGATAAAAAGAGGGCCTGTCGTCATTAAAGAGGTGAATATAGATTTAAATTATTTAAATTTCAAAAATATTATATTACAATAATTGTGTGAACTGTGTAAAGTTAACATTGAAGATAAAAGTTTAAAATTTTCTCCAAGCCCAACTCTACAACACAAAACATTCCCCGCCCTACTCTTATCTCAATCATATTTTTTTTATTTATGTCTACTCACAAAATATACGGAAACAAAATCCATATTTTATACGATTACATATCAACAAATTTTATATGATTTAATAAATCAATAAAATAATATAAAAAAAGAGAACAACCCCCAATTATTTATTCGTACGCGCTTAGGATATAACAACAAAAACTTATGTAACAATTGTGTATATAGAAGAAGTATAGTTAACCTACCTACATAAAATATGAAAATATTATGCGAACACGATGTGTGTTCAAATCGATTTTGTGATATGAAATTCATTCGTGATTTATTCATAAAAATCTCTGAACATAGAATGCCGTCAACGATTGTTGATTTGTTAGCAACAAACTCGCCCAGAAACATATCAATGCAATAATTCAAAAATATCAAAAAATCGAAACCAACCATTGTGAAATATTCAAAAATGCATATTCTGGCATATGCATGTAGGGCAAAATAAGCGACCAGTATCGGCTTGAGTGAACTTTGGAGCCTAGATAAAAGAGACGAACATATCCGAACGAAATTCAAATAGATATTTTATAAAATAAAGAGTTTTACAACAAGGACGCTACAGAAATAGAGCAACAGGGACAGCAAACGACGCCATATTTCTTGCCGCTCTTTTGACATTTCTCTTAAGTAAGGTTTGCCATTTCATTATGGAAAGATATACAAGCCAATAACGAGTTCAAATTATTAAAATTTACTACTGAAATTCGGAGTCAGTGGCCTCAAAGTTAAGAGAGCTACGTCCAATTTATCGTCGTCATAATCGTCCTAGCAGATCAACAATTGCGCGTCTAGTGGAACAATGTGAATCCACGGGCACAGTACAAAATATTCCCGTACCAGCGAGATGTAGAAGTGCCCGTAGTGTCGAGAATATTGCTGTCGCTGAGGCTTCAGTTGCAGAAAGTCCAAATGTGTCTCTGACACGTCGTTCTCAAGCGTTGGGCATCTCTGTGACGTCGTTGTGGCGAATTTTGCGAAAAGACCTTGGCCTACATCCTAACAAGATTTAATTGACGCAAGAACTGAAGCCGCTTGACCACCAGAAGCGTCGTATGTTCGTGAATTGGGCAGAGCAACAACTTGAAAATGATTCGGATTTTCATCGAAAAATCATCTTCAGCGATGAGGCTCATTTCTGGCTGAATGGCTTCGTCAATAAACAAAATATGCGGTATTGGTCAGGCAGCAATCCACCTGTACTCCATGAGTCATCATTGCATCCCGAAAAAATTACGGTTTGGTGTGGTTTATGGGCCGGCGGCGTCATTGAGCCGTACTTCTTCCGTGATGATCAAGAGCGGCACGTTACTGTGAATGGGGATCGCTACCGTTCAATGATAACCGAATATTTTTGGCCCCAATTGGATGATATGGACTTCGAAGACAGGTGGTTTTAACAGGACGGCGCCACAAGCCACACAGTGAATGTCACAATCAATTTATTGGAAACCAAGTTTGGAGAACGTGTTATCTAACGAAATGGTCCAGTCGCTTGGCCGCCTCGGTCGTGTGATTTGATGCCGTTAGACTATTTCCTGTGGGGCTACGTCAAATCTATGGTCTATGCCAACAAGCCAGCGACGATTGATGAACTTCGTACGAATATCGAACGTGAAATTGCAGCACTATCGGCCGATTTATGCTTGAAAACCGTCGAAAATTGGATTCAGCGTCTGGACTTCTGCAAGTGTGCACGTGGTGGCCATGCAAAAGAAATCGAGTTCCATAAATAATGGCATCAAACTTTCACAGGAATAAAGAATTTCATTGATATCCAAAACCGTTTTTGTTTTATTTAAAAAAAAAAACTTTTGTAGCGCTCTTATTGAAAAACCCGATATTATATTATACTAATGAATACAAGTCTGTAAGGTATTAAAACTATGCATTTCATTGACAAATGTAAATAAATAATAATTTCAAACGAAACTTACTGTTTTTTGACATATAAGCTGTCATAGTGTTTTTATACCGATCAAATAAACATAGCAAATCCTTATCAGTTATCTTATTTCCTGTTTTTATTTTATTTTATTTTGTTTTATTTTTTTTATTTTATTTTATTTTATTTTATTTTATTTTATTTTATTTTATTTTCAAGATTCAAACACGCCCACTTTTTTCATGTTATCCTTCAAACTCAAATGTAATATTATGCTTACTATAGAACCCATTCGCTTATTTGCTATATTTTTAGACATGCTTTATAGGAGTAACCGTATACAAACATATAATGAAGTATTTGTCTTATTTTTCTACTAGATAATAGGAGTTGGCAAATGAAAACATCAATTTACAAAAAAATCGGTTATGCCATCAATCAAACAAATATTGCAAAAATAGCGACCAATTGACTTAATATTTACTATTTTACTTTCATATAATCCGTCGTTATCATCTTATTCTTCAAAATCAAGCACCTCTCATCAATTTATTTGCTTGCTATATTTGTAGACTATTTTATACCAATAAACGTAGATAATATACCAAGGTTATATTTACTCCTTTTTTTGGCTTAATAACACCATTTAGTAAAAATAAAATATTTAAATATTTATTATACCAATTAAATATTCATTTCAAAAATGCTTATCAAGTGACTTATTGAGTATTAATTTATATTCTAAACTCTAATCATATTTTTCATCTAATTCAAGCACCACTCATCAATTTATTCGGTTGTTTGCTATATTTTTAGATCAATTTATACCAATAAATGAATTAATTGTTTTAAAGCTCTATGATTAACTATTTTTTGACTACCTAACACCCAGTTGATAAGTAAACATTTTTATTAAAATGTCACCACTCTTTTTTTCGATTATACCAATCATTCCATCATTGTAAAAATGCTGACCAAATGACTTCTTTCAGAGCCTATGGTCAATTTAAACAGTAGTTGTTTGTTTTATTTAATGGACCAGTTTATACTAATAAACGTGAACACTGTTTTTAGGTTATATATGCAACCATTTTAACTAGGTTATACCATAGTTGATGAGAGATCATTTTAATTTGCAAAAAAGTCATTATAGGTTTCAATTTTTGTGGGATATTAACCCAGATTACCGCGATTATTCCAATCATATTCCAATGGTTATCAAGTGACTGAATTATGATACCTAATTTTAATTTAAAATACATCCGCATTTATCATCTTCTCCTTCAAAATCAAGTTTCACTTATCAACCGATTCGGTTATATGTAACATTTTTAGACCAGTTTATACTAATAAAACATAAATAATTTTAAGGTTATATTTAGTCATTTATTTTGATTAGAACAGCAGTTGACAGTTATGCAAAAAACTAAATTATTTTCTTCACCTATTGTAGAATATGCTGTCAGATTATTTATACCAATCAGACATACCATGTGTATCTTACTAGTGCCGGCCCTGAGTATTATTATAAAGCATAGGCAGGATGAATTTTGTTTTTTTTTTTTTTGAAGCCCTGTATTGCAGGTGCAGGTGTATAAAGGATGAGTGGTAATTTATAATACATGGCACCTACTATGCGTTGCAGAGGTAATTAATTGTGATTGGCAGTTTCAGAATATTTATACCTAGGAAGGTTTGTATTTTTTAACAAAATTTCGCAATTTAATGGAGATCAAAAGGTCAGTGCTTCCTACAGTCTATTTTTTTGCGAAGGCTTTAAGCTTTGAGTGAGTGTTTTCGTATAGGTACCTTAATAAAAACGAAAACAAAATAAGAAAGAAATTCAGCTGGTTTCACATTTCACAGCCATCAGCTAATCCCATCTCGTAATACACCAGGATTTTGTCTCCTCATAAGGATTTGTGGGAGGTTTATGATCTAGAGAGCAGCAATAGCGTTTTAACTTAACTATGTACACATACAGCTAGTATAGTAGTAGGAATTATATACCACCATCAGAAGACTCATTTTCATTTGGTTTTGACGCAAAAAAAACAAAAAGGGTGAGGGGGAAATGCGCCGGGAAAAAGGGCAAATCCCTTAGGACAGCAACGGCACTGAAAGGATCTGATTTACAATCGCTTTGAGACGACAAAGTAAATGAAATGGGTAGAAAAAAGAGAAGAAATAATACTAAGAAGCCTTAGAGAGATATCTATACCAAGAATCCGCCATCAGAATAAAAAAAAAGGCTGCAAAACAGAAAAAAATATATAGCTATAAATATAAAAAAAAATAAATAAATATCAAGTGAAAAAGGAAACCAAGAAATATAAGAAATCTTAAGACGATAAAATCCGCCAGGACCTAACCAGCCTCGCATAAGGATTCTATCAATAAACATAAATTCCCTTTGATGATTTATGAAGTTTCTTTGGTTCATCGCCTTCGAAATGAAAAGTTACTCATCCCTGATGATGACTTGGGGTAGGGAGAGGTATAAGGGGAGGAGAAATTCAGTGAGGTATTAGGGTTTTCTGGTCTCACGGTGCTGTCACAATACCAAAATGAATTATAGAAGTTTAGCCACAATTTTTGGGGGGATTGGTTGATGTATAAGAACGTGCGGTGCCGATGCAAGGCAACTAATTAGTGGAAAGGGAATTTATGTTTAAAGTTTTGGTTAAAGAATTTAGTACCTACAAGTATATAGTGGGTATAGTGGGATTTAATGGAGTGATGGTTTGGGAAGAAAGTCTTGATTAACTTGAATTTGATTTGAAAAGGGTTAGAAAATTTTCTTGAAGTTAAACATGCAGCAGAACGGGTTAGGTTGAAGATGTAACAATAATTCGAAACAGGGGGGAATTTTTGTAATTTCTCAAATTTTAGGTGCGTAACAATATCCATGATGAATAAGAGACGCGCCTTGGAAACAAAAATGGTAAAGAAATCTGCGTGGTGTTAGTTTCACTATAAAGAACGATACACTTAAGATTAATTTCTGCTGGATTACAAACACTTTTCACAGGACAAAGACGAAGCAGTATTTGGAGGAATTTTGAGTGCAGAAATCCACTACTCTACTTAACTTGATTATGATGAAAAATATTTAGTTGAAGAAGCTACATACAAGTATAGCAGGGTTTGACAGTGACTATTTCATTATTATTTAAAATGTCTCAAACATGGTTGACATTGAGACCGAACAGAAAAGAAAAACTGAGAAGAAAAAAAGAAAACAGAATTGTCTGAACGCTTAAGTTTTAATTACTGATTAGCTTTTACTTTCGTGTGACAGTCAGGGTTGCCGCTCTAGCTACTTTGCCGCTAGATTTAGCGACATTACATTTTTTTTCCGTGCCAAAAAAAATTTTTATGTAGCTCGATTATTTCTAGCGACTTTTGAAGGCAAGCATTTGTGAGTTTCGACGCGCAAATACGTTTTTTTTATATAATTGCCCTGGGGATTTTACATTCCTGGCATTTAAATTAATTTTAAATTTTCTATTTCCAATAATTGGATACTGAAATTCACCACACAGACACATCAAAACATTTGCAAAATATAAGTGCAAGTAAGCGCACTGATTTAAGCAATTCATCCGTTGCAAATTTATTAATTTACTTTAAATTTTTGAACAAACATAAAAAGTTATTCAAAGAGAAATTTTTCAAACACTTATTTACCAATTTTTGTCTAACGACTTCTAGCGACTTTTTGTCGTCCGAATTGCAGCCAATCTAGCAACTTTTGGAGGTTAGGCTATTGACTTTTCATTTCAGCTTGCGTCAACATTAACATCAGTCTTCAATCTATTTGAATCATCATGAGGTACGATGTCATAGATAATTTATACGAAAAACTCCGGAAAAATCGGGATTCTTCTGCAGTTTTAAGATGTTGGTAAGTATCTTCATATATCTGCATGCGTGAGATTAATAGATTTTGACACTGTTTGACATACAACCGCGATATTTTTTTACTTTTTATAAAAATAGTTGTATCCATCTGCAACTGTAAGACTTCAAAAAAGGAAAATTAAAAATAGCGACAGAAGCTATAAATTGTCATTGACATTGGTAAAAGTAAAAAATGATCTGCTTTCAAAATTCATCATAGCTTTTGTCTTCTGTAATATTGAAAATATTCGTTTTTTAAAGAGCCAGCTGTACAAGTATTTGATATGTTGTTTAGCGGATTTTTTGAACTAAAAAGGGAAATTAAGTTTTGGTTAAATCTTTAAAAATAACTATGGGTAGATACCCTGTTTTAAAATTTCTCGTTATGAGCTTTACCGATTTCGATAAAAAATTGTCTCTATAATTTCAAAATCATTCTGCATCTAATTGTTTACTTGTTTTATTTTTAAAAATACATTATTTTTATTTTTCAAAATTCAAAATCTTGAAAAAACCAAAAGGACAAATATCCTAAAAACTTATACTAAAATGGAAAACAACAAAAACTTTTGTTGTTCCAAAATCCGTGAAAAAGCGCTCCAAATTGCAAAAAATCATATTCTTTCTTAGAAAAGAGTCAGAAACGGGAACTCCGCGGATTGTATTGTAAACACAATTTTATATGATGGTTCAAAAAATTATATGCTATCGTGAAGATAGCATCTCACTCTTTAAAAATAATTTTTTATTTGGGAAAACTGTCCTCAGATGCATGCGAAAAGATCTCAAACAAAAATTGAGATGCTGACACTATGCTTACTTCAAGGAAATTCTTAATGTTAATTAATTTTTAATATTTCGAGTTTAATTTATCCATTTTACATCAAAAATGCTCAATATTTTTCGATTTAAATGGTATTTGGGAATATCAGAAATTATTATATACTATTTAATTAATTTGAAACCATACCATCTATCTTTTTTTATCTGAAAAAACATCAAAACTAATAAAAATTACCAAAACAACCAACAAAATAGTAAATGCCACTAAAAGCAACATTTTTTTATTTAAATTCTAAGAATAATCCAAATTCAACTTCAGTTCTTTTTGTCAGAAGAAAAGGAAAAAGATAATGTAAACACTAAAGGAAAAGGATAGATATTATTCCCGCACTATTACCATTTGCTTACAATGAAATTCTTCAAAATATTAACTTTATTATTCTGCTAGATATATACAGCTAATCAAAAGCATAAAGAGCTTATGCCATTTTTGGGTGTTGGGGTATATACTTCAGAGCTTGTGCATTCTAATAAAATCCAAGAAGCAGGGATGTGGAAAGAGATAACCAGAGTCCTTCTCTCTAGTCTACAATCTACATGTATCTAGAGAGAAGAACTCTGGTTTTCTTTTATATTTATTGTTAAGGGCAAATCTTTTCTATTTTGTAAATGGAATTTAAAAAAAAAAATATGGTTCATTGAGATTTCAAAATTGCATTCTGTTTGCTTGCTTTTTTAAAGAAAAAAAAATAAATTATAACATCTATATAACTTAACAAAAATATTAAATTTACAATATTACAATATATAATAATATATAATATATATATAAATATATAATATTATAACAAAATCAATTTTATAAAATTGGATGAACTCAATTTTCAAAGAGGTTTTGTTATTTATGTTCACTGGTGATGTTTCTTTCATTTAAAATTGCAAAAGTACCGAAGCCAAAAATATAATTCTTTACATAAATTATTGTAGATTTATTAAACGAATAAATAGTTAATCCTAATAAAATAAAATGTATAAGACTGGATCGGACGAACTTAATATTTTAAAATACATACTATAATTTAGTTTTGTTAAAATTCTGAGTTTAGAAAATTCTGTATTTTAAAATTCTTTATTCTAAAACAATATGTGTTTAAAAATATTGCTTTCCAAAATTTTGCATTTAAAAAGAAAATAAAAGAAATGCACACTTTTTTCCATCAAATCGATTTTTATGTGATCTATAGGGCAAGTTTATTGGTTTCGTGTCAAACAAACATTTCGAGGTTTTAATCAAAACTTACATTACGAAGTTCTAAAAAGTGATTTTGATTTTCATCACTTCCGTCGCGTCTCGGTCTGTTTGTTTGTGTATTTGTGCGTCTGTGCGTCTGTGCGTCCTGATGTGCATCAAGCTAGAGCCTAAAAGGTTGCCCGGATTTGCTTCAAATTTTGTGTGAATTGGTTTTTATGTGATTCCCTAGAGGATAAATTTGAATTTTTCTTTCAGTTCAACTAAAACGGGGAGCTGCCATACAAATGTTTTGGTTTTATCGAGTTTTCTCAAAAACGATTTTGCTCTAAAGATTTTGATTAAACTTTGTACATACCATCTTTAGACTAGTTCTAATAATGCATACCACGTTCTTACCAAAAAATATAATAATGTAAATAAAAATATGTGTTTATTAAATTGCCTTATTTTATACTTATTAAGGTCTATTCCCTCACATCTCACCATTAATTGGCTCGGTTGATTTAATCATTATTTTGCGATTCAGTACTTCTAAGTTATTCAACAAATATTGCATAAATAGTTTTTTTTACGAAAAAATGAAATCAAATAAAATATTATTTTTTTTATTATAACTTTGTTTTTAAATGTTTTTGTATTAAACCAAAAAATTCAAAATCTTATTTTAACATCTATAATGTCTATAGCTACAGTCTAGTTGTTAGCTACATGAATAAGTTCGTGCGATCCAGTTGTTCATATATTGTTTTTTTTTTTAATACCGAATGAGCATCAAATTAGATTTAAATAGAAAAAAAAAAAAATTGAAATTGTTGGTATGATTACAAAAAAAAATTTAAAATGAAATAAAATAAAAAAAGTACGTATACGCCCGAGTGTACAATAACTATTTTGTTTAATGATACTACACCTCTGGTAATAAGTTGAACGACAATTTTAATTTACTATCATAACGTACACTGAGGGAAAAAATGCGATCTAAAATTAAATACGATTTAATTGATTTAAAGTATTTTAAATGAAGTGGAGCATTTTCATTTTTACGTTGAAACAATGTTAGTTTAAATATGCGACGTAATTTGGAGAGATTCGATCTAGTTTCAAAGTAAAACGTATTCAAACCTTGATTCAAACATTGAAATCAACATTTGTACATTTAAATTTCATGTAACGTTGTTTTAAAGTGAAGCGTTATCATTTTTATATTGAGATCCACATTTAAAATGCGCTCAACCTTCTTTCAAAGTGAAACGTATTCATTTTTACATTGAAATCCACATTTTACATTAAGATCCACTTTTGTGGCATTTAAAGTGCACTCAACGTAGTTTGAAAGTGTTGCATAGCTAACCTCAATTTTGTTTGTATTTGTTAGCTTAATATAAAGAATTTTGAGAGCGCGTTGTAATTTTTCGAAGTAGCTCCCTTACATTTGTGAACAAATTAACCGCGCAATCAAAATTCCCTTTCTTATAATCTAGAAACAATATTTTAATTACCTTTCATATATTTCTTACTATGCATTACTCATAGCATTAAACGATTCACTCAAGTCGTCACAAATAAATAAATATTGAATATATACATTTGTCTTTGTCTTAAATAAATTTAAACAAACAAGCGTGGCGCCATTTTGAATCAATACCTAACAAAGCGAAGTTCAATCTACGTTGATTCGAAGTAAATAAATGTTGTTTTAAAAGATGGATGGATTTGATTAAACTATGATTCCACTTTAAATCTACATATAAACGTAGTAAAATCTAATTCGTTTTTAAGTATGGAAACACTTTGAAATAAAGTCGCTCCACTTTGATTTAAGAATTTTCGGCGTTGGCGCCAAATCGTTCCGAAAAATATTAGAATCAAAGTGTTTTCCTTTGATTTTATGTTGTTTTATTCTCTGTGTAGCAGTCTCTTCTATAAAATGATCAGTTTTCAAAATATTCACACAAATCTTCAAAAAGAGACTTTTACTTCCCTTTCTTGCCTATAACTTGAATAACCTATCACATTAATACCTAAAGTGTATCATTTCAAAAAAATAAGCTTAAGAGTTTAATGTCATGAAATACACACAGTATTGTAGTTTATATTATTTTTGTATAAGTACCTACAGCAGACACTTAATTTCCATTTTAATCTTTATTCTTAATAAAACAAAAAGCAAAAGTTTTCAGCCTATTTATCCTTTCTCCAAATTACTGTCACTCGAATATACAAGTAAAATTAATCCACACGAAAAAAATAATTTTCTTTAAAAACTCATCAAACAAAATCAAAATAATTTGAATCCCTATACTCAACTTAAACCAAGTTAAAATTCACATCAGCATTTCAAAATTTGCAAATAAATGAACCACCATACACACATGTAGTGTAGGTACACATAATATGTACACATGCAGGTTAGGTAGGTGCTCATATTATAGCTTTCATCTTTTGCCATCTTAAATCTTCTCCTCTTGTGCATAATAATGAGTACAAAAAAAAAAAAAAAAAACGTTAAGTTAAGCTAAACATCCTGAGTTAGAAGCGAAATCATAAATTAAATACAATCAGCTACAACAATTTGGGAAACTTATCCTTGCCGCAAGTAATTTTACATGAGCGGGTTACACCGCCACGCCGCGTTGCCAAGCCGCGCGCCGTTGCCGCTACTTCAGATGAGGTGCATCGTCAGGAATTTTGAGCAAACTACGTTTTCCACAAAGTTTAACATACCTACCGCTGCCTCTGCCTCTGCTTCTACCTCTACCACTCTTGGCTATGCGATGATGGTTGGAAAACAGTTTAGAATAAAACATATCCTTTGTCTTTGTTCATATATCGTATACATCATTTTCGTAGAGCGAAACATCATTAGAGAAACATTTTTCCCTACTCAGATATAGTCTCGTTTTTCGCACACAAACAGGGTATAAGGTAATAAGCCAATGTTGCCAATTTTCATTGTTATTATAGCAGGAAGGATGTCCGAATTATTCTTTCTTGTACTATTCACAACTTTTATCGCCAGCTAAATGTTTTTCAATAGTTACAGAACACGGTCAGAGTTTTTTAGTTCTCTGAGATATATTTATCATATTTCTGAGCACGCCTAATTTATAAAAGTCACAATGACATTTGCATAATTTTACCAAATTATTTTCCCAAGCAAATTCGTTGAGAAATTTTATCCAATTTGAGTAGGTAAATCATTTCCCATACAAAATTTGACAGTTCATTTACCAAATGGTAAACTTATATAGTAATGTACATCGTTGCATGAATACCCCTATTGAAAATGTAATATATAATATTATATAATTAAATATGTATTGCAAAGAGTAATAGGTAATTTGTAATCAGCTTCTTAAGCACCAAGTCCTTACTAACACATTAGAATAATGAAAATAATGTTATGGTGTTTTTTGAAAAAAAAAAAAAAAAAATGCCTTTTTACTTGTGATAAAGGTTTTATAGGGCAAGTTTTGGATTCGTAAAAAAAATTGAACTCCAGATATTAATTTTCCCAAATATTACCCGAAAAAAGTGGGTATCGCAATTCTGTCTGTCTTACTGTTTGTTCGTCTGGCCGTCTGTCCCGTAGTCCATCTTTCCGTCTGTCCATATATCTATACCTCGATCTGCAGCCCAAAAAGCTGAAGTGATTTACTTCAAACTTTGAACATAACGTTTTTAGTGGAATCCCTAAAGGGGAAATTGATTTTTATTACTAACTAACGGTACCTGCCATACTACCAAAATATAAGAATTTATCCGTCTCAAAAACAGCTCTAACGATTTTGATAAAAAAAATGTCAGTTACATTTTAAGGTAAGCTAAATATTTTGGTATATAAAAAAGATATAAATAACGGTAACTATCATAGAACCGATTTTTTGAATTTCAAACTCTTTCACGTGCACCAATTTTGATCAATTTTTTTTTAAAAGAAGTCCTCAAAAATTATAACAATTTTACATAGACATACAAATTGTCCAAAAAATTAGTTTTGGATTAAAAAAAAAAAAATGATTAAATTTTAATTTTTGAAAATGCAATATCTTGAAAACGGGTCAATGATTTTAATTTTAATTTTGTGAGAAATTTTGTTTTAAATAATACTACAAATTGGAATACCAAATTTTATTTTCAAAAATGTCAAACAAATTTTATAAAAAATTAGTTTACAAGAAAACTGATCTGATAAATTCATATTTATCAAATAAATCAGATAGCATTTTTTTTTTTGAGTGCTTCCTATATTTAAAATGGCATAGCTAGAAATTTTTTTAACGCTATATATTTTTTACTATATCATTCTATTATTGAAATGCTAACATTAGCTATATTGAAAATTTCTAGCTACGTTAAAGTTGTTAGCTACGAGAGCACGTTTTGTGTGTAAGGCTGGCCACGAGACGAGACTCTTCGAGACTTTTGTAAGCATCGCTTCGGTCTCGTTAAAATCGAAAAATTTCAGTCTCGTCTCGGTCTCGTATAGTTAAGTCTCGTCTCGGTTTCGTCTCCGAAAAATACGATTTCCGGACAACCTGTTCATTATTGGAACGAATATTTTCGATTATAGTTTGAATATGTGCAGAAGAAAATAAATATTTAACTGAATTTGGGTTTTTTAAATTATTGGAATTTCTGTAAATTTCGGTCCAAATATACAGTCTCGCCTCGATTGCTTAAAAGGGAGTCTCGTCTCGTCTTGGTCTCGTCATGCGAGACCGAGATCGAGACCGAGACTATTCTCATCTCGTGACCAGCCCTCAGTAGCGGATCTAGGATTTGGCTGTGGGGGGCTTGCAGATCCAATTTGAGACAAAAATGAAAATGATATCTAAGAGTTCTCACTGGCAAAAGCTCATATAATGTTTTCACAGTTTTGTTCTGTTTGAACTGTCACTGGAAAGTACAGAAAACAATTTTTTTCCGATTGAAAAATAAAATGTAAAACCTTCAAGACTTTAAGTCGGACATTAGACAAAGCTGCTATAAAAAATAGCATGCGGCCTAATTCTGCAAACGTGAATAAATTTTTGTATATACGCTGCATACACTTTATGTTCCTGAACAAAAGCTATGTCCATAAGTTTATACGTCACTCTAGAATCTAGAGCAAATATTCATTTGATTTTGCATGATTTTCTGAGTGCACAGAGAAAACTCACCGGTGTGGAATTTGGCTCCTTTACTGGAGATCTTGTATGTAATTGCTTAGTCCAAAAATGTTTTTTTAGTATAATTGACTAAGCCTCGGCTGGCCGTAAAAGTTAGGCCGCACACATCTGCACCGGAACTACACTTCACAACGACCGACGCGGCAAAACATTATTTGCATGAAATTGTATGCTATATTGTACTAAGCGGCAACTGAACTTCATAAAATTTCGTACACATTATTGTGAATCGCCTGTTCCGCTGCAGTGCAGTTCCGCCTAGTGCGGCCTAACCTAAAAAAAACAATTTCTGTGTTGCATTAAACAGTTACACTAAAATTGGCTTCTCGCTTTCCTCAAATTCTAATCGGGTTTTAGCGCCAACTGCATTTTTATGTTGATTAAGCTAAGTAGTAGTAGCCCGTAGCGTAATGGTTAGTGCATTCATCTGTCACGCTTGAGGTCTGGGTTCGCTTCCCAGCCTCGTCCACTTAAAAACTAAAAAGTTTTTTTCACGTCTACTGCCTCTTGCGAGGAATTGACAAATCCTCTAAGAGTATCACTTGTCACGAATAAGTGCTTCTCGTCTAGCCGTTCGGATTCGGCATAAAATTGTTGGTCCCTTCCATTCCTGTCGATAGGCGCACACAGGAATGGTTGCGAGTTGTTAGTTACTAGGCCCTGGTTCTTCATGAGGCGTTGTGCCACCCAATTTATTTATTTATAAGCTAAGTTTTTAAGGTAAATTGATGCTGCATTTGACATGTTAATTGTTCAGCCCCGACCCCGTTTTTTTTTCAATTATGTATATCGTCAAGGCTTAGACCTAAATTTTGGACAGTCCCTAAAACTAAGCCCCAAACACTATATGGAATAAGTTAAGTTTTTAGGAAATTGGTTGTTTAAACCCGACCACGTTTTTTGTCCAATTCATATGTCAGGCCTCAGTCCCGAGCTAGTTTCTTGTCCCAATTTTCTGGGCCTTATTTTTAAGGAAAAATTGTCTTTGCGCACACGTCCATTATTCTTAGCCCCTAACAAGCTTTTTCTCCAACTCCCTTAAGGATTTTATCTCCCAACCAAATTCTTTTGGTGTTAGAGGAATAATATAATATAATACAAAGATTATATAATTCAAAAATAGAAAAGCAATGTTTTTAAATATTTACAATAAGAAAACGAAAAAAAGAACTAGAATAAGTCAGTGTCATTCTGTAGCGCACTGAAGTGGCTAGAGGCGAATGATCCTTCTAAAAAATTAAACATTTTTTAAAGATTATGTGTGGGGCTTAAAATATAAATACAGCATAGTAGAAAATCAAAAAGATAGCAAAAAGAAAAAAAAGTTAAGGTTAATAATGTTAATTTGAATACAATATGTTTCTGCTATATAAATGAAATGAAATCGATTAGGTAGAGCTAAGCAATAATTTGAATGCAGAACTATCTAGATCAAATAGCCATTGTTTTACTTCTTTAGTGAATGAAGTCGAAATTTTGAAAATTCTTATTTCATACGGTAACTTATTAAAGAGTGGGAATTTGTTCAGCCCCAAAATCGTTATTTTGCCTGATTCCCATCAAATCTAACAGCTTAACAATATTTGAGACAAATATAACACTCTACACGTTGTTATGTATTGCTTTCTATATTTCAACTAATTTTAGGAATCGGTTGTGGGGGGCGGGCCTTAGCCCCTATAGCCACCCCTCTGGATCCGCCACTGCCAGCCCTATTTTTGTGGTCCAATCGTACAGTTTATTTGTTCTTATTTACGTATTCCCAAACGAGATATTGCGTCATTTGCTTGATTGGTTTTATCGTTATTCTGGAGTTTACTACTTCTTAGTTAGTTTAAAAATATTACATTCAAAATTTGTATGAAAAATATTCCAAATTTTCATGTATCAACAAATTTCAAAACTGCAATTCTAACAAATTAAAAATAAACATACATTCTTAAGTCTAGTATATACAAAATAATCAGATATGTTATTATATATGTATGTAGTTAACAATAAATAGATAAGAGCATTCTATTGTCATTAAAAATTATTATTTACGAAAACTGCTCTAAAGATTGTTGAAATATTTTTCTTGCCAGAAACTCATATTTATCCATTAAAAAATTATATGACATACTTTTTTAATTCAAGAATTATTGTTATTTATAGAAATAAAAATATATATTTTAATTTGTTTTAATACTTTTTTTAGCGATACCTAAATAGTTTTATTGGACAAATAACATTTGTCTTTAATTTATAGCTACGTTAAATTTGTAAGCAACGTTTATTTTATTTATTAATCATCAGGGGCTGAAAATAAAATTAATAATTTATTTGGGTATTTATATTTTAAAAAATTAATAAACCTTTTGGCAACACTGACAGTCTCACATATAAGTCAACAAAGTAAATAATTTTAAATTGCTCGTAATTCTCAATAACAAGGATTACATGCTTCTCATGTAAATTTAGCTGAATGATGCCTCCTGTTTCCTGTATGACGTTGCTGTGTTGCATTCTCTCATTTTCCCTGTTTCTTTTTTTCTGTCCTTGGTGGTGTTTTGTATTTGTGGTTTAAAGCTCATCTTGGCACTTAAAAATTGCAGTTTTGCAGTTTCATGCGCTACACAAAAAAAGAAAAGTGAAAGATGCTTTTTTTAATACTCGTATATGAAATGAAGAAAAAAACTGAGGACAAAGGGAGATTTAAGGCCCAGAATAATGCAGAAAACGCATGTGTAGATAATAGTTGTTAAAAAAGAATGTACATATATTTAATGTTAACTACGGGACAGAAGCAAGGAAACTAAGGAGTATAGTTTCGGGAGTAAAAGAAAGGAAGCCTTCTTTTTCCTCTAAAAAAGAAAATCATTTTTCCACCAGGGATTGTAATGGAACATCTTTGTAGAAGGAAGGTATTGTAATTTGTCAGTACACGTTGGTGCGTTGTGTAGATGTTATACATCCATAGACACTCATGTAGGTCGCCTTGAGGAATACAACCAACCAACAACGCCAACCCAACCGTGATGTTGTGCGTTTGCTAATGAGAAAAAGAAGTACAAAAAAAAACTATGACGTGATGATGAGTCTCAAAGCATTCAAAGTACATCACACGCTCCCTTGATAGAATCCAAATAGAGTGCGTGTGGTATGTTGATTGTTTTTGCAATGTGAAATTATTTTGTACGAGTATTATAGGTACCTATACCTATACCATATGGAAGAGACTTTGGCAGGATCCTTTTTTTTGTATCTTTGAAGAATTTCGTCTTCTCGAGAAAGTAGGTAACTTATTCACAGACTAATTTGGAAAGATTTCACATGTTAGAAAGAAGAAAGGAAGATGCAAAGGGTTTTAAGTTTGTATTTGAACCTTTATGTATATATATATACCCGTGCATCTACCTATACTCAACAAAAAATTCTACCAAATTATTAATTGTAGTAATTATAGTATCTCGTAATTTTTTTTTTTCAAAATCGTTAGAGCCGTTTTTGAAATAAATCAATTTTTGTATATTGGTTGGATGGCAGGTATCTACCGTTATTTTTTAAGCTAAAAAAATATTTAAATTTCCCCTCTATAGGGAGTCCCATAAGAACCTTAAGTCCAAAGTTTGAAGAAAATCGCTTCAGCCGTTTAGGCTGCAGGTCGAAATACAGACAGAAAGACGGACAGATAAACAGACAGACAGAATTGCCAGCCCCACTTTTTTCGCGTTCTCTGTCATTGTTATCTTAGAGACAATAATTATTTCGATTTTTCATTTTTTGCACGAATCCAAAACTTGGCATATACTACGTATATCGCAAGTAAAAAGTGATTTTCGGCAGGAAGTCTGTGTTTGTCTATGTGATTCTTACATTATCTTATATATATTTAGATTTTGTATAGAATATATAATTTCAAAGTTAAAGTGTCGAAAATTTAACCATATTTACGAACAAATAACATACATCGTCAATTTCTAGGAACGTTAAAGTTGTTTGCTAACGGGAGCAAATTCGTGCAATTTTTTTAAGTAACAATTGCCGAGTTTTTTTAATACTCACTAATTACTCACTTTTAAATTTTATAAGAAAAACAAAAACAGAACAAACACTGAGTAGTCTGATTTGTGTTTGCTTTGCGTTTAAAATAAAAGTGTGAGTAATTAATGCAGGGCCGGACCAACCATATGTGCAAGATGTGCAAATGCACAGGGCGCAAATTTCTGGGGGCGCATTACCAGGAGCAATAAAATGTAATCTGATCTTGCGCAATCAAATATGTACCTACTGCCATTTGCATTATAACCACAAACATTCTTCAAATAATCCCAAAATAACATCCATCACAACCAACTAACATCACTTTCATTGTTGCATTCAAGGAAAATTTAACTCAAGAGTCAAGATATCGTAGAATTAAAAATCCCACTAGACCCATACAAGTTCAATCCTACCCACCTAGTTTCCAAATATTTCACCCTGTTCGTAAAAAAGAAAGAAAAAAAATCTCAACACAAAAAAGTTCCATGCCACCTCATATGTGCAAGATTTATTTCATGCCTACAGAGTCCCAAAATTAACATAGAGAATATGACAACGAAAAATACTTATTCATACTGAATCATGTGGGCGTCAGCCGTAATTTTGAAAAACGCGATTTAACTTATATCTCGAGAACGACTTATGGTACAATTTTTTTTTATATACAGGATGTCCCTTAAAGGATGGTCAAAACTGCATATGGTGATATGCCAGGTCATGACCTTTCAGAATATGATAACTTGTTCGTACCGAATCATAACGGTTTTTTACCCACCCTGTACATAATTGACTTTTGTTTTTTACAATTTTTACACTAAAACGTTGGCTAATACTTTGACTGATTGCGGCTGACGTACAACAATTAAAGCCGTGCCGATTTTTTTCTATACTCAGAGACAACCCATTTACCAATTTCAATCATAAAATTCGAGCGATATTTTCTTGCAAATTAAAAAACCTGCCGACTGGCCTTTTTGTTATTTTTTCGTTTTGTTATACCTAATGCTAGGCAAAAATAAATGGCTTAAGAACATAAAAAAAAAAAATAAAAAACATCGCCTCTAGAGATTGGAAAACTAAATTTTTTTGTGTACTTTTTTTTTACGTAGCCTTCGTTGATCTGAAGTTATAAGGGGTTAAAGTTCTGTTGTTCTTTTTTTATGTTTCATTGTTAAAAACGCTTAATAATAAAAAAAAAACTAAGGAAATAGCCTCTAGAAAAAGGTCTGTTCTACACAGCGCAATTATTATTTTTTTTTTTTTAACCGTAAGTTTGGTCTATCTGCTCGTTTAAAAAAAAAGTTAATTTTAAAATGTTAAAAACTAATTTTAAAAAAATATAACGGGATGCAAATTTGAAATAGTAACGGACATCGCCCCTGGAAAATTATTTGCACAACATTTAAGTATTTGAAATTTTGCCATATCAGTGACACTTTTCGAGGTCTGCTACATTAAAAAAAAAAAAAAAAAAAAAGGCAGCGATCTTCAGCTTCATAAAAAAAACATTAACTTTTTTACAAAAAAAAAAAAAACTTTTTTACAAAAAAAAAATAACTTTTTTACAAAAAAAAAATTAAACTTTTTTACAAAAAAAAAATTAAACTTTTTTACAAAAAAAAATTAACTTTCTTACAAAAAAAATTAACTTTTTTAGAGAAAAAAAAAACTTACAAAAAAAATTAATTCTTTACAAAAAAATTCTTTAGACTTTGATGATCTCATTTCTGAATTTGCAAAATGTTAGGCCAGAAAAGTTAGTTTGAACGTTTCTCCTCTGCTCATTTCTTCGCTGCGTTTTAGTTTATGGTTTCACTTTTTTTTCCTAAAAAAAATTTAGTTAAGTTCCTATTTATTTTTATATGTATATACATATGTAAGTATATATTTTTATATTATTTTGTTTTTAAATTAATTAATAAATTTATTTCTTTTTTTAAATGAAGTTCATATAATTTTTATTTTGTATTTGTATATATAAATGTATGTATATATATTTTTATTTTATTTTGTTTTTAATTTATTTACTACTTTTTTTTGTAAATACGTACTTTTATTACATTTGATACATACAATTATATATGTATGTAAACATATTTGTTTGTTACTGAGGATTAGGCCTACCGGGGATACCCTAATAAGAAACGCATTGAAAGTCTACCTACTGGGTAATGTAGAAAAGGCTAATGCATGTGTATGTGTGAAAATATAAAAAAGTGGCGCTTTCTAAAAATCTTGCACAGGGCGCAAGTTTGGCTGGAGCCAGCACTAAATTAATGAGTATTAAAAAAAACACGGTAAATATTACTATTTTAGGAAATGTTTATATAAATTGAAATTAAGACTAATGCTCTGAAAAAGGTATACATTATACTTATACTCGTATAGAAAGGGATGACTTACTCTTTTATAAGTGTGGGAAAAAGTCCATGATGGTATGTTAAGCGCAAACTGGGTCAACTCAAGAACAAAATTGATTCTATTTCACCACTTTAGACTGAAAGAGGACAATTATTGTAAGAAATTGACAAGAATTTAATAACCTTTTGATAGATACTCCATGGCAAGTTACTGTCTATGAAATTGGCAGAGCAATGTTCACCTAGAGTATTGCGGGACCAACGCATTAACTTGCAGCTTTTTTGCATTTGTTTTGCAGTTAATCAAAAAGCGTAATCGAGAGACCTGCTCTGCTCACTCCATATTGAGATTAGCAGTTAACATACTGTATCCCACGAACCAAGCATGCTTGAAGTTTGCAGTAAGCCTCCAAACTTGCTTTGCATTTAAAGAATAGGCTAGGTCAAAATTTTGAAGTTGTTATGATTTTTATTCAAATTAAGGACTAACAAATTCGGATCTTACTTTGAGAGTAATCGTGATTTTCAATATGAAAACCCAGATAAGTTAAGAGAACAAAGAAAAACGGAAAATCTTCAGACAAACAAATTTCGTCGTAAAAATTTTCATATAAACAACACCAACTGCTATTCGTTTGAAAATTTCGAGATCAGGTAGTTTTTCCGTAATTTCATACAAGATCAAGAATCTTATGGAACGAAAATTAGAGCCGAACAATCAATGTTGCATAAAATTCGGTGCATTTTTTGCGGGAAATTCATGAAGAACTGGGGTTACCATTTTAGTTTCGACGAGTTTTCGTACCTTAGGAAGTAGGAAATTATTTGTGGGGCAAAATGGCGCCGGCTCAAAATCTGATAACAGCCCACAAACAAAATTGAATTTGCCCGTCAAAACATGGATGGCAATTGGAAATTGGTTAGTAACATTTTATTATTTAACGCTTTAACTCTTCTAATTTAAAAAAATATTAATACGACAACCTTCCAGTTTTCTATAAAATGCATTTTTACGGATGCGGTTATACTTACACAGAGAAAAAAAAACAACGTAAAATCAAAGCAAAAAACTTTGATTCTAAGATTTTTCGGAACCATTTGGCGCCAGCGCCAAAAATTTTTAAATCAAAGTTGAGCGACTTTATTTCAAAGTGATTCCATACTCAAAAACTAACTAGATTTACTACGTTTATATGTTGATTTAAAGTGAAATAATAGGTAAATCAAAGTCATCCATCTTTTAAAACAACATTTATCTACTTCGAATCAACGTAGATTGAACTTCGCTTGGTTAGGTATTGATTCAAAATGGCTACCCACGCCACGCTTCTTTGTTTGAATTTATGTAAGACAAGGACAAATGTATATTCATGCTCGGATCATTTTATTTTTGTGGTGAATCATTTATTTGTGACGAATTAAGTGAGTCGTATAATGCTATGAGAAATGCATAGTAATAAATATAGGAAAAATAATTAAATATTGTTTTTGGATTATATGAGAGTGAATTTTGAGTGCGCTTTCAATTTGTTCACAAATGTAAAGGAGCTACTTCGAAAAACTACAACGCGCTCTCGAAATTCTTTGTATTAAGCTTACAAATACAAACAAATTGAGGTTTACTTAACTGTGCAACACTTTGAAACTACGTTGATGACACTTTAAATGCCACAAGAGTGGATCGCAATGTAAAATGTGGATTTAATGTAAAAATGAATACGTTTCACTTTGAAACAAGGTTGAGCGCACTTTAAATGTCGATCTCAATTTAAAAATGATAATGTTTCACTTTAAAATAACGTAAGACGGATTGTAAATGTACAAAAGTTGATTTCAATGTATAAATAAATACGTTTTACTTTGAAACTAGGCTGAATCTCTTAAAATTACGTCGCATATTCAAATGAACAATGTTTCAACTTAAAAATGAAAATGCTCCGCTTCATTTAAAATACTTTAGATCAAATACGAGCGTATTAAATTTTAGATCGCCTTTTTTCCCTCAGTGTATGCAAAGCACTGTATTTGTGTCTTTTTTGTTCACAGTTCTCTTTTCTTTTTTAAATTTTTGAATTATTCCATCTCTGTAAAGTCTATCTTTTTCTTTTCAGTATTTATTTCCCGTTATTCCATAATTTATTTGGGAAAATGCTGGATATCAAAAATAAACACAAAAATGCGGATGTTATATTGACAACCAAGATCAAAGTATTGACAGCAGCAATAATTGTTATGACAATCGTGGTTGTTAATATGACAATCACGGTGATCAATATGGTGCGATAGCGGTTGTCAATACGATTATCGTTGCTTATCAATTTATGACGATCTTTGGTTACCACTACGATGATGGCGGGTTTCAATTTTAAAATTGATGATGGGAAATGTTCATATTGATCACGGTCGTTGGTTGAAATAAAAAAACAACTTTTCTCATCAATTTTTTGAACAAAATTATCAATATGACAACAGTTTTTGGTTCAGGGATAATACAATTTTTCTACCTATAAACTTTTAAATATTACCTTAAAGTTAATTTTTCAAAAATAGATACCTATGTAAATATATTTCAACGAAAGCTCAATCACATACATAGGTGTTGTGCATGTATGTATGTATACATTTTTTTGAGTCATTTAAATTAATTTTCCTGTTGCCAGAATTAAAGGGTGATAAAATAAAGTCTGAAAGTAAAAATTTATAACTTCTTGACTTCCTAGAATCTAATATTATCCCCGAATAAAATAAAAAACACAAGAACACACACACACATATTCAAAAAGGCACACAATCATATCGATAAATAAATCAAAAAAGAAAATTTTCTCTTTTATACAAAAATGTGCCTTTATATCACAAGTACACACTTATAACTCAATAAAGTGTTTCCAATAGCCAATGGCTATACTAACTATGTATTACTATACCCACAAACAATGTAACAAAGAGCCCTCCCAAAGGCACTTGAGGCAATGAGTGCCAACCAAGTTTTGTAGCTTATTGTGGTACCCTCATTCTTCAACTTTTGTATAACTTGTTATAGCCCTCAAACTTCAAGCAACCTATTACTCTGTTATCCACACTTGACCCCAATTTTCTATGTTTGAGTAAAGATTCTTCTCTTTATGCGAGTTTTGAACAAAAATTTATGTTAGAAAATAGAATACAAAATTTTCTTAAAATATTCTTCGTAGTTTGTGCGAAAAATTATTTCAGTAGAGAGAGTCATTTGAGTGGGTTCTCTAAAGACAACAGCACAACACCCGCATATTATGCACTGTAGGAACAATATAAACCAAACAACACACATTACATACATTTATGTAGGTATTCTTATGTAAATATGATGATGCATGATGGTAAAGATGAACTAAGGGCGGCCGCGGATGTGGGGGAGAGAGGTTTGGATTACACTCGTCTGCTACTTTAGCCAAACAATGAAACACTCTTATGCTTTACCAACTCACCAACATCGTCACGGGCAGGGCAGCCACATGGATGATGCATAGAAATATTACCAGAAAGGCAAATCATTCTCGTGATGAGGAATATAGTAGAGTAGGTCGGTGCTTTGCCTTGAACTTTCCAAAACCTTATCAACTTCTTAGTCCCAGAGAATATGCCTCTATAAATAAAAAATAAAACATATGTGAACATCTGGTTATCCTTCACTTGATCCTTCATATAGATGGATAATTGCCTTCCTGTAAACTTTTCCCTCATATCGATTGATTTACAATTCCTCCCAACAACATAAAATCCTAAGAACTTGCATGCGAAAATAAACTTCTGGGCCTTAGAGTGTTTTGGCCAACAAGGGTAAATTAAATTTGTAATAAATGAGAATAAAAGTCGAGAACAAGGAAACAAAAAATAATCATAAAGCTTTTGGGATTTTTTAGCTGAATCTGTTGAAGAAAGCTTATTATTTATGTTTGGCAACATTGTTGCTGCAATAAATTCCCTAAGTATCTTTCTCAGAAGGAAAAGTTAGTTTTGATGGTTTATTTATTATTGAAGGACAAAATTATGGACCGAATAGTCTGCCGTTGAACTTGTCTGGGGCAAGTTCAATCTAGGACATATTTATAACCTATTACTCCTTTTTTGAAACTTGATTTGTTTATTTCGATAAGGTATCAAATATTAGTTATTTAAATAAAAATAAATGATCAAAAAGATAAAGAAATATTTTTTGGTACACCAGGGCGTATACGTACTTAAATAAAAAAAAAACTGTTTGAATTTTCACACGAGAAAAAGAAAACAGAGTTTTGAATCATCTACAAGAATATTTTAAGTTAATAGACATTAAGTAAAAGTATAGCATCTTATGATTTGTTTTTGTATATACCCAAATCCATACTAAAAAAAAAAAACATCGATGATAATGACTCGTCCAAGAAAAAAAAAAAAAATGTTTGTTTTGTATGTCATTTAGAACGGGTATTTCAACAATTTTAGTTCTTTGAACGACTCTAAGGATTTAATAACTCGACATAATCGAGAATATATTCTATGATCCCTCTGTACAGAATTTATATTTGTAATGGGAGAAAAAATTTTGTAATTGTCATCGTAATAGAACCCGATAAGTCAGGGCGTTAGGCAATAACGCCCAAGAAAAAAACGTCCAAATGGATTTGAAAATATCGCCCGAAAAAACTCTGAACAAATTTTTGTTGTAATTTTGTTTTCAGTTTTGGGCGTTCTTTCCAATTTTTTGAAATTTTCATCCAGATGAAACAACGCCCGAAATTTAAAGTTGAAATGAAAAACTGAAAATGAGGCCCAAAGTAAGGAAATATTGTCAAAAACAATAATTAAAAAATAATTTAGTTAAGCCCAAATGCAAGGAAATATCGCCCAAAGCCAAAGTCTTGTGAGTGGGTATTTTGCTGAAACTATTTTGATGAAGCTACACGATTAATCGTCTATTTCTGAAAAAACACTGTTGTCCAAGAAAACTGTACACATAGGCACCTGCCTGGTGATGAGCATACCCTCCCTAATCGGAGTGCTGGAGTCGCGTGAGCGGGACAGAGGGAAAGCGGAAAAGAGGGAGTTAAAATCCTAGAACTCGTGAAGCGGTCAACCTAAGGTACTGTTTATTATAAGTTTTTAAAAATTTTAGTATGAATGATGTTGCGATTTCTGAACATTGGGATTTTCTGAATATTTATTGCAAGGAACAACAAAATAGTTTTTCTTCAAAACACTACCTTTATTTGTTATGCCGCTGTGCGGTAATTATCTACTACTTGAAATAGCCGATGACGAAAAGGCCAAAGGGTGTTCTTAGTTCGAAAATGGTCGAATCAAGACCAAACAAAAACTGTAATTTAATGCTTAAGAAATCTTAAGAAATCCATCTAAGCAACCTTGGCGTTAGCTAAATCGCGACAATTTTTGTTTGAGCCTTAGTATAAAATAAAAACAAAAATATCTTCAAAACTTTATAGTGTGTAATTTTTTTGAATTGTGCTACCTCAATGCATTTATTATTTTATAAGAAAGATTTATAAGAAGATATTTAAGGCTTTAGTTTTTGGTTTTTTTTTTTTGTATAATACCACCGTCATGCCAATTTACGGGCTGAAATTACAAAAATTATTTAATTTGTTCTTATTTCTTAATTTTGTGACTGCGAGTGTATTAAAACATTGTTGGCAACTTTTCAACTCTAAGGCTATTACCGTTAATTTTGTATTTATTCAAAACTATATTTTGTTCGCCAATAATTATGTTATTTTTCAAAAGTTATTCTCATGGAATCAAAATTTACTTCCACATATTATTTTCATAAAAATTGACAGGTGACAATTCTACAAATTTGACACACTTGTCTGACAAATCTGTATTTCATAAAATATTGACAGGTGACAAATTTGTCAGAAAAATACAATGATAAATTTGTCGTGGCAATTTTGTCATTGTCATACTTACCTATACTTACTGACAAATTTGTCGTGACAATTTCATTGTATAATCGAACGAAAACGATATGATATAATGTATGGAACAAAACCTTTGCATTTTGTTTCAATTTCATCGTTTCTTGACCAATTTTTTCAATGTTAGAACTTAGAAGTAACACAACACTGGCACTCTTTCAATTTTAAAGTTGCTGTCCATCGGCAACTACATGGTACTGAGTTCCACTTCCAAGCCAATGTTGGGAAGTTGGGTTTAAGCATCCAGATAGTAATTCCTCTTTGTGGGATGCTGTAAACGTGCACCAATTCTCGATCAAATATATTCCGCGGCTGTTTTTCCGATACGAAATCTTCTATAAATTTCAGGCCATTTAACGATTCAAAATTATTATATAATCTCTGATGTTTAAAATTCCGAGGGTGCCGGCGACGTATTACACGGAGACCTAACTATGGGAATCGTCATCACTTTTACTTTCACTTGAAAATATATCGTTTATCATGTCTTTTCACTGTGAACAGTTGACAGTAACAGAGTTTCCTGTCGCATTTGTCAATTAAATACTGAAAAATATGTAAATTGTATTTTTTTTTCATTTCATAAAAGAATTGTCGGTAAAAATTTGTCGGAAAATTCCTGACAATTTTGGAAAAATACTTGATAATTCATTGTTGAAAAAATGAAAAATTGTCGGGTATTTTCCGACAATTCTACAAAATTGTCAAATTGCTTATGTATAAATGTATATTGTAGAAATAATATAAATGACGGAGCGAAAGATATCCAGCCTTACTGCGAGTGTGTTATCACACTAAACACCCAATTTAATTTAATCAATTCTTGACCAGTGTCAAATCTTTCATACAATCTCCCACCGTTCACTTGTCCAACGAATTGTTGGTTTGTAAGTCGTGTAGGGAGAAAAGAGAAAGAACCCGAATGATCAACAACCAACTTGTGTGCGGCCAGTAAAAATGCTAGTTGTCTTAATATGCAATTTATAAAGACAACACCTTACATTGGATGGGCCTGATCAGGTGACCTCGGTGGTGCAATGCGTTGCGCATAGGCCTCAGAGGTAGCTGGTCTAGGTTCGATTTTAATTGACGGCACTAATTTATAAATTAAAATTGAACATAAAGACTTAGCACCACTGAAAGGAATCTGATGATTCGTGTGGCAGCCATGAAATTGCAATAATTCCAGCCAAATACAATGGTAGTAGCCCACTCAAGTGGTTGTTGAAAATTCAAACATTCATAAATAATATTAATTGTGGAGCGAAAGCTATGCAGTCTAACTGCGAGTGTATTATCACACAAAAAACCCAGTTTATGAAACAGATCTTGACAATTGTCAAGTTGTAAATTAACAAATTGTCACCTGTCGCAATTGCCAATGTTTATGAAATAGGCCTCCGCCTTACAATTTTTTTTTCGCCAAAAGGGAAAATAATATAGATACATATATTTTTCTCAAAAACAACAATTTTTTTTGGTTTTTTGAATTTCTCTAAAACAGTTAAGTTGATTTTTTTTATGGTAAATCTTTTAAAAAGTATAAACATGATTGTGAACCAAAATTAAAAAAAAATTAAAATTTTGTTTTTGAAAACTTAATATTTTGAAAACGACTTGGTTAACATTTTTAAACCTAGAGTTGTAAAATAATTTCTTATTATTTTGAAGAATACTTGAAAAAATCATGTTTCTTAATTAAAAATAACGGAACCTTACATACACATGTTGAAAACCCGTAAAGATAAACTTCTTTTCTCGAAATCGGCTCCAAGAATTATGATAAAAATATGCGCGTTTACAATTAAAGGTATGGTCAAAATTTTAGTAAGAAAAAGATCTGCCGATAACGGTTATCAACTGTACCTGTCATATGACCGATTTGTTGGTTTCAAATTTCTCGTTTTCATCCAAAATTTGTATGCAATAGCTGCTTCACAATTTGAACTATTTTGCATATACAAATTTTCAAACAAATAATTTTTGAGTTTTTAAAAATATATTGATTTTTTTTTTGAAAATTTAATACCTTGAAAACGGGCTAATGAATAGTTTTTTATTTTTTATTTTGTGAAAAATTGTATTTTATTAAATACTTAATGTTGGTAGGCCAGGTTTTATTTTTGAAAATATGCAAGATTCATACCTACATATAAAAAAAATTATTTTTTAAGAAACGGCTTCAACAATTTTTGATTTTTTTTTTCGTAAGTTCATATTTATCAAACAAATCAGATGGCATACTTTATTTAAAGCTCTAACTTCTTAACCAACAAAATAACAATTTTATAGTAATGTGTAGTAATATTTGTTTTTTTAATGATATCATAATATTTTGGAACCAATCCATACATATATACATATATAGTTGTACATCATCAATTTATAGCTACGTTAAAGTTGTTAGCTACGAAAGCAAGTTCGTGCGATCCAGTCCTGTTTATTTTTTTTTATTTTCAAATGAATATTTTAATATCGAAGAGTATCAATGAGTTCATCCTCGTTCAAATTAAATTCCTTTTGGGGCTTCTAGATGATGTAATGCAAAACTGTTTACTTCCTTCGAAAAACCAATTTAATGGAAGAGAAATATTTGAAATTTTGTAGTAAACCCCAATCCAAAACTAATAAAGTTATTTTTCTTGTGCATAAATACAAAAGAAGCAATTTCAATTGCATTTGATTTTGATCTCTATACATTTAGTGATGATGATGGTGAGGATGAAGCTGATAGAGGTCGTTAGACGGTGATGCTTCCTTCAAATCTATACTCGTATCTATCGTTTCTATTCTTAACATGTTTGTGAACTGATGCTTCCGGTAAAGTAAAGTAAATTGTTTAAATGTTTACCATGAATCAATACCTTTTGCCTTTGTATAATGATTGATTCAGTTTTGCAGTAAATTCATATCCCCATCATTGCGCTTTCCAAATTGAATTGTTGAAACATTAATTTTCTAGACATGATAGACTAATTGGACTGATGTTATATCTATAGTAATAGCTTAAATTATTTGAAATTCTATATGCATCAGTTTATTTAAAGGGTTTTATTTGTTATCGGAGTTCATTGTTCAATCGATATGGAGTAACAACTTGTTGAAATGAGTCCTTTTTTCAGGGAAAATGTAAGGACACCATCAGTCAACGAACATGGAAAATCATATTTGAATTATTATAATAAATATCATTGAAGTGATGATATAGACAAAATAAATGTCACCTACATACATACATAGTTTCATTTTGGTGAGATTGCTAGTATTGCTTCAAAAGACTCGATTTCGTTTTCTGCAGAAAGGGAGGTTCGTTTAAGTAAGCTCTGATATTCGAACAGTAGTCTCTGGCTATTTGTAGCATTTGAATATTTGATATTAAAAATTAACAAGGAAGAACAATTTTGGATTCGTAAGCAAAATTTAACTCGATATAATAATTTGAGCTAACAATACGATGATAGGGATGGCGAAAAAAGTGAGTCCTGTCCCGCAATTCCGTCTTTCTGGCTGTCAGAAGCTCGTTGTGCACCCTAAGACCCTAAAGCGACTTTATCAAACTTTGGACTTATTATTTTTGAGTAATTTCAAAGATGAGAAATTGAAATTCATTTTAAATACAAAAATAGCTTGACCTACCACATAATCGATATGAAAAAAGTTATTTACCTAAAAAATAATTAAAAGATTGTGCTGAAAAAAAACATGAGTTTCTGTTAAAAAAAATTGTGTTTCACCGTAATCTTTGAAGTCGTTTCCGCAAAAATAAAAATAAAGTGGATGGAAGTTTGTTTTTAAAATTTTATCGCTCTTTATAACTTTGAAAATTTCTTTTAAATCCATTCCGTAAAATCCATGAAACAGTAGATGTGTTTTTTTGGCAAAGCTGTACCAGTGCAGTAGGATTTTACACGTATTACAAATACAACTCCGTACTGCCGATAAAAGTAGAAGTAAAATCCTACTACGGATAGAATTTTGACTTTTATCCGAGTCTCGAATATAAAATTTGGTACAATTGATAACTGCTGTGTATCTCGAAGGTACGTTCGTAGAGTACGATTAATAGTTTTCTGTTTACCATTTTCCATTTGTCACTGAGAGTTTACTCCTTTCACCCTTTTCTGCACTTTTTGAGATTTCATGTTCTATATGCAACCAAACTAACAGGAAACGAAAACGCAACGAGATTTAAAACGCCTTCGACAGTATTTTTATAAGAAAAAAACTGAACTTTTGTCGCTTCGGTGTCATAGAAAGCTGTGTTATCTCTTCCAAACGTACCCGTTTTTGTAGCAGTGACATAAGGGGCCCTACCAATATTCAAATTTAGTAAAGACTTAAATATTTAATTAAAATGGACCATAATTGTATGGGCTCTAAATAATAAACTAACCATGATATGACTTAAATATTAAGGTGACCCCAAAATAATGAATATTACATGGTATGGCCTCTGAAATATGAACATAACATGTATGGTTCATTTTGTATAGTCCATACCATTATGGTCTATTTTCCTTAAATATTTAAGTCGTTACTAAATTTGATTATTGGTAGGGCCCAAGGTCCTTTAGCTGTCTTATTTTAGTTACCCAGCGTTTTATGAGTGGTGCATACTAACGCGACAAGAAAATAAAGCGTTTTTCTTAAAAAAGGCTTTCTCGACAGGGTTCTTATATCAAAAACGAATCACTTATTGTTTTCGCGGCGAATATTTCGCGTTAATATTGATTCATCGTGTACAAATCACTTAATTACCCCGTTTACATGCAGGTCTGAACTAGGCTTCAACCCGACCACTCGATTTAGCATGTTAACGTAAATTCAAAAGTGATCAAAGTCTGTCCCGGTCTACATTAAACGATTTTTTCAATGCCGATCTTTTGTTCGTTGGTGAAGGGAGTGAAAAGTGAGGAGTAGGGATTAAATCGTTTGTACCACAAAACTCGAACGATTTCTCTAGTCTGTTTATGTTCACTTTCACCTTCTTTCCAGTTTTTTGTGTTTGTTCGGTGTCAGTGTGCCGTTCGTTTGATGGTGTGAGTGAATATTAATGAAAAACGAAGAGCAAAGCAATACAAAAATTAAGAAGACAAGGAAAACATCTTATGGAAAAAATCGTTCTGTGTGTACATTTCACCGATTTCTGGAAAAACCGGGCAATGTAGATCGGGACTCTGCGAACACATCCCTCGACTTTGTTTCGATCTTAGCAGAAGAAAAGTAAGCAAAACTCAAAAGAAATTTAAACCAAATGGCAGCAATAATAAAACCAACATATGGTTATAGAAACAAAAAAATAACATGGACCAAGGGGCACGGAGGCGTTGCTGGATTTTAATGCAAACCGCACAACTGTGGATAGTGCGGAACGTTTTTTTGGTAAATCGTACTGTACTGCCGATATCGTTACCAAAAAAAACACACCTTGTAAAATAAGAATAGGGGGCGTGGCATTGGGCGACTTAAATTGTGTTGCGGAATAAAAAAAACTTGGGAGGCACAACAACTCGTGAATAACCAGGACCTAGTAACAACTCGCAACCATTCCTGTGTGCGCGTGTCGACAGGAATGGAGGGATCTACAATTTTATGTCAAATCCCAACGGCTAAACGGGAAGCATTTATTCATGACAAGTGATACTCTTGGAGGATATGTCAATTTCTTGCAAAGAGACATCAGTAGCTCTGAAAAAAATTTTTGTTTATAGGTTGACGAGGTTTGGAATTGAACCCAGACCTAAAGTGTTTCGCTTATTACGCTTCGAGCTACTACTGCGTAGCGTAAAGTAAAGTGTATCAGACTGTCACGCTGGATGTCTGGGCTCACTTCCAAGCCTCGTCCACCTATAAACTAAAGTTTTTTTCAGGGCTACTGCCTCTTGCGAGGAATTGACAAATCCTCCAAAGGTATCACTTGTCATGAAGAATTGCTTCTCGTCTAGCCGTTTCGATTCGGCATACAATTGTAGATCCCTTCCACTCCTGTCGACACGCGCACACAGGAATGGTTGCGACTAGGCTGGTTTTTCACGAGCCGTTGCGCCGGCCAATTTATTTTTTTTTTTTTATTGTAAGACTTGAACCTTCGGCGCATAAAGGGTTGTGCCTTTTAAAACATGCTGAGTGCTGCTTATGATAGCAGAACACGTGGAGACATCATAATGGTAATGGGAGACTTGATTACCAAGGTTAGTAATGACATCGATTGGCTCAGGTACGTTATCAAAAAGCATGGTGCGGGCGAATAAAATGAAAATGCCGAACTTTTTGTCGATTTGATCTATGGCATGGGATCACTATCTTATGGTTGCTACCGTAAGATTCCTCAACAGCTGCAGGTAGGGGATGCCATGAAAACACTCGAACGACTAAATTTGGTACCAATAGACTAAAAGATCCCACAGTCCGCCAACAATTAGAATATATCCCCTTTCACAAGAATAACATAAGAGCAATCAGCAGCGCCGAACCCCACTCCATTAAAAACCATTAGTGTGCTGTGACAAATTTGTTCATATCTGATGCTGGAAGTATAGTCGGTCGGTTGCAAGGAAGAAATAGTGCTTGGCTTTCTGAAGAAAATTGGACAAGGATCGAAGAAAGAAAACGCCTAAAGGCTTGCATCGCAATTAAATACTTCAAAAGCAGGAAAAAACGAGCTAGAATCTGCGTATGGCATGAAGATGAGATGTTCACCGTAGTGTGCGACGTGATAAGCAACACATTTGCGTTGAAGAATAGGACGCAAGTAGGCGCAACACTATAACCGTCGTCTACAGAATAACCAATGAGCTTACATGTGTCCACTAGCTCTTAACAATACCTGCTAAAAGATAAAAAGGGATTTCAGCTTGTTTCGTATAAGGAACAGCTCAAAAAGTAGAAGGATAAACGTGTCACGCCTGGAATTGATTCCCGAATAGACACAGCAGAGAAGAAAGTCTTACCGATATCAAAGCACTGAAAAACAACAAAACCGTTGAACTTGACGGTTTTCACGGAGAGTTCTTACAAACAATGCCAACAACATCGAATAAACTTCTACACCTACTCACACTTGGAAAACAGAGAGTTTTCCTGAAAAGTTGGCAAAAGAAATGATTGTCAAGCTTCCAAATAAAGGAGGCCTAACACAGTGCAAAAACTGGAGGGGCAATTACGTGCTGCCTGCTGTAACACAAGGTATGTAATAGCAACAAATTGTCCTGCAATGAATACTACCTCGAAGGTTTCCGCACTGGATCATCTATGTGGACCACATATACCTTGTGGATCATCATCGAAAAATGTATTGAATATGGATCACCAGTTCACCTGGTGTTTATCGACTTCGAAAAAGCGTTAGACAGTTTTAATATCTGACTTGAATTGCGCAGAAGCGGCATCCCAGAGAAATTGATTTCTATTATTATGAAGGCCACATAATGATGGATACAAATGTCACATTCTGCATAAAGGAAAGTTGTCAGGGGAATTTGAAAATCGAGTGCATTGCAGGCTAAGCGATATAATGGAACCTTTTGATTCCTTTTACACCGTGAGGTCTAAGAGGAATCAGCACAACTGGGGAAGAGGTGAACTAAGCTGAGAAACAATTCAGTAACCGTGCACGATGGCGTGTGGGAGTATTGGAGGACCTATTTCACATAAGGGGAACCTCATTGATGTAACAGGTCCAAGGACATAATTAAGTAAGTTGTTTTAAGTCCCATTTAAAAAGGTATAATTTTCAAAATTTAAAGCTTTTATGCGCTAACAAGAAACTCAATAGGTCTATCTACAACATATTTCCATTAATTTCAAGAATTGATATTAGAATTTTCTATACCTGCATAGGTAGGTAGAAATGGCGGCCACAGGCAGTCTAGCCCATAGCCCAATTAGCGCTAAAGTGAGCCGTTTTGATACCATAACTCGTTTGAACCTGTGGATGGAATTGAAGAGAGAGAATATGGGCATATCCTCAGAATATCGTCCCTTTTTATTTAGTTTAGAATAGGATTTTGTTGAAGCTTTTAGCACAATCATCAGAAAGTGGATCACTCCCTCAACCAGATCATTACCAGCACCCGCACCATCCACAGTTAGCCCACTAGGCAGTTCGTTGGCTAGCACTGGAGCGTCCACTGATCTGATTGGATGATCATCCGGCCGCTGTGCACCACAAACCCCCACCAGAACCCTAGTCCACTATCATGTGATCATAGGGAATCGACGGAAGGTATAATGCAGAAGTAACCGAAATTTGTCCTAGAGCCATTTCGTCGCGTTGAGAAAAGAAATCAAGTGTTTGATCTTCATTTCAGAAAGTTCGTTAATGTCGTCAAAGAATGCTCTTCCGAGTGACTGTTTTGTAGCTTTGGCCAGAGCAGGGCATTTGCAGAGGAAATGAACTACTGTTTCCTGCTGGTCCTCACCTATACCTGCATAGGGAAAAATGAAACAAGAAATAATAAACTTGCAACGGGATGGTACTATTTCTTCTGCTGTGTGATTTAGTTTGTAAAACCGTGAGATTTATTTTTTCACAAATAATTATTCTAGTACCTACTTGATTTCAACTTCTTTCCACCTTTATCGTCACTCGCTGGCCGCATATGAATGTTATTTACCTTAACGGTTAAATTCAATGATTGTTTTTGAAATGCAAAGCAACTTTACCTGCTTTATCGCCACGTTGATATCGATTGATTTGTGAAATGATATTAATAATACTATATTTATACAAATGTATGTATATACCCACTGGAAAAAAATTGCAATTTCTCTTCCTTAACAGAGTATGGCTTCTACTCCGTGAAAACGTTTATTTTCCATTTTCATCATCTCTCATATGAGGAGGGCGCTCTGAAATCATAAAGTCAGATTCAGATATTATTTTTGTTAAACTCCTTTTGGCTACAACGTTCATCGATGATACTTAATCAATTCCGTTCAAGTTCACCTGGTGCAGCAGCAGCATATAGACCTGATGCCTTTACTTTCCGGTCTCCACAGGTGAACCGACACAACCAACGACGACACGATGGCGACGACACGGCGCACGGCGATGAGTTTTCATTTCAATAATAAAATATGAATTTAAATTTTTTCTCAACGATCACTTTTCCTGATGCATATACTGAAATTTAACATATAACTGGCTACGTTCATTCAATATCCACAACGGCAGCCCCTCATACTTTATCAAAGGATATCGTATTGATATTCATATTTTTATTGGAATATATAATTTGATTATTGCATTTCATGCACACTTATTTATATCGACACACATTGAAACTGGTTTAATATTTCAGAAAAAGGACGTATTCAAATGAAACAAAAAAGAATCAATACAAATAAGTATTGTTGCTTGATTTTTTTTTTTTTTTTTTTAATATTTATTGATTGCGATTGTGAAACAAAAATAATGGAAACATTTGCATCCAGTTAATACTAGTTGTCCTACACATTTTACGAGTACATTGCTAGATTTATTTTTTGTAAATAGTACGGAAAGAATCCTTTTTTATAATCAAGTTTCTCCAGCCTTTTCCAAGCATTACTTAATATTTTTAACTTATGACTTTGATATCCATGAACATCCATGCGCAACAACTTATACATATAGGGACTTTAAAAATGTTAATAGCATTACACATAAGCAGCATAAAACAGCTTTCCTTGGCATCTGGTTTACTCAATGTCTTTACCCTATAACCAGTCGAGTTCTTAAACAGAAACATTACAATTATTTTTGATCAGCATATTCCTATAAAAACAGGGGTGGTAAGAGATAAGTCAAGGTTAACGAAAGAAATAAGAGAATTAATGGTTGAACGGGATGCAGCTTACAGTAGATGGAAACGATTTCGAATAGATGCACTTTACCAAATGTTCAAAGCTCTGCGTAATTCTGTTGTTCGAAAAATAAGAGAGTCTAAGCAACTATGTTATTCAACTCATCTTAAAACGCATAGTAATGGTCGAAAACTATGGAGTAATATTAGAGATTTGGGCATTGGAAAGCAAAAACTTAGTAGTCTTGCTTGTGCTGATCCCAACGAATTAAATGCCAATTTGTTTCTTTACCCTATCCTGCTGCTACTGTATTATATGATACCAAATTCCACGATGATCTTCCTACCTCATCAGAAATACAATTTTCCTTTAATAGAATTATAATACGGATTTTAATGAGAGTGTTTTGTCTGTTAAATCAGATGCTCTTGGATGCCATGGAATACACCCAGTTTTTGTCAAGGCCATCATGCCATTGCTGTTAGATTATTTCACACATTTTATAAATACAGTTTTAATGAGAGGAATTTTCCCACAGCAATGGAAAATCGCAAACATTATACCAATTCCAAAGAACTCAACAGGTAAATAATTTAGACCAATATCAATCTTACCTTTTCTGTCCAAAACAAAACAGATAAATAATTTCTTAATATTGAACAACTTTGATAGTTCCTTTTCAGTCTGGTTTTCGGGCAAAAAACAGTTGCACAACTGCCTTGTTAAGCATGTATATAAAGTAAGCAGGGCAACTCCGAAAATTCATAAAAAAAATGTATAGTCCTGAGCTGCTTATTTATTGCTAATTTGTAACGGACAAAAAAAATTATTGCTCTGTTGGATTTCGAGATACAGGGTGTCCTCCTGGGTGACGTCAAGTTAGCAGGACAACTTTCTCAAAAGTGTAGATAAACGACCTGAGAGTTCATTTAAATGAGTTCCAACATTAAATTAATCATTTTTAAAGCTTTTTTCACTTCGCATATGAAGTGGTGATTAACCAGCAACCACTGACCTAGTGATTTAACTTTAATTTAAAGTTTTAATTCTATATTTTAATTAACCAATCACAAATAATTCACAACACAACAGAGTTAATGAATTTACTATTTATTTAATTTTCTTCACATTTTTCATATTGAATTAACTAATTGCCGAATAAACAACTACCTACTTCTATATCTTGTGATTTGATAATTGAATTTTCATTACCATTTTCATCGAAAATATTGAATTGATGAATTAACCACAAACATTTATGTAGTGAAATCATAGATTATGCAACCACCATGTTTTTCATCATCTGGGTCGGTGAAATAAACAACTTCCAACGAAGTAGTGATTTCGTTGGCGAATTTGCATCGGATTTCCAGCATGTGCTTCCCGCCTAGGATATGCCCATGTTAATTTCATCAAAGGAATCAGCTGAAAATTGGACGGTGCAGCTGTCATTCCTCAATGAATTTTTGAATTTTCCCGCTGGGTAATAGTAATTAACAATAGTGTTTGTACATGTAAATATTATCAATTTACCAGCCAGCGAAATTCCTAAATAGAAAAATACAAGAGCGATTCACTCATCCGTGCAATGAGAAATAATCTACGCCTAACAACAAAATAACGAAAACAGGTCACTTGCCATTTTTTATCGTTTGGGAAATTGAAAATGAGTGCTATCAGTATAAACGAATTGAAATGGGTTGCTTTAAAGTTTAAAAGTTTGAACTAATATGAAAGAATTAAAGCATTAAAATTCAAAAATATTTTATAAAAATATTTTATAATAAACATAATAAAAAGGATTGAAACATGGAAATGCCCTTTTTTTGTACTGAGAGTCATCAAGATGCCCTTTCGCCCTTATAGCTTATTTTTCCATGCAAAATGCGCACAAAAAGGGCATTTGCTCACGATCTGGCATCACTGACTCAGCCTATCTCTTTGCAGTTCTTCAATAATTATTTGTAGCAATTTAAAAAAGAGGTTGGTTCTAGGAAGTCGGGAAAAGCTTCCTTTTGTTTTCGATTCTATTTCTCACATTCATTAATGATGAACTTTGTCTGGAACTTCTAATGCATTAAACTGATTTGCTGACGAACGTATTATTTTTGTTTTTTTTTTTTTGTTATCACCTTTTTATTTTCGTTTCTAGATTCATATGTCTGTTCTTCAGATAGGAAGCAAGGAAGGAAGGAACTTCAATGGAAGTGTATGATAAGCTTATTTCATTCTGATATGATATAACTTTCCAATGGGGAACAAAAACAGCTTGGTTTTTATGCTTCAAAGACTTAATGCTGTCTACTGTCATTAAATTGAAATCAACGCCCATGCGCTATGCACGAGCGTCACTTGCATTGACAAAACCGAAAAGCTTTCAGTCTTAAACAGTGTTCTAGTGAATTAGCTTGTTTCAGCCCCCCCCCCCCCTATTAAACAATTCAATCGTAATATTCGTACTTCTAGGAATGCACATCAGTTTACCCTTGAGCCCAATTTTGGACATACTGTTTAATATAGAGATTCGTTCTTCAGTCGTACCGCATAGATGTGGAATGGTTAACCGGCTCCGCTTTTCCCGCCCATTGTGATATTCGAACTATCAAAACCAATGGTTATCGGTATATCTCCTTTTAAAGCCTCTCTAACTTCTAAACTGTGCTGTGTTGAGGCATTTTAACCCCTTTAGTACACACAAAATATAAAAAAAAGCAGTTAGCGTGCAGGATATGTGTTGCGATGGGTCTTCCCAACTAAAACTAATAAAATTGCTTCTTGTTTCAGACATTAAAGTGTCATTTGTAACCTTAGCTCCCCAGTAATCCTTCAGACGGGAAGCCAAATCTTTATAGGAGTCAAAGGTGATATAACTGATCTATTAGAGTTACCATTAGCAATCACATCAGCGTCACAAAAGCAATGAACTGACAACAATGAAGTCTTATATTTCTAACGCTGCGCTGTGACCACATCTAAGTGTTTTAGGGAGTTCTTTCTTTTTTTTTAATTAAAGCAATTTTTTATTTATTATAATTATTTTATTCTTTAAAGCAAAAAGTGAATCCTTTTTAATGCTAAATACTTTATATATGATATAAAGCCGAGTAGTTAGTGAGCCAGAAAAAAAGTGCAAGACGTCTCGAACCTTAGGTTAAGCTAAATGATTTTTTTTTATGTTTCGCCATATTCTATACCTTACTCCTTTAGAACTTCTTTAGAACTACTATAAAAATGTTCTTCGAAGCAACAAAATTCACTCCATGAGGGCGCAATAGGAGTTGAAAAGTTCTCCTTTTTATCTTTATGAAGTATTTTATGAGTGCGGTAATCGATTATAAAAATCTTCTATGGATGAGTAGGTATAGGAGTAACAATTGTTAGATGGGTTGGGTTTCAATTTCTTCATTTAATATTTTTTGTCTTTTATTCCTCCCAGTCTTTCAAAAGCTTTCACTATTCAGCCCAGTCAATTTTTTCTTCATTCCCACTATTGTATCAAACGCCCAACTAACAATTTAATTTCTGTAAGGGTCTATCGAAGTTATTTCCTGATCAGCAAATTTGACTCTATAAGGCCTTAGAGAAACACATTAGGCCCACATTGAGAAGCTCGAAAAGCTTTCAAGCAATTATTTACAGGTTTATTTGAAGTACTCAATTTATTTCGCTTAGACTTATAGAACAAGACTTCACTACTCAAACATTGCAAATGAAGTAGTGTCGTTTTGTTCAAGTGTTTCGAAAGACACATCTAAAAACCCTTATAAAAGGCTTGTCGAGGCCTAGGAGAAGCCTTTACGAAGCATAATGCAAAACAAAATAAAAATAAATTCTTTATTTTTATTTCTATTTTTCTTCTTTATTTTCATTTAATTAATTATTTTCTATTGGAACTTTATTCACAATAATTATTTATATCTGAAAAAAACACATTACTTACTTGATGGATTTTGCGGGAACTGAACCCACGATGGTTGGGTTGAGAGTTGGGCACCTTAGGTATCGAGCTAGCCTGGAACATGAAAAATGAGTTTCAAATTGGAACCACTTCAAACCGAAATTAGCTTCCTTAAAACTTCCTTGGGGCTTCCTGATGAATTAAACTAATTCGAAAAATACAGGTGACCATTCTTCTGTTGCTTGCAAGGGAGTTGTTTTTTACATAATGTTATTTTTTTTAATTATTAATGTTTTCATGATTACTCATTAGAGAAAACATGGAAGTAGTCACACAAACGTCCTTGTTGTGAGACAACAATTAAAATATAAGTTCGGTTTTCTTTGAAATCAATTGTTTATTAAAAACGAAATGCTTTGATCTTCAAAGGTCTTTTAGAAACAAATTAGGCTGACATCGCTTCGCTGAGGCAAATTCATCGAAATAAATGCTTCTCTCGCATGCGTCTTACAGAGTTCACACAATTATTATGCTTGTGTCGGGCTTGTGTTTACTGCGAACCAAAATTGGATGTCATGCTTAATCAGAGTAACTAACCACTGCGATCAAATTTAATTCTGATGGAATCATTTTTATTGGTGGGATCCGGGGTATTATTTTTTTTAAAGAAATTAAAAAAAAAAAACACAAACCACGAATATGAAGAAAGTTTATCTGTTTTTGTTAAATTATTTCTAAATAAAAAATAGTTAAATAATTGGTATTTGTAGTGCAATTCTGAATATAAATACATAATTATAGTTTCATGTAAAAAAATAAATATATTTGTTTTCGTTTTTTTTATCAAGTTAATTAAAGTTGTTTTTCTCTTACCATATTTATCTCACTGCAGAAAATAAATGTTTGTTCCGTTTTTGTTTTGCAAAATATAAAAGCTTTAATATTAGACCATACCTGCTCATTGAATCGGTTTAATTTAAATTTTCAAAATGATACAATTTTTCCTATTTTTATTTTCATAAACAATTTGACCTGATGTGGTAACCCTCTCTCGGCAGTAGAAACATACATGCGCCGCCGACCAGTACACAAGCTAATGCTTGTATCGGGCTTTTGCGCAGGGGGCTTACACAAACAAAATAAACTGAAATAATTCCATTGACAATATTATGCTTGCATTAGACTTTCGTACACATAATAGCTTGTTTCAGGAGTTTATAAGCAAGCCCTTCAAGAGCTCTTGGCAGTGCTTCCTAATGAAAGCTTTTTCTTTGCTTTTATTTCTCATGCCTCTCAAAACTTATTTCTGGGAAGCCTTATTAAAACTATAACCAAATTGAAAACATTCCGGCTTGCAGAAAATTATAGATTCTGCCTGTAATAGGTTTGTAGGAATCTGTTTTAAAAAATATAGCTTCGAAAATTTGCAACTTCGATGTCCAAACTAAATACAAGCCTTGTAGAAATAATAACTTATAGAAATTCAAAAAATTGACCTTATAGAGGAAAAATTGTTAGTTGGGCGCTTATGTGGAATACTCCTAGGACGTATTTGGACTACTGTTATAATGTTCTTCATAGAAAGTGGCAACACTGGTTTGAAAGTGTAAGATTTGCTTTAAGATCTGTGTCCGGAATATATTTGAAAGAGTAATATTTAATTGTATTTAATTAACAAAGTAATTGAAACAAATAACTAAAAGTCTCCGAAAAAGATTTTTTAAAAAATAAAAGGCAAGTGCACTTATTTGATTAATTATAATTAAGATTTAAATTACACTGCCAAAAAAACAGAAGTGATGAACAAAATGAGCAAACATACAAACATCCGTGTAGCAGATATGACGGTGGAAGACTTAGGAGTTATGTTTGAATATAAGCAAAAACACCTGGCCACCAAAATGGATATAGATGAGTTACGCATAGACATTGGGGCTCTTAAAAGAGAAAATGATGAACTTAGAAATAATTTTAATTCACTTCAAACTAAAATAAGTTTCCCTGAGCAGCAGATGGAAAACATGCAAAAACAAAATTTCGAAAAGAATCTTATTATTCGAGTTGAAGCTAACCAGTCCATCGAACAAAAACAACAAGTGGCTGATATATGCTCGAACTTGTCAAATAATACCACCAACAAGATAAACACAACGGAAATAAAAGAAGTCAAATCTTGGAATGCAAATTTTAGAAACTTTATTGTTAAGTTGAATAATAAAGATGATGAAAAATAATAAGTGTGATATTAGTGTGGTATCGTATAATGTTGGGGGGCTGAGCTATAAATAGATGATACCGGACTTTGTAGCATTTCTTTATGTATTGGATATTATATGTTTATTTGAAACTCACTTGTTGGGCGATAAATGTGAAGGTTTTGAAAAATATTTTACTGCTTATAATTGTTTTTGACCTATTGTATTCACTTAAAACTCACAACATTATGGTAATAGGAGATTTAAATGGCCTAATTGTAGACTGTGGACCTTCGGCCAAAATAGGAATTCAACAAAGAATTAGGAATTTTAAAGGATTAGGAATTTAAAACGGTTCTGTTTCTGGTGACTTAGAAGGCGAGCTGACTTTTATAGGGAAACAAGGTAGTTCCACAATCGACTATGCTCTTGTTGGAGGGGATTTACAATTCTCCATCAAATACTTCGAAGTTGGATATATTCTACACTCGGATCACCTCCCGATTTCGGTGAAAATAGGAGCCCTGAATATACAAGATCTCACAGTTGAAAGGTTAATAACCAACCCACAAAAATTGAAATGGAAAGATTATTATAAAAGTGAGTTTCAAGAAAAAATAAATACGCGTATACGAGAAAAGGAATTACTTTCGCTTGCTCAATTTTTTCCCTTACGTGAGCTGCTAAGAATAATTATAGAGGCGGCGAAATGGATGAAAAAACCAGCTACTGTAAAAATTCAAAATGAGTGGTATGATTTTCACTGTGAAAAATTGAGAAAAAAATCTTAAGCACTTTTGAAATCCATAAGAAAGCATAACGTACAAAGTCTCAGGTCAGCTTATGTGGAGGCAAATAAAGAATTTAAAAGATGCTGCAAACAGAAGAAAACCAAATATGAAGAGAACCTCGCGCTGTCCTTAAGTCAATGTAGGGATTCAAAGAAGTTTTGGGCATTGACAAGGAAAATAAATGGCAATGAAACAAAAAGTGAAGGGGTGTTCATAGACCTGAGTGTTGCTCATAAGCACTTTTCCAGTCTCTTGAGCGACTACAATAAGCCAGTTTATTTTAATTATGCTAGACCATATCAACACATCGATGTTTTAGACGCAGATATAGGGAAGGAGGAAATAGATTGGGCATTAAACTCCCTCAAAGATGGAAAAGCAGCTGAATCGAATGGAATCCCTTTTGAGTTTTTTAAATACAATTCCGATATCTTTAAAGGAAAATTAAAAGATGCCATAAACATAATTTTTAAATTTGGTTACCCACCAGAGCATTTCTATGAAGCTCTTATCCAACCAGTTTTGAAGAAGGGTGATCCAAGGCCGTGCAAAACTACAGAGGAATCTCCTTCCTGAACTCGACATTGAAAATATACACTTCGAATCTATGCAACAGGTTAACTAAGTGGGTAGATAGTAATGACAAATTAAGTGAGTACCAGTCGGGTTTTCGCAAGTCCTATTCAACGGTGGACAACATCTTTGTCCAATCAAGTTTAGCAAGAATTAAGATGAGCAACAACAAAAAGTTATATGCCTTCTTTGTTGATTTTAAGTCAGCATTTGATACAATAAATAGAAATGCATTATTTTATAAGCTTTATAACCTGGGAGTGTCATCAAAGTTTGTATCAGCGTTGGAAAAACTATACCAAGAAACCAGTGCGCAGGTTGTCAGCAGTAAAGGTGACTCCATAATGTTTGAAATTAACCGAGGAGTAAGGCAAGGATGTAATCTAAGCCCACTTCTATTCGCACTATTTCTTGATGATCTAGTTGAGTTTCTGCCTTGCGGTGTAAGGTTAGGAAACACTAATATAAAAGTCATAATGTATGCCGATGATATCGTTATCTTATCTGAATCTCCTGCCACACTTCAACTTATGATAAATAGATAAGCGGATAATTGTAAGATGTGGAGTTTGGAAGTTAATATTCAAAAATCGAAATTAATGATTTTTTCAAAATGGGAGCGGAGGAGTTTCGAGAGAAGAAAGATGGAAATTCAACGGAAACCCTTTGGAGATAGTAAAAGAGTATACCTATTTGGGAATAGTCTTCACTTTTAATCTTAATTTTGAAAAGCACCTGAAACTAAAAGCAAACAAAGCTAAATCGGCTATCTGTACTATTTGGAAAAGAGTATTTAATAATAAACTTGTTTCAATTAAAACAAAGTATAAAGTTTTTAACGCTTCTGCAAGATCGATACTACGGGGCACAAGCCTGGGGTTTAAAAAAATATGATACTGTGGAAAATTTGCTGCTAGTCTTTTTAAGAAAAATACTTTACCTACCGAGTAACTCACCAAAATACATGTTTTACCTGGAGACAGGACTTTCTACTCTTTTCGTTACAACTTTAAAACTAAATGCGGACTATGTATCTAGAATTGCAGAAAAACATAACTTAAAGCTTCCAAAATTGATCTGGCTTTATGCAGTGCAGTACAAGAAAATCTGGTATGAGGATTGGTCAAGACTGGCGGCTGACTGTGGTTTTACTTTTAACGTAAAAGAACAAAATGCATTACAGATAAAAAAAATTGTTATATGAAGTGATAAGAACTACTGATGAAAATGAAAGGTAAACTTTGATAGAAAAAGCCAGATCTTCGACAGAAAGATATTACTACGCCAAAGTTAATTATAATCTCAGGGAACTCAATTGATTTAACACCAACCTCCCAAGTGGAGCTATCGGAGATATTTTTAGAGTACGAGGGGAAATGTTACATCTGAACTTTATGCCACATAGAAATGATTTAATGAATGTTTGCTGCCTTTGCAATTTGCGAACAAGGGAAGACATTGGACATTTCCTTGGCGTTTGCCCTATTCTGCAGGAAATAAAAAGAATGTACTTTGGAAAAAACATCTTAGAAGAGATAGAGATATTCAACCTGCTGAATGGAGCCAATTGGATGCAGCTCTTTGGATACTGTAAAAATTCTTCGTTATATCGATCCGAAAAAATTCAAGAATGCTTTTAGTATTTAATATTTTCGTTTTAGCTAAACTCAAAGTCTTTTAAATTCACAACTTGAAAAATAGTTTAAATTAAATTTTGCCTCACTTAAAAAGGTCCTAACAATGAAATGATATGTGTAAATACTTTTTATTACATTTTTCATTTTATTTTAAAAACTTTTTTTAAAGAAAACACTTAATTGTATAAAATTAGTTAATATTGAAGCCACTTAGGCTGACGGCATAATTTTCCATGCCGTTATATATTCATGTATAAATCAATTATGGAAATGTAAAATTGTTATTTTGTTTGAATAAAAAATCTAATCTAATCTAATCTAATGTTCTTCATAGTAATGAAATATGCTCCATAAAGGCACAAAAGGAACGACAAAACTTACTCTTTTTTACTATAGCTGACATAATATAGTGATTATAACAAGATGGCTATAGGAGAAAAGTTGTAAGTTGGACTAAGGCAAGTATAGCTTAAGTCTTTCAAAGAATAATATCAGTACAAAACATGACAATTAATCTTAACCTATTCTCTTTATATAGAAAACTCGTGCATTGACAAACACACACACACTTATGTTATTCTGCAAATATATTTTTTTTTTAATTTTCGGTCTGATCTCACCTTGTTCTTTCAGTTTTATATGTTGCATTTTTGCTACTTGCATCTTGCATTGTCTGCATTTTGGCTATCTTTAGAGATAGAGAGAAAATTGCAATTTAAAGGAAAATGAAATATCCCAGATCCAGGTTACTATATACAATATACATCCTGTCTTGTAAGTGTCGAATCTGTCAGTCAGGCATCGATTATTTTAACTTAGTTTTCATTTTACCTTGTTTATCTTTTTGTTATCAATACAGGAACAGGTAGGTATGATACACCGGTACAGAACATATACTCTGACTCTTCAGACCTTATTTCATTTCGCGTTAGTGTGCTATGTTGGTAAACTCTGGGAGAAGCAACTTACTTTTACCAATGAAATAGAAAGAAAACGAAATACACTCTTCATGCATGAAAACTGATGAAGGAAAGGTACAAATTTAACTTGAAGGTGCATCCTTGTAAAGATATGCAAACCTGATAAGACATCAGATAACAACAACATCAATATGTGTATTCGTCTATATGTTTGAGCCAACTGATGCCTTGCAGCTTCTCTATTTTCAATTCAGATGGTGCTGTCTGTCAATTGTGTTTGTTGGCATGTCATGAATGAAGTCTTATGCAACTATGGCAACTGTATAAAAGTGGTAAAGTATCTAGCTATATAATATGTATGTTGTTGGTACGAAAGTTCTGTCGCATTGTTTTGCTATCTGAGTTATTTTGTGCATAGTTTAATGCAAATAAGAACGTGAACATTTTATATACAGATTGAATGCATACCCTTGCAATTTGCAGTGTATTAGAGTGCCTTTTCATTTTCCATACATACCTACCTTGACTATATAGCACTCGATCGTAGATTTATACTTAAGCATGTTAGGAAGAGAAATCGAAATTAAATTATTAAGTCGATGCAGGCATTTTTCCATTAAGCTTAGTTCAGGAGTAAGCCTCATCAAAGAACTGATTTTGAGAAATCATAAATTTTAAAATATTTGGCAGGTGTGGGTGTTTCAAATATAGTGCTATACTGAGCTGCGTAAAGTTAGAATGACAACTTTCGAAAAAGTGAAATCTGAGTATGCTATTAATTGCCGAGTAATTGCCATAAATATGCCGTGGAATCAAAAAAATTGCCGCGCTCTTAGTTTGCCCAAAAATGGCAATCCTGCTAACTTTACGCGTAAAGTTAGCAAGATACTTTTTTATTAGTAGCCCAAAAAAATTTTTAAGGATGCCATTAATTGCCGAACAATTGCCGTAAATAAGCCGTGAAGATCAAAAAATTGCCATGCCCATGATTTTCCGAAAAAGTGCAATCCTACGGCGTTCGCCCCTCGTTTGCCCAAAATGGGCAAAAAACGGGTTTCGGGCTATTTTTGGTACAAAATTACTTTTGAGTATACCAGTAGTTGCCAAATAATCTCCGCTAATCTACTGTAAAAGAAAAAAATATCACGCGCCCATGGTTTGCCCATAAAGGGCAAAAACCATTTTCAGGCTAATTAGGGTGTAAGGTTAGCATGAAACTTTTTTATTTTAAGTCAAAAATAACTTCTGAGTGAATTGCCAAATAATTGCCATAAATAAGCCGTGAAGAAAAAAAAATTGCCGCGCCCTTCGTTTGCCCATAAAGGGCAAAAAAAACATTTTCAGGCTAATTTGCGTTTAAAGATAGTATGACACTTTTTTATTTTTAGCAAAAAAAAAAAAAAAAATTTCTAACAAAAATGTATTTTTAAACAAGTATTACAGTCCAGGCAAATAATATGTTGGCATGGATGTAACATTTGTATGTTGGGGTATAATCAACAAAGATTAAAGATTAGATTTTTGTGGTATTCGATCACAAATAAAATAGGTAAACAATGAGAATATGACATCGGAAGTTGAATCGGAAGTGTCATGCAAACCTACACCCAAATTAGCTTGAAAATGGTTTTTTGCCCTTTATGGGAAAACCATGGGCGCGTGATATTTTTTTCTTTTACAATAGATATACGGAGATTATTTGGCAACTACTGGTATACTCAAAAGTAATTTTGTACCAAAAACAGTCAGAAACCCTTTTTGGGCAAACGAAGGTCGAACGCCGTAGGATTGGCCTTTTTGGGCAAACCATGTGCATGGCAATTTTTTGATCTTCACGGCTTATTAACGGCAATTATTCGGCAATTAATGGCATCCTAAAATTTTTTTTTGGGCTACTAATAAAAAAGTGTCATGCTAGCTTTATGCGTAAAGTTAGCAGGATTGCCCTTTTTGGGCAAACGAAGGGCGAGGCAATTTTTTTATCTTCACGGTATATTTACGGCAATTATTTGGCAACTTCTTGCATACTCAAAAAGTTATTTTTGCCTAAAAACAAAAAAGTGTCATGCTAATTTTATATAAAGTTAACAGGTTTGGCCTTTGTGAGCAAACCAGTAGCGCGGCAATTTTTTTTTGATTCCACGGCATATTTACGGCAATTACTCGGCAATTAATGGCATACTCAGATTTCACTTTTCCGAAAGTTATCATGCTAACTTTACGCGGCTGCTATACTGCCGTCCTAAGTATCTCCATTTTAATAGTTTAGAGATAAATACCTTTTACTGTTTTTTTTTTCTTGGAAAACAATAAGAAAATGAATTTTGCCTATTTTCGTTCGTGATTTTGATCTATTTCCAGTTGGAAATAGAATAATAGTTTAATATTTGTCGGTAACGCCCTTTTTTACTTAGGACAACAGTATAGTTCTCCTGTAATCCTTCAGATGGAAAACTATCAAGACTTTATAAGAGATAAACTAGATACACATAATTACTCATTAAGATATTAAAAGGAGATATTATACTATTATCGTCACAGAAATTTTAAGCTTATTTTTCATAAGTCAGTTTGTATTGCTTTTATTACATGACAGGATAGCTTTCGAAGCTAGGAAAGTCATATAATCCTTAAAATAGTGCCTGGGTTAACGAACAGGACGAGCGATGCAATAGGTCTCCCTCTCCAGGTCAATCCGTAGGTTTCCCTTCATGATTTGTTTGATTTTCTATATTAAGAGCTTTCTGTAATCAGACCAGTAAATGTTCTCTTCATTCCCACTATCAGATCAAACTCTTATGAGGAATATTATCCTATAGCACTTCTTTCGGAATGCTGTAATAAAATTCTTCGGAGCAACTGAATTTATTCCATAAAAGCTGTTAAAGCATTTAATGAACATATAAATTTCTCCAGATAAATGATTTTTATCATTTTAAGGGTTTGGATTAGAACTCTGAAATATTGGAGATGGTGACAATTATTTATTTGGATTTTTTGGTGAGAAATTATAATTCATAACTTGCCGGACAACAGAGAAAGTTACATTTTTATATATTTTTGCTCAAAAACAACTTCCATAGGAAATATATAAATGTTGAACTATAGCAGACTAAGCTTTTATATCAAAAAATAATTTGTTTGTGTGTATGTAAAGTACATGTATGTCAGTATTTAAAAAAAGTAAGTATTATTTGTAAAAGAACTAACTCGGGATAAGTTATTTTTTTTTTGTTTTAAGGTGCCTGGTGCTGATGCACATTATGTAAGCCTGCAGGCTATATGAAATTTGGCCCCATTCAAAAATACCCCCAAATGTCAAAAATACCCCAAAATGTCCTCAAACGTGGGCTCATAATGAAAAATGGCCCCAAAATTATGTATGAAAAATGACTCCAAACAAAAATTGAAAAATTGTCCCAATTCACAAATTTTAAACTTCTATTTGTTTTTGCTGATTCCCATATACATTTTTGGGGCTATTTATCATTCTATGTTTGGGGCCAAATTTGACGTAGCCAAATCCACACTGTACGGGTATTTCTGATTGTGATTGATGCTAAATAGTTGCCCAAAGAGTATATTATACAAATTAAATTAGTTTTGACACTACAACGTAAATGTGCGATTAGTTTAATAGATTTAAGGTGTCTGGATGTCTTCAGAGGTTAGGCCTAAGATAAAATAAGGTAATCTTGCAACAATTGTATGGAACTATAATATTCGCTTGCTCCTAATTGTTCCAAAATTCAAGATTCGTTGTATCTATTTGTTTTTGCCTACCATAGTATGTTAATGTTATAGTCTAAGAGCAGACATCAAATTTTGGGAGTGGATGGAAACCAAAAAAATGAGTATGAGGGTTTGTAGGTGCTTATATCGTGGTATCGAAAACTAAAGTCTGGCAGATTTTTTTAAAGCCTCTGGTGATAGTGGGGTTTTAAAAATATCGATTTTTCAATTTGTTTCCTACAAGTGTTACCACTTCAATAAATTTTAAAAATATATGTTATGATGCTCTCTCATTTTTCTTAAGTCCAATCATCTAAATCTTTGGCCCACCAATATAACTCAAGATATTAGCTTTTTAGGAGGACCTTATCGGCTTTTTCTCGGAGTTATAAAACGCAAAAACAACAGGAAAACAAAGTTTAAAGAAAAATCATTTAGGTTCGCATAAAAAGCTTATATTTTGAGTTATATTGGCATAGTGAAACAACGCAAAAATCAATCAAATTGGCGGTTTTAGGTTTAGAAAAGTAACTGTTGTATCCACAAAGTAATTAATAATTTTAGAAGTAAAAAAAATTGTTTTAACTGAGGTAAGATAATTTTTGGTTGATTTATTGTATGTTGTTGAAAATTAAATATTTTTTTCTAACTGAGTGAAAAAATAAGATAGATAGAAAATAGACAGATAGAAATAAGATACAAAAATCAGTCATTGTTCAAATTAAAAATTTATTAATTCTTTATAGTAAAGGCTTTTTTTTTGCAAAAAGTACAAAAGTAAGAAATGAATATCTTTGCTGAAGACAACAAACAATTAAAAATTATGTATGGTTTTTTTTTGAAGTAGTTTTCTGTAGAATACACATGTTTATCATGTTTGTTTACATGTTTTTCTCACTTTTGTACTATTTGCAAAAAGTAGATCTATTTTGATAAGCCCAATAAACAATAAAAAAAATCCAACTTATTGGTTATTTTTAATTTCTTTTATTTCTACAAAAAGTGTGTTCATTACTTTTTGTTTGCCGAATTTTCGGCCACTGGCCGATACTAGTAATATATTATGAGGCCGCTTAACGATTATATCTATTTACATTTTTATAGCACAACGTTATTATATATTCATAATCTTTTTTGATGACTCGAAAAATTCCTAGAAACGTTATACATATATCATTAAGTTAGTAGACGGCCTTTGGCCAAACCATATTAAACTTAGATTAACTAATTGTAAATTTTAAAATTATATTTTGCTTAATAAAGTTTCCAACTAACTAACTAACTAATTATATCATTAAGCTAATTACTAAGTTCTAAACATTATATTAAAAATATTTCCTATAACTATATACATAAAAGAATGAAATAAAAAACATTCTTGAAAAGTATCAAATTTTAAGAAAGAACAAATAAGAAGAAATATGTTACTAATATGTTCAATATGTACTTCCGGAAGAAGAAAATCGGAAATTAGCATAATCGCAAACGTCAAAATCCCGAATCGAAAAATCCCGAATTTCAGTAGCAGAATCCGAAATTCTAAAATCCCGAATTGTAAAATCCCGAAGGTCAAACCCCCTCCATTGCAAAATCCCAAAAAAAAAAAATTGCGATTAATCCCGAATTTCCTTTTTCAATACCTCTCTTATAAATCATAAAATTATGTAAAATGATATCTCTTCATGAAAATTATTGAATTTTCGTAAATTTGTCAGTACACTTTAGCAGAAAATAGAAATTTTGCTAATTATCTATTCACGAAAAATTGTTAAACACACAAAAACATACATTCACTTCAGGACTATTTAGCAGCTGTTAGCATTTACTTGGAAATTATTTACATTCAACACAAAAATAAGTCCACTTAATAAAAATGTTGGTTTTGTTTTTAAGAAAGAGCTATATTGATAGAATAACAAAACCTACACCAAAAACAGACTCCTTACACTTACAGAGTAAATTTGATAGTGTAAAACAGCAAAGTCCCGAATGGCTTAGCACTTTTTTTTTCGCGCGCGCGATTTTTAATATCAAATAAAATGATAAGCCATTCTGGATTTTGCCATTCAAATTCTACAATTCAGGAATTTGACGATCGGGATTTTAGGGATTTTGGCGCTCGGAATTTTACAATTCGGGATTTTGACGTTCGGGATTTTACAATTTGGGATTTTACATGCAAAATATAGCAATTCGGAATTTTGCAATTCCGGATTTCGATACGAACCCGAAGAATTATTAAAAAATAAGAGAAAAGAAAGCCTCAAAAGCATTTTATACTTATTAGAATTTTTGGAAAATGATTGGTTCCCAGCCCTAAAACCATTCATTGGATGTACACAACCATAATAAGGCCAACTTGACATACGCATATGTTTAGTTTGGTGGCCAGGTTTGGACAAGACAAACAATCTCAAAACCATCATGACTAAGATTCAGAGATTTGCGTGTATTAGCACAACTAGCGCTATGAGCACCACACCGACCACAGCCATAGCAATTTTTTTATTCAGTCGTACATTTTAGTCTACAGATTTTAAAGAGTAAGGTTCCTACCCCAAAAAATTCAAATTTCTGACAACACCCTCGTAAAATCTGCAAAACTTATTATGTCAATGCTCATCATATTGTCAATAATTGTTATTCAAAACATACATTAAAAAACACTTTCAAGAGGCAAACAAATTATCAGTGCTCCCACTCCCATATTAAAGTTATTTAGATTTCATCATCCACTGAAATTATTTCCATCTCATTAAGTACATACCTGGAAAATCACTTACCACCCATCGATTCCAATTACTTGAAATTATTTCCGGTAGATAGATTTTTTTTGTTTGAGGCTCCCCCACGTACTCCATTTCATTTTTTTTTTGTCCATACTGTGCTTAGGTTTTTTTAAAAGCAACTCTCTGGCACTAAATAAAAAATAATTGCTGTCCCAAATCACGGAACCTAATTTGATATAATAAACAAGACCAACACCGGAAATAACAACATTAAACGACACTGCCGACAACGAATGGCACGTTTCACCTTGTTACGTTTACATCCAAAAAATAGAAAACAAGGAGGCACCAAGGACGACTAAAAGTTGAAATCCTATAGATACATATATTTATCTGTCGGTATGTCGCGTCACGCGTCAGTCGTGGGTTATAAGTAAATAAAATAAAATTGATCCTTTAAAATAAAAGGCAAGTAAAATGTATTAAAATAAAAATACGACAACAAGAAAATACGAAAAAAAAGCAAGACAAACAAACATTTTATGCTATTTATTTTAACGACACATCGATGAATGTGTCCTTACCTTATTTTTACGGCGAAATTAAATTATCTTGATGTCTTAGTTGGCCTTGTAAGGAAGAGGAGACCTCCTGTTGGTTGGGGTGAACAAGATGTCTTATCGATGACGAAAAGGCATGAGGACCCATCCATTATGTTGCTTTGTGTTGCTTCCACATTCAAAAAAAAAAAATAGGGAACAAGTTTTGTTTTACTTTTCAACTCCTCCTTTATTCGATTCACTAATGTTGTATATCACGTTAAGTCAATACTGGGATTTTAGTTGTAGGTGTGACCAGCTTTGATGTTTACAAACAAAAAAAATCAGGAATCCCTTCCTCGTATGAAGTGGTTTTTGGAACTTAGAGAAGCAGTGTAAGTAGTGCTCTACAGCAAATTAAATAAAATTAAAATCCATCAAGGCCTCTGGGAAAAATATAGCGTTGACCACTATCTTGAATTTAATGTGAATTAGTTTTTATTAAATATACAGGGTGATTATTATAAGGTGCACCAAAATGCTGTTCTTACCAATTTTGACGGAGCAGCGAGATTTCTCCATCGTCATCCTGCACAGGCGAACGAGTTTGGCAGGGATGCCGAGACTCGACATGGCTGTCTATAATTCGTCCCTTTTCACGCTATCATACGCGACCTTAAAATCGATAAAAAGGTGGTGTGTATCGATCTGGAATTCCCGGGATTTTTCTAAAATCTGTCGGAGTGTGAACATTTGATCGAGGGTTGACTTGCCTGGCCTAAAACCGCACTGATAGGGGCCGATCAGATCGTTGACAAAGGGTTTTAAGCGGTCACACAGGATGGCGTTACGCAACCATTACGCGTGCGTTACGCATGCGTTACGCATCCGTTACGCGTACGTTAAGCATCCGTTACGCACGCATTACGCATCCGTTACGCATGCGTTACGCGTGTAGGGCACGCGTAACGGATGCGTAACGGATGCGTAAGGCATGCGTAACGGATGCGTAACGCACGCGTTATGATTGCGTAACGGATGCGTAACGCACGCGTAACGGATACGTAACGCATGCGTAATGGATGCGTAACGCATGCGTAACGGATGCGTAACGCATGCGTAACGGATGCGTAACGCACGCGTAACGCACGCGTGCTTTACGCGACAGTGGCGCCAGCATAAGTAAGTAAGTAAGGAGGTGCCACCTTTCCATAGATGTATCATACTCTACGAAAACTACAATCCGCATCAAAGGCAAATTTAGGAACATTTCGCTGATCTGTGTTCACGTCCCCCATAAAATGAGAGAGGACTCAACCAAAGGAGCATTCTACGATCTCCTGGAGACAACGTATGATATGCCCGAAGTACGAGGTGAAGATCATTCTTGGTGACTTCAACGCAAGATTTGGAAAGGAGGGCAGCTTTGGTTCGATAGTCAGAGGACACAGCCTACACGACGAAACTTCCGGCAACGGACACAGGCTGACTTTGCGGCGGGGCAAAATGTCATCATCGCAAGCACCTACTTCCCACACCTCAATATACACAAGGGGACGTGGCGGTTGCGTGATCAACTATCCGTCAACCAAATCGACCACGTTGCGATAGACGCGAGACATGCTTCCAGTATCTTGGACGTCCGAACGTTCCGAGGGGCCAACATTGACTCGGATCACTACCTGGTAGTAGCTAGACTACGTATGCGGATATCCATGACGCGACAACGCAGAGCAGATGCTGTGAAAAGATTCGATGTCGAGAAGCTTTAATCGCAAGAGACCGCCAGAGCTTTTGCAGACCACGTAACTCTTAATCTCTCAGGAGGTCCGCCACCAGCATCAAGTGGAGAGGACCAGTGGGAACACTGTCAACAAGTCATCAGAAGTGCCGTCTCTGATGTGCTGGGTTTCACTAGGCGAATACAACGAAACCTCTGGTTCGATGAAGAGTGCCCGCTAGCGCATGCAGCTAAGGACGAGGCCTACCAGGCAATGCTGCAGACTCGAACAAGAGCTGCTGAGAGAGTGGCCCGGGAGCTGTACGGGCTGAAACGAAAAGAGGAACGCCGACTTCTCAGGAGGAAAAAGAGAGAGCACGAGAAGCGGGCGGTAGAGTCTATTGAGGGTTGTAGCGGTAGGGAAGATGTTCGAAAATTTTATCAGAAGGTGAAGCGATCCACCCAAGGATTCAAGGCTAGAACGGAAGCCTGCCGAGATTCGAGTGGGAATATGGTAGTAGACACACAGTCAGTGCTGAGGATCTGGAAAGATAACTTGGGTTTAAACAAGAAAAAATTCGTATGGGAGGGGGGTGTATTTCCCTATGCTTGGGCGGGAGGGGAAATTTTCTAAAAAAAATGACTTAAAACAGAAAACAATTTTTTTAAAACAACGGTAAAACTTGAAATGCCCTGGCATACCTTTTTGGAAAGCCAGAAATCTCTTCTCTAATTTTCATTTTAAATTAAGTTGCATTTGTGAATTTTGAAAAAAAAAAATACAAAAAGTCAAGCTAATTCTCTCAAAATCTTACGTTATTAAGTACACTGAAAACGGGATCGATTAACGACTTTTACTTTTCAAGATATTAAAATATAAAGAATCAAATCAAATGGTTCCTGAAATGATCATTTAGCCGGATTGTTCTTAGTTTTATAAGAAAATTAAATAATTTATTTTTTAGTATATTGAAAAGTTAAAAGTCCTAGATCGATCTGGTTTTCAGTGTTTGACTAGAAATTGATCGAAGCAATTTTTTTTTAAACAAAAATAGAACTTAATAACATAAAATTTCGAAAAAAAAATAGCTTTAAATTTAAAAAAAAAAAAATTTCAAAATTTCGAGTTTGAAAATTAATTTTTTAAAAACTATTTCCAAATGGAACTTTATTTAAAATTAAAATTAAAGAAGAGATTTCTGGCTTTCCAAAGAGGTATAGCACGGCATTTTAAGTTTTACAGTTGTTTTTAAATAATTTTGTTTCTGTTTTAAGTCAATTTTTTAGAAAATTTTCCCTCCCGCCTATACGGAGGGAAATAGAACCGTACGATTTTTTCAGCTTTACAGCTTTTTGGTGCACCTTTTACCAATCACCCTGTTTAACACGCTAATGGTTGACTTTTGACTAAAAACTTATTTAACAAAAAGTGTTTAATATTTAATTTTCTAAAAATAACTTTTTGTCTACGGCTGCTCTTCGAATTAATCGAGCAAATATGATTTAACGGTGCCGTTAAATTTGGCCATGCGTCATATGACCATATTTCAAAAAATGGCCATATGACACATTATACAAATGTCAAATTCAAATGGTCATATTCGAAAACATCGCCATTTGACGCTTTTTCAAAGTGTCATATGGCCGTTTTCTTTGTGACCTTTGGGCATATGGTTTAATGCTCGAATACAATCACTTATGTGGGTCGAAACTCAATAAATAAATTTGAACCTTTGACTCACCCTGATGTGCCAATTGGAAATTGTATGTTAACAACTTTTTAAAGTGTTCTTTAAACAAAAAAATTTACGTTTACGTTTACAAGTTTTTTGTTTAAATTCGTGCGTAATTCTGGCAAAAGAATATGTAATTTGAAATTGACATACCTATGGCAATTATGACACATTGTAAAGGTGACAAATCGCCAAATGTTGGAATATGGACATTTGACGCTTTAACAATTTATCACATGGCCATATTACAAAATATGGCCACATAACTTCCTAACACCCTTCGAACACTCCTTTGAGGAGGAATAACAACGGGAGACTACGATAACTTGGGCGTCAGAAAATAGTAACAGATCCTGAAAGAGCTGTTATAAACAAGACTTCTTTCTAGAGGGAATAGGTTTTTTTCTCCCTCAGTTCAGGCGACAAGAGTAGTTTTCAAAAAAAAACGAAAATGACAACACCTCACAACAGCAGCGAAAGCGATTTTTCATTGAGTTATTTCTATCTAAATTTTTTCAAAATTTTATTTCAAACTTAAAATTTTGAAAACAAAATATGTCCCCTTCTAAATATTAAAAAAACACGTTTTTTTTGTCATCATCCTTTTCGTGTTCCGCTTCTTGCCGCACACTCAGTTTTTTAATTTGTTTCTTGGATAAGTAATGACTGGCATGGTAACTCTGATTGCTTCAAGTTTTTAGCTTGCAAAAATATCTGTAAGTAAGAGAATGAGAACTCGAAAATGTAAAGAAAAAAAAACAAGTATCAAAACTTTTTTCTTATCTTGCCGCAATTTCCGTCCGTCCGCAAGAACATACAAATTTTATTAGTCACGATTTTTGCTCCCCCGTCATCACCGTCTTTATTTACTTGTTCTGATGGCTATTTATTGATTCTCTATTTATAATATAGTACCTAGTATTAGTATACCTACCTAGATTTTTGTTTTTTTATTTTGATTTGAAATTATTTTCGCCATTTTCTCAGCTCCCTTCCTGACTAGTATCTGCTGCAGGCTGTTGTGTAGAATATCTCCTCAAGGTCACGTTAACATTCCTATTTTACTAAAAATAAACAAAAAAAAAATCTGAAAAAGCAAAGCAAAAGCAACGAGGGTAGTTTGTACGACCATTAAAAATAAAAATAGACCATAGTAGCTGTCGTGGTGGTCTTTTGGCATTTGGCACTATCTTAGGATTTCCTGAAAACTTTTTTGCACAATTCCTGGGCTATTTCAACCTTTTAACGGTCACTTACATTTATAATTAACTCTAAAGCAGGGAGGGTTGATGACGGAGCTTTATTCTCTGTCTTCTCTGGTGGATATTGCCAAAAGGCGAATGTTGTATAGCGTAGGTATCTTTTTTAGTCTCAATGAAATTACGATGGCAACCATTTAATAGAAATGAAAACGTTTACAAACAGACTCTGTGAAGGAGGTAGTGTCTGTTGTTTATAGGGGGTAAGACGTAAGATGATGGTCCGTCTTCCCGTTCATATAATATCAGATCAGTATATAGAAAGTTGTTATCTGAAATTTAATAAATCTTCTGCGCGTCTACGCATTTTATCTTTTGTCAGGATTAAGAGTAAAGTCTAAGCATAAAAAAAACTTTTATTTTGTTATTAAAGTGTAAAGGTTGTTTCTTGGTCTTTTATTATTATATTTACCTATCTGGACGTTTTTTTTTTTTAATTTAATGAGAAGACAACAGATGGTTATGGAGGACGAATAAAGAAAGGTTTTACAACCTAATACAGCAACAATCAGGCTTAATTGATTAGATCATTATCTTTAGACATGATTGAATATACATACACCTTGAATCGCTTGATTGAGGTCATCTGTAAAAAAGTAATCTTTTAATTATTGTCATCTATAACTTTAAGGAATAATAAAACCTAGAAAATGTTTTCTTTTATATTTAAAGTTGGTTAATGAACTACTAAGTGATGAAATGAAATGCATAAGCAAAATTGTGAGATTATTATTTTTTAAAGGTTCGATCTGCTTATAACTTGAATAACCCTAGAAAGGTCACCATATTTTTTAGTACGTTACAGGTAACCATTCGTCGAATCGACGAAGTGTAATTCAACTGCACTGTTAAAGAAAAGTTATTAACTAATTCCAGTAAAGTTAATATATTTATGATTTTTTTTTTTTTGTGGGAAAAGGAAAAAAAATTGTAATTTTTAACAAAATGAGTAATTATTTTCGTAAATGGTCCTTGAACACATTTGTTTTGTGATCACTTGCATTTTTATTTCCATAAAAACGTGTGTGTGTTTTTTTTTTAATAGGAACTTAAAGTTAATACACTAAATAATAGAACAAAATACAAATTAAAAATAAAAAAAATATATTTCATCATTAGGTGCAAATGTGAACTTTTTGCTCTCCATCACATGCTAGCATCACACTTATTGAACGTTGACTTAGTCATACGTGGTTTTGTGTAGGTACAGACAATATTTGTAAACTGTTTGTGTCCTCCCTCAACGGTTTCTTACTTTTGGGAGAAAATTTTTCAATATTAGATCTAATATTAGCGGGTAAAATTGGTGCTTTTCGAGCACTAAAAGTTACATTAAAGGTAACCTTCGTCGTTTCGACGAACATTGGCGCCGTTTTTCGATAAAAAAAAACATTTTCCCATGTAGGTACGCAACCGAACGCCTACACACCACAAGCACTTAGAGAATACTAGGGTAACACGGAGATAGAATGCAATCGGAACGAGGAGTAAAGAGAAAAATGAAAAAGAAAAATTGATATTCGTCGAATCGACGAAGGTTGCCTTTCTAGGGTTAAGCGGGAACTCACGTACCTACTTAGCACTTAAAAATTGCACATTTAGATATTGGCGGTAAAATTTTAATTCCATCAATTCAATTCTACTCTGTCAAAAAAATGGAACGTACTAGGTTGCTTTGAGCGAGAGATACTAGGATTGAGTGGAATAGTATTTTATGATGAATATCAATGTTTTTTGTCTACGACTTAAAGTTTTCTCAGTGGACTTGTTTGAAGCAACTTTTCAATAGGATATCCATTGAAAATTATATTTTTTTAGAGCTTATTTCTGGGTTGTAGTTCTTCTGTACTGAGTAAACTCCAAGTTAGGTTAGATTAAAGTGGCTGCCATACAAAAATATTTATGTATGAATATGTTCAGCAATATCATCCCTGTCTGCTAAAACAGGTAGTCGTGCTTAACTTCTGGTAAGTTTGACAGTTATGCGATTTCCTAAAATGTCCATTAAAAGTAGGGTTTCTATCGCAGTTTAAGCTATCTGTAGAAGAATTTGTCAATCAAAAGGTCCCCTCACTACTCACTTTGGTTCTTCCTGTTTATCGTACGAAAAAAAATATCTCAGAACCGGATATATAAAGGTTTTGAAGAACTTGTAAATGGTTTCGAACATTTTTTATCGCCAAACCAACAGCTTGTAAGAACTCAAGAACTCAAACTCTCATCTATTCCAGTGCGCGCGTATCACTGGGAATAGGGGGGATGTACAATTTGCCACCCAGAGTCCTAGCCCTTGGAACTAGAAGCATTTTTCATGATAAGAGAAAATCCTGGAGGATTTTTCACTTTACCACAAAATTCAGCATCCCTGCAAAAAAACCACATTTCCAAACCGAAGTCGAAATTGCGGGTAATGCTGGATTTACATGTATCTTCGTCTGCAAATATGAAGAAAAGTAGAGTGGGACAAATGTATGCCAAAACTCTGAGCGTGTGAAAGAGAACCACCAAGAAGATGAACATTTTCGCCTTCATATCTGCATTATGGCACTTCCTATAATCTTCATGCACGAAGATCTTCTGCATTTTTGTGTTCCCTCTCTATCCAACATATGAAAATTTAAATTTTGTATCCCCTTTTTTTTTGCAGAAGTCGGACGAAGATACATGTAAATCCACCATAATTCTTCGTCGGTATTGTAGGTATGCAGTTTTAAAAGTGTTCAAAAGTTTTTTTTCAGTAGCCCGTATGGTTAGTGCAACTAAAAACTTGTCATAAATAAGTGCTTCTCGTCTGGCCGTTGGGATTCGACATAAAATTGTAGGTCCCCTCCATTCCTGTCGACACACGCACACAAGAATGGTTGCGAGTTGCTGGTTACTAGGCCATGGTTCTTCACGAGCCGTTGCACCACCCAATTTAATTATTTATTTTAATCAAAAGTTTGGTGTTTATCGATTCGATATTCTTTGTATTTTTTTTTTTAAAATCTGTGAAATAGGCTATTTAATAGACGAATCAATTCATTTCTGCACGGACGGATCAACACCGATGAAAAAGTTGGTACTCAAATTGACTAAGCTTTAGTCACTTCTTCGTCTTCCAATAACCATTGAATAATCCAAGTGGAACTTTTGGCGATAAAGGGAATTTATTCTTGGCTTAAAGAAAACTTGATATCAACTTCAGATATCCGCATCTTCTCAGATAGCCAAGCTCCTATAAAAGTATCTTTAGTCTGTTCAATATTCACATCTTTTGGAAGACTAAAACCTTAACTACATAGACCTACTTTTTGAATAAAGAACAAGAGTGTGAAATTAAAATGTTCGCTAAGGAAACCAGCTTGCTAAAAAATATACGAAAATTGTCCTGACCGATAAATTAAGCCACCATACACAATTTTCAATTTGTTTTTGTAAGCAGGTGTCTTCAGCAAAGACATTTATTTCTCACTTTTGTACTTTTTGGCAAAAGTAGGTCTATGTAGTTAAGCCTTAATTTCTCTGTAGTTAGCACAATTTTAAGCATATCCTCTCTTTTGGATGGGCGCACTCTTCCGAGGCTCTATATATTTATTTTAATAATAATATTTGACAGAAGATATTGTGCATGATCCATCCATCTCCATTTTCTACTGTCTTCCTGAGAAGTCGGCGTTTTTTACCTTTTTTTACGTTCGTAAAGCTTCTTTCTCAGCAGTTCATTTTCAAATCTGTAGACTTAATCAATCTTGACAGATCTCGTTCGAGAAGCCTAGTAAAACCCAGCATATCAGTTGTGGTACTTCTGACAATATATTTGGCAGCGTTTGGGATAGTTTTCTGCATCTCTGTTTGACGGAACCGCTGAGAAATTCCGAAAAACACGTCAGTCAAAACCTTACAGGGGCCATAGTATAGAAGGTCTAGTATTCGGAGTTATGTTGGTCCAAGGCAACAACGTTCACACGCCGAAGGTACTGGAAGCATGCCCGGACGTCAGTCGCAACTGAATTGGATCTTACTGAGAATATGTTTTATATACAAATACAGTTAAAATATTAAGACATCCCCTTGACTCACGCTCTCCTTAAAACTCTTTAGATAATTACCTTCTACACTTTATTCCACTCGAAAGACATTTCCTCTAATCTAAATGTGGTAAATTTGTATTGAATCGAACTCACATCAATATTGGTGTTAATTAAAATCTTGATTAAATTATGTAACTTTCTCAAACAAACAAAAAAAAAAAAACACACAACATGCACATTTTGTTCACCGAGAAAAACCCAAAAACAAAAATATAACATGAAAACACACTCTTTCAAAAGTATTCCAATTAAGCTTCTCAAAAAGATCAAAAATCAAATCAATCAACGAAGAACAAATAAAAAAAAAAACAAAAAAATAAAATACCTAATAAAAACAAAATTAGGAACAACATCTCACTCTGGATCTGGATCTGGATCAATTTTTGATATACACGACATAAATATGTATATGCATAAAAAGAACGGATACACACATCACACCCCCACTTTACCTTCATATGTACATAACATGTGTATATCCATCCTATATTTACAGAAAACTTTTCAACATGTTATCCATTCTGCTTCAAAGGATTCTCTCCTTCCAAAGTGAAACGACAATATTTTGACATGTGGTTTTTCTACTCACACTTTCTACATCACCCACCCCCGCCCCGCTGGCTGGCTGTATGCTTATTTCATGGGAATCTTTCTTTTGGTTAAAGCATGAGACATCCATGTGAATTTGTGTGAAGCCCTATAAAGCATCCAAGAGAGCTCCAGCTCTGCCAGCTTCAAGGTGGTGATAAACTTTTTTGACATTTTGATTGCTTCGAGCCAACTTTGCCTAAAATAAAGTCACCCTGGTAACGAAGTTTCTCACTCCTTTATGTTGTGTGGGACATAAAAGAACTCTGCGAAGAAAAAAAAAAAAACAACTTGAAAAATGAAAACTCACAAAAGTCAAAAAATTTAATTAGAAAATGGCATTCTCTTTTCTATTAGGTATAGTATATAGCATAGCTGAGCGGCCAAGAGGTAATTTTTTTTCCAGGCCATTCCCCCATCCGACCCCATTTAACCCGTATCGGGACACTAATTCAACTGGAAAACCAGATCTAAGCCAGTTGACTCAACTCCAACATCGACCACTATTTCCAAACCGTCTAGTATCCTCATGAATGTATGTATGTTGATTGGGATAGGAACTTTAGCACCACATTGATTTCCAATTGACTAAGTTCTTAAATTTGAAGAGTTTGAAGTTCCGAAAAGTTTTAGCTTTGTTCATCATAATGGGCGTCGTCGTCTTCGTTGTTGTCTTTTTTTAGTGTTGCTTCACGAGAAGGGCAAATAAAAAGGGCATATAAAGTATATAATTTGTCATAGATTCTGGAATTCGGGCGGCCTTGAAGCTTGAATTCCACGATACACATCATCGTCATTTATGGGTTATTCGGAAGGACAATATAGTGCGCGGGCAATATGATGATGATAAAGTTTAGTTCATTTAGGATTTTTGGAAGGTTGGTAAGGCATCAGCATCGAAATGGGATGGAACTCATGGAATATGCTGAAAGCGAGTTTTGATTTATAGCAGTTAAATAGTTTTTCTTCTGGGAAATTTTTTTATTGGAATTCTTTCAAAAGTTATCCACCAGGTTTGGCATCAATTTCGTTGAATCGATGAGGACATGGCTGAATGAATTTTGGATTAACATTCTGCTTTATTTGTTTTTGTTTAAAGGTATTTTCTTGTTTTCAAAGTATTTCGACTCAGACTAAGAAGGCATGTACATATGTATACGTAAAAATGCCTATAGGGAATTAGTTTGCAATTCTATTAGTGTGTGAGCCTTTTTTATTGTATGCCTAGTCCAGGAGGAGACTGAGAATAAAAGGTTCACCCGAGAAAAATAGGTAGGTACCCCAATTACAATATTATTCATAGTAAAACCTAAATCAAAAATTAGTTTTTGAATATGGTCCTCATCGTAGGTAAATATTTTTAAGAATTTATTGACTTTTTTAGTTTAGTTAAGCGAGTAGAACTAGAAGCGTTTATGTGTGTTAGTGTATCTGAACACGAGAGGGCCAACTAGTAGCCCAAATCAGCGCTACCTCTGAGAATTTTAAAAAAGAGTCAACAAAAGGAGTCCTGGGCGAAAAAAGCGTCCCCCATTAAATTTTAATAAAACACCAACATATGTATTTTTAAACATAAGAAGATGAAGAAATTTAAATATTAAAATATTGAAATTACTTCTGTTTCAAGTGGAGTGAATGAATATAATTCAATTAAAAAGTACAAGTGACCTTAACTCCAGAAATAATTGTGTTTCGCCCAGGAGTTTCGCCCATACAAGAGCCCGCTGTTATTCCTGCGCGAAACACAATTATTTCTGGAGTTGAGGTCACTTGTACTTTTTAATTGAATTATATTCATTCACTCCACTTGAAACAGAAGTAATTTCAATATTTTAATATTTAAATTTCTTCACCTTCTTATTATAAAAAATCTGACCACGGGTAATTATTTTCTGGGTGCACAAATTTAAACAAATTCCCCTAGAATAATAAAATTCACAGTATCTTCTTGCTGTGATTTTTATAGGAGTCGGTAAGAATCGACCAAGATTTGTATCTTAGTAGGGTATAACAGACTGACTGAAGAGCTCACTGTTATTAAAGCTGGGCGAAACACATTTATGAGCAGAACACAATTATTATTTCTTGAGGTTAGGTCCCTTGTACGTTTTACTTGAAATGTATTTTTAAACGTTATAATTCAAAAAGATTCTTAAAACTAAGCACAAAAGATTCTCTTTGAAACAAAACAAAATATAAACTGTATTTTATATAAAAACAACATAAACGTCCAAACAAAAATAATATTTAGGGTCAATTTCAATGTTCGTACGTATATACAGTAGGGTCACCGTTATTTCCCAAACATTCATTTTTTTAGATTGCACACCCCGTCAATCGAAAGTTTAAGCCGAAAAAAAAATGACTGACCAAAACAAAATTTTTTCCGAGTTCATTAAGGTCATACTTTTCCCATACTTTGTAAGGGAATTTTACACTCTTCTCATTTTATTTTTTTTTCTCTGGAAATATAAAATTTATTCCAAATTTTTGGATATTCTGATTGATTTATTGGAGTTTTAAAAAACTGCATTTAAAAATGTATTTTTTATTTTTTGTCTCTCGATCTGCAGCAGTTATTGTTGTTTTTTTTTTATAGATTATCATTAAGTAATAAGTTTTTTTAAAAAACTGCATTAAAAAAATAATGAAAACAAATTAGAACTTAATTTATTTCGATTTTTCAAAATATTATAAGGTTTTATAAATCGATATGCATGTTCATACATTTTATAATCGTTATCTCAGGCTTTTATGTGTAATAACTTATATTCTTCAATCACTTTTTCTGGGAGAAGAGTAAAGTTCGTAAATTCTGATTTTAATGAAAAATAGCTGAAATCTGCTTGAACGCTTGGACCCTTATAACTTTTGGATCTAAATATTTTAGAACTGAAAGCTTACTGTTGTTTAAGTTAATACGTGGTAATACCTCGCAAACATATGATTTTTGGTAGGTAACTGCGAAATTCGCAACATATATATTGATAGAATACATGAATCATGAATAAGAATAAAGAGTCAACAGATGACAGGTTTCATTTTGAAAGTATTCAGCGAATATTGTGCATTTACAAAAAAGAGTCCCAAATGTTCAAAAGGAGTCAAATTGCAATGATTTTTAAAAAGAGGAGTCCCGGAGCCCCAGTGTTTAAAAAGAGTCAAAATGACTCTAAAGAGTCCCAAAGGTAACGCTGGCCCAAATAGTATAATATTTTTGCCTGCCAGTTATCCTGCTAGTGTGGTGTATTTATTTTCACTTTTTGTTTTGTTTCCATAGTTTGCATATTTTGTGTATTTTTCTATATGAAATATTTTTAAAATATCATAATTGTTGACAAAACGCGCAGAGAGCTACTAGTCACACATACATTTAAAAAACTAACACTATTATACAAATGCTACTAGTTCTACTCGCTTGTCTAAACCCTGGGTTATACAACTAGAATATGAAGAAGGACAATTAAATTGTATTTCTTTAAATTCACTTAAATGCTATAAATGTCAACTGATTGAACATAACTAAATTAAATGCGTCTCGCCAAGGTATAACGGATGGGCTCATCAGATAGATCTTTTCTTTGGCTAGTGAGAATTTACTTCACTTTTAAAAATTAAATTCCCACTTTGTGGATTTATTTCCACTTAGCGAGAACTAAGGGCCAGTTTCACAGTGAACACTTACCGGAAAAAGTAGCACTTAAGTTTAGCATATTGGTACTTTGTAGTAATTTTGGCAGCCTGGGTTAGTGTCACTAAATGCCCAACACGGGAGATTTAAGTGCAACTTATTCAGGTAAGTTTACACTGCGAAAATTGAACTTTTGCATCCGATATTGCGCACTTAAGAGCTACTTCTATGACTGTGAAACTGACGTATCTTATTTTGGCGGTTTTTTGGTGCAGGCAGTTAGGCTGCAATGATCGAGTTAAATAATGAATTCACAGTTTTAGACCAAAAATTGTTTTGGCGTGTGGCCGGAATTTCAGATTTTGTGTTTTGTCGATTTGCAAGCGAATTTTGTATTTCCCGCTAAAAAGTGGTTACAACCAGAATTGAGTTCTCAACAATTTTTTTTTTAAAACAATTATTTATTGCTAATAATAAGCTAAAAGTCTTAAAAATTAGAAAATTTACACCGTTTTTCAAATTTGGGTCAATTTTTATTAAAAATCAATAAGGGAAATTTTTTAATATCAAAATTGTAGAGGTTTAAATTTCCTACAACTTTTGTTGAAACAAGTTTTTCTATGACGAATAGATCACGGCCGGAAACACAGACAACTATTATTTTTTATTATTCAATGTTTATTTACGACAGCGTCTATAACGTTTCTATGTGGCTTTGGTCTTCTGTCTCAGTTTCTTCGACGTAACTTTTCTCTAACTCCACAGAGAAATCTTCTACAATTTATTTGTCGATTTGGTTGTTCGGTTTATTTGTTGAATTAAATAATTCAAATTCATTTGTTCAATAGCATAGAAAATTTATCTGGACAGTAAGAGAAAAGTTCGGTCGAACAAACCGAGACTGAAGACCAAACTAGGGAACGCAATCTTCAGTCAGATATTGCAAAAGTCAACTTATCTCAACAAAAGTTGCAGGGAATTTAGAACTCTACAACTTTTCCATTTAAAAACACTTGTTTTTAATACTCTATAAAAAAGTTAAAGACTTTCATTTTCTAAAAATTTAATTGTACAGTATTATGTGTTGTGCACAAAAGTAGAGAACGAGCTCAACCATCTTGGTTTCAGTAACTGGAAGCAGATAGCTACAGACAGAACTGACTGGAAGGGCATGTTGGTTGAGTCTGTAGTCCATCCTGTGAGCGTGTGGTGTAAAACAAACTAAGTAAAGGTGTATTTACCACTACCTTCCTAACTTTTAAAATTAACTTACATAACTTCAGCTACAAGCCTTCAGTCGATCAATAAACCTATAGATTCTCTTCGCGACCCAGTTCCATTTAAGTAAAAGAAACCACACTTCTGATGAACTCTAATTTCTAAAAATACTTTAAACAGTACTAAAGTATTAGTTCGTAGCTTAATGGTTAGTGCGATGGACTGTCACGCTGGAGGTCTGGGTTCACTTCCCAGCCTCTTCCACCTAAAAAACTAAAACGTTTTTTCAGGGCAACTGTATAGTATAGTTTGTCATGAATAAGTGCTTCTCTTCTAGCCGTTCGCATTCGGCATAAAATTGTAGGTCCCTTCCATTCCTGCCGAAACGCGCACAGGAAAGGTTGCGAGTTGTTAGTCACTAGGCCCTGGTTCTTCACGATTCGTTGTGCCACTTAATTTATTTTTTTTTTCTTATGTAGTTTAGTTTAGTTTAGTTTAGTTTAGTTTAGTTTAGTTTAGTTTAGTTTAGTTTAGTTTAGTTTAGTTTAGTTTAGTTTAGTTTAGTTTAGTTTAGTTTAGTTTAGTTTAGTTTAGTTTAGTTTAGTTTAGTTTAGTTTAGTTTAGTTTAGTTTAGTTTAGTTTAGTTTAGTTTAGTTTAGTTTAGTTTAGTTTAGTTTAGTTTAGTTTAGTTTAGTTTAGTTTAGTTTAGTTTAGTTTATTTTAGTTTAGTTTAGTTTAGTTTAGTTTAGTTTAGTTTAGTTTAGTTTAGTTTAGTTTAGTTTAGTTTAGTTTAGTTTAGTTTAGTTTAGTTTAGTTTAGTTTAGTTTAGTTGAGTTTAGTTTAGTTTAGTTTAGTTTAGTTTAGTTTAGTTTAGTTTAGTTTAGTTTAGTTTAGTTTAGTTTAGTTTAGTTTAGTTTAGTTTAGTTTAGTTTAGTTTAGTTTAGTTTAGTTTAGTTTAGTTTAGTTTAGTTTAGTTTAGTTTAGTTTAGTTTAGTTTAGTTTAGTTTAGTTTAGTTTAGTTTAGTTTAGTTTAGTTTAGTTTAGTTTAGTTTAGTTTAGTTTAGTTTAGTTTAGTTTAGTTTAGTTTAGTTTAGTTTAGTTTAGTTTAGTTTAGTTTAGTTTAGTTTAGTTTAGTTTAGTTTAGTTTAGTTTAGTTTAGTTTAGTTTAGTTTAGTTTAGTTTAGTTTAGTTTAGTTTAGTTTAGTTTAGTTTAGTTTAGTTTAGTTTAGTTTAGTTTAGTTTAGTTTAGTTTAGTTTAGTTTAGTTTAGTTTAGTTTAGTTTAGTTTAGTTTAGTTTAGTTTAGTTTAGTTTAGTTTAGTTTAGTTTAGTTTAGTTTAGTTTAGTTTAGTTTAGTTTAGTTTAGTTTAGTTTAGTTTAGTTTAGTTTAGTTTAGTTTAGTTTAGTTTAGTTTAGTTTAGTTTAGTTTAGTTTAGTTTAGTTTAGTTTAGTTTAGTTTAGTTTAGTTTAGTTTAGTTTAGTTTAGTTTAGTTTAGTTTAGTTTAGTTTAGTTTAGTTTAGTTTAGTTTAGTTTAGTTTAGTTTAGTTTAGTTTAGTTTAGTTTAGTTTAGTTTAGTTTAGTTTAGTTTAGTTTAGTTTAGTTTAGTTTAGTTTAGTTTAGTTTAGTTTAGTTTAGTTTAGTTTAGTTTAGTTTAGTTTAGTTTAGTTTAGTTTAGTTTAGTTTAGTTTAGTTTAGTTTAGTTTAGTTTAGTTTAGTTTAGTTTAGTTTAGTTTAGTTTAGTTTAGTTTAGTTTAGTTTAGTTTAGTTTAGTTTAGTTTAGTTTATTTTAGTTTATTTATTTAATTTGGTATACAATAAGACTTAGCCTTTTATAGTACAGGAGTTCGAAAAAAAAAGAATTTTGCTTACAAATTAATATGTATACAAGTTTTTAAATTGATAATTTAAAAAAAAATTAAAATTAAATAGAATAACAAAAATTTAACAGAAAAGGGAAATATAAATAGGTAGGAACTAAAGTACCCATGACAACAGCCAAGTTAATTGGAAGTTCGTTTAGTCAATAAGGCTCTAATACTAAAGTACTTTATGAGACACCCTCATGCCTTGTTGCTGGGGGAACCCGCATGACTTAAAAACAATTCTTGCAATAGAAAGCTGTAAAGAACGTCAACAGGTGATTTTTTGGTAATAATAATAAAAATGAGTCTGGGGTCGACCCGCAATAGTAATTTCCCATTGGTGCACTTGAAAACCATATACATATTTACCTAAGTGGTGGGTGATAGAGTATATATTATATAGTGTCATAACTTTGGGTTTTTGGATAATCAATATGTAGGTAGGTTTATATATAGATATACAGGGCAAAATGTGACATTGCCTATATTTTGTACTTTTTTTGTTTCTAACTCTTCTCGGTATAGAGAAAGGTATTAATTATTTAAGCCAATTATTTCAAAACAGACTATTGGCTAAAAAAATACGAAAATCAGGGGAGTGTACTTAAAAAAAAACATGGTTTTAAAGAATATAAAAAGGCAAATTAAGTGTCATATGCAAAATTTCGATTTTGTAGCGATTTTTATGTGTAAGAATTTTTCGAATTAAAACATTTTTGAAAATTTGTTTCTTGCAACATTTTGATTTTAAGCTTTTGTAAGGGTTAATTACACAACATTTAGGTGGTATAGGTATATATTTTTGGTAGAATTTTGAAACCGATATCATTTTATAACATTTAGGTGGTAAAGGCATATATTTTTGGTAGAATTTTGAAACCGATATCATTGTTTGTTTTTCAAGTCAAAATATTTGAGTTGAAAAAAATTTGTTAAGAATTGTTAATAGTTTTTGTTCCAGTTTTTTTGCTGGAAAAAAAAACTGTTTATTGAATTTAAAAAAAAAAAAATTATATAAATTATATATAAATTATAATTATATATAAATTGACTACTTCATTATATGTAAAAAAAAAATAGACTGGGTTTGGAATCATTTTTTGTTCTTGTAATATTTGAGACGAAAATTATTTTTCAACTGTTTTTCTTAGTTAAAAAAAAAATGTCTGTTGAATTTTTTTTTTAATATTTACCAATTTGGAATTGTGTAATTATCTGTAAATTAAAATTTCTCTGAAGTGAATATCTTATTCCGTTCTCGAGATATTCCAGATAAATGACATTTTACAGCTCCTTTTTAAATTGCTGTAGTAAAAATCCGTTTATTGAATTTGTTAGAAAACCTTTTCAGCACGTTATGACAATATTATCTGTAAAATAAAATTTATCCGAGAAATGGAGGCTAGATAGCCTAAAAAAGGCCATTATTCAAGAACCCGGAGAAACTGGTCCGATTTTGATGATTTTTTTTTAATGTAGGGAATTGAAATACGAAAAAAAGTTTACAATTCAAAAATCAGTTTTTTTTTTTAAAACTCAAAAAAACAAAATTTTCAAAAAAAAAAATAATTTTATTTATAAAATAATCTTAAACTAATAAATATCACTGCCATAGATTATAGAAAGGTTTTTTGAAGTTATATTATAAAAGTCCAAAGCGAAAAACCCACAGTAAAACCCGCTTATAAGGTAAACGCACTAGTATCCGGACACTTAACATATTTCTTCACTTTGCTCTCAATTATTTGTCTTACTATAAAAGTTTTACTAAAAAGTTATGGTTTTTCTTGAAATTTAGATATTTGTTGATAATATTACATTTAATTAACTTATAGATTTAACATTTGCATAATTATTTTTTTTTTTTAGAAAAAAAGTTCGATTTTCGCTAGCATCCGGACAGCAAAATTTAGTGTCCGGACGAATTAATTTTAGTTTCCGGACGCAAATGTTTTGTATGAAATTTTAGTGCATTATTAAATAGAATTAATGAAAAATCGTTAATTTCTATAAAATATAGTTATTTTAATTAACTTTTTCGCTCATAGGTACATTATATACATAGGTTCGTATAATGAATGTACACTTGTACAGTTGTAATAAAGATCTCGGTTCAAACGTGTGTTTAATTACTCTTGTTTGCGTGTCACGGGTGATAACAAATTATTAACATGGTATAACTTTTAAATACACCTGTAATCAAAATACACGTGTAATCAGAACTCATGTTCTATTATCAGAATACATGTATAAGGAAAGCATACGTGTAATTCAAAAACCGGTATGTATTTTATACCTATTTGAACCTCCCAAACGGATATAAGACCCTTGGTGGCAAATAAGGCTAGTTTTGTTTAGATAATTCTTTGCTGCTTGCGGGCAATAGGTACTAGCTGCAATTTAGGCCAACAATCGTTTTAAATAACATAATACTATGTCTACGATAATGTAATACTAAATACCCATGTAGTACTAAAAACACATGTAAAACTAAGACTCTACGCGTGTTAATACACGATCAATTCAATTGTACATACGTATAGGTATATCACATGCACACTTGCAAAAGAAAGCTTTAAATTGAACCTATGTGTATCTCTCCATATATCTTATATATATTCTTCACATAGTCTGAACAAGATGCCTTTGTGCGAAGAACATGTGCTATTTTTACATGCATTCACAGGATGTGAATACTACATCGGCCTTCTACAATAAAGCGAAAATCACATTTGCTAAAAAACTCGAAGATCAAAAACATTTAAAGGATGTTGCAAAAATATTCAAGCAACCGCATCAAGACAAAGGCACCATTTATCAAGCCGGTGAGATCTTATTTAAGCTTTATATGGTGCTCCAAAATCTGCGGTTGATCTAAATCTGTTCAGATATCATTTTTTACTAAAACAATTGTTCATGACGTACTTGTGCAATTGAACAGTTTACCGTGCACAGCGGATGCAGCGATGGAACATTTAAAAAAAGTATATCTTCAGATTCAATTATGGCTCAGTAATTGTTCATCACCAGTCGAATGGGGATGAAAGTTAAATAACGTCCTAATACCAAATCCCATGAACCAGTCACCTGCTCCTGAAAATGTATTAAAAATAATGGTCCTGAACTTTGCAGACAATTCGTCCGCTGAAGTTTGAACACCCACCAAAGTCGTTGTACTTGTTCGATTTTAAAAACTAAACGGCAATCGCTTCGTCCCAGCAAGACCTAGTGCCGAGATTTTTAGTTTTTTTTTTTTATTTGTCTTAAAAAAAAAGTTATGGCCAAAAGATTCAAAAACCGCCAAAAAATTAACAAAAAAAAACTTTGGCCTTCTGTCACCACTGTAATTTTCGCCGCATTTTCATTAAAATTACGGCATCGCTTCGTCTTAGCAAAATCTAGTGCCGATATTTTTTAGTTATTTTTTTTGATTTGTCTTACAAAAAAAGTTATGGCCAAAAGATTAAAAAAACACCAAAAAATCAACTAAAAAAAAAATTTGGCCTTCTGTCACCACTGTAATTTTCGTCGCATTTTCATAAAAATTACGGCAATCGCTTTGTCTTGGCAAAATCTAGTGCCGATGTTTTTGAGTTTTTTTTTATTTGTCTAAAAATAAAATTTATGGGCAAAAGATTCAAAAACCTTCAAAATAAAGTCCTCCCTTTTTGATTTATTTAATTTTATTTTTCTGTGTTGCGTTTGTGTGTATCCCCTATTTATTATACCTAATTCTTCTGTTCTTTCTTCATTCTATTGCAAGAACTCATTGTGTGCGGACGTCTTAAAATGAAGCTTAACAGAGAAACTGTTATAAATGCGATTTTTTTTTAATTTCGACGAAACTGAAACTTATGAATGCATTTTTCAGGAACCTTTTTTAAGCAAACTACACAGTTATTTAAACATATTTAAACATAAAGCAAAAATAACTTTTTTTTAAGACAAATAAAAAAAAAACTAAAAAATATCGGCACTAGATTTTGCCGAGACGAAGCGATTGTTGTAATTTTGATGAAGATCCGTCCGATGTTACAGTGGTGACAGAAGTCCAAATTTTTTTTTCAATTATTTTGTTGGTGTTTTTTTTTTGTATCTTTTGGCCAAAACTTTTTTTTTTAAGATAGATAAAAAAAAACTAAAAAATATCGGCACTAGATTTTGTCAAGACGAAGCGATTGCCGTAATTTTTATGAAAATGCGGCAAAATTACGGTGGCGACTGAAGGCCAAAGTTTTGTTAGTTAATATGTTGGTGGTTTTTGAATCTTTTGACCATAACTTTTATTTAAGACAAATAAAAAAAAACTAAAAAATATCGGCACTAGATTTTGCCGAGACTAAGCGATTGCCGTAATTTTTATGAACATGCGGCGAAAATTACGGTGGTGACTGAAGGCCAAAGTATTGTTAGTTAATTTTTTAGACAAGCACCCACCATAATGCAAGTATTACGACTTTGGTGGATGTTCAAACTTCAGCGGACGCATTGTCTGCAAAGTTCAGGATCATTAAAAATAATATTCTGTCGATGTAAATCTGGCTGTGGAGGGAATTGCGGTTGTCTAAAAACAGGGCTTTTCTGTACGCAAGCTTGTACACTGTACTGCATGTAGTGGTGATAGCTGTAGTAACCCTCAGCCTAATATAAATTTCGAAAAAAAAAATGAAATAGAAGAGGAAGACATATTATGTAAATAATATGTATTGAATATGTGCCTAGTGCCTTACTATGTACCTAAATAGAAAAAATACTTTATTTTTTTGCTTTTCCAAATAAAATATAAATGTTAACATTAACAATGTTCTTAAATATAACATAATATTAAATATTATGTTCTTGTGTATTATAAAATATTTCCTCGTAATTAAAAAAAAAGAGAACTATTAATTATTTTAAATAAAATTAAAAAAAAAAAATGTGCATATAAGCTGGTCTTACTGTTCTTGATTTTGAACTTTTATATTTAAAATATCATATAATAATATTTATTTTGAATTAAATTAAAAATATTTACCTAACAAAATTGGTTTAATCACATGTGAATTTAAGCGAGTTTTACTGTATTTACTTGGTTTTGAACTTTAAATATTAATTTAAAATTTTAAATATAATTTTAAAAACAAAATACAGAAATATTTTATTTTTATTTTTTTTAATTTTCGATTTTTGAGTTCTAAAAAAATGTCTGTGGAGAGCATCGATTTTTGAATTGTAAACTTTTTTTCTAATTTCGATTCCCTGTACTTAAAAAAAAAAATTATCGAAATCGGAGCAGTTTCCCCGGGTTCTTGAATAAAATGCTATCTAGCCTCCCCTAGAGGGCGATATCTTTATTCATTCTCGAGATATGGTGGATGAAAAAAGTACCCCAAACGTACGTACATACACACATACAGACATCTTGCTAAAAACGACGAATTCTTATTCTAGAGACCTCAAAACGTGAAGAAATGTCAAAATTTTCAATTCGACAAATCGCACCAATTACAATAACTTCCAATGGGAAGTTAATAATAACCCCCGCCAGCATTGTCGACATGTCGTTTGTTCGCACATGGTTACATGGTTTTTCCTTCTGTTATTTTCTAGAACTTTTATTAAAGTTGAATTTGATTGAACCCCGTTTATAAAGTTCCAAGGAGAGTGAATAATGAAGTCTGCCAGAATAACTGAGAAAGAATTAACGTCTCTATACATACATCGCAGTCGTGTTCGTGTCGTAGTCTCGTAATGGGTATAAATTTAGTTTCAGCTTTGGATTACCAACATTGCAGCATATAATTTCACCTTAATGCCTTTAAGTGAGTGTAAAATAGCGTATAATGCACCCTTGGTCGCTTCAGAGGCGTATACAGCTTTAGTTCTTGGGGGGGGGTCATGCAAAAAAAAAAATAACACAAACTAATATTTGTTAAAAGTCAAGTGCCTTATATTTTTTTTTTTTTATATCTTACTGTGCGTAGCTATATAAAATAAAAGCGAAAAAATCATAATTAACTATACTAAAGGGTTTTCCAATAGGGACGGATTGATTTTGGCAGCTCGTGGCGGCCATATTGTTTCTTTTACTTTCGGTCAAAATATCGTCTTTTAATCATACACTACAGACAAATCAATCATGGTGAGTTACAGCGTCGAGCAACACGTGCAAATGATGTTTTAGAGCAGTTAGAAGTTTATCCCAATTTTGGTCGAAAAATCATCTTTAGCGATTAGGCCCGTCTTTGGATGAATGGGTACGTGAGTAAGCAAAATTGCCGGACTTGGGACGACACTAATCAACGTGAGATTTACGAGGTGCCAATGCATCCAAATAAAGTAACTGTTTTGTGTGGATTTTGGGTTGGATGCCTGGAGGCGTCATCGGTCCGTATTTCTTCGAAAATGATGCTGGCCAGGCCATCACCGTCAACGGCGATCGCTAAAGGTCGATGATCACTAACTTCTTGTGGCCTTAATTGGATGATAAGGACACTGAAGATATATGGTTTCAACAGGATGACGCTACGTGCCACACAGCTTAATACACAATCGATATTCTGCACGAGCGGTTTCATGGTGTGGTTATCTCGCGCCGAGGCAACGTGAATTGGCCACCAAGATCGTGTGATTTGACCCCTTTGGACTTTTTCTTGTGGGGCTTTTTTAAGCCGCAGTCTATGCGAATAAGTTGCAAGCCACCTCGACCCTCAAAGACAACATAATCGATGCCATCGGTCAAATTCAGCCTGATTTATGCGCCAAAGTCATCGAAAACTACATTTTCACAAAGCCAATTTAGGCAATTTCGTTGAAAATATATATTTCGAACTGCCAAAGCCTATTCAAAATTAAATGAGCTACCTACCTTTACAAAAAAATTAACAAATTTAAGACGAAAACACTTTTTTGGTATTTGCAAAATTACCTCATTTTCGGTTCCAAAGAAAATTAAAATAAACAACTGAGTCGAAAGAACCTTCATTAGCTGGACCAGTGAACACGCTATTCGTTTTTATTCCTGACTGTTACATTTTTTATTTCGGAGGGCCTCAGCAACAGCATACAGCAATCTCCAGTTGCCTGACCAAAGACAATCAGTTAAGCTAGCTGTGAAAATACTGAGGAAAAATTTTTTTTGGATTCGCTGGATCATTTGTTTTGAATTTTATTCAGAATTTATTTTAATCCTATCAAAGTTTTTATTTCAGCGAATTGAAGTTGCAGGAAAAATTAGTAAAATATCATAGGTACTGTGCACTGTTTTCTGTTTCTTAATTTAAGTAAATAGATATAAATATTCACTACTGAAAATGAAAACAATAGCTCTGATTTTCAAAAATGACCACTTGTGCAAAGTGCTCTTTTTACAATAGTGGAAAAACTAAAATACATTACTTACTTACTTTACTTTTGATGGCGCTCACAGCCCAGTATGGGCTTCGGCCTCAACTAACAAGCCCCTCCAGCCAGCTCTGTCCCTAGCTAGCCGCTTCCAGTTGCGCACACCGAGTGCTTTGATGTCGTCATTCACTTGATTGCACCACCTGTTACGGGTTCTTCCTCTGCTGCGTACCCTATCGGGGTTGGATTCGAAGACTCGTCGGGCAGGTGCGTTGCTGTCCATACGCTCCACGTGCCCCAGCCATCTCAGCCGCTGTATTTTCAGCTTTTTGACCAGGTCAACGTCGCTGTATAGCCCGTATAGCTCGTCGTTGAATCTTCTCCCCCATACTCCTTCGATACACACCGGACCGAAAATCACACGAGTTGACGATGTTGAGATTCCTCTCTCGATGACAGCATATACTTCGCCTTGTCCTCATTAACCGCCAATCCCATTCTAGCCGCCTCCGATTCAATGCTCGCAAATGCCCCTGCCACAGCTCGCTTCGTTCTGCCAACAATGTCTATGTCATTCGCATATGCAAGCAATTGAACGAACTTTTGATAGATTGAACCGCTGGTGTAGATATGTGCGTTGCGTACAATGGCTTCAAGAACGTTGTTGAATAGGTTGCATGATAACGCGTCGCATTGCCTCAATCCTTTCTGAACATCAAAGGAATCGGTGGTCTTCTTACCAATTTTGAGGGAGCAGCGAGATTTCTCCATCGTCATCCTGCACAGGCGGACGAGTTTGGCAGGGATGCCGAGACTCGACATGGTTTTGTATAATTCGTCCCTTGATACATGTGGTGTGTATCGATCTGGAATTCCCGGGATTTTTCTAAAATCTGTCGGAGTGTGAACATTTGATCGACGGTTGACTTGCCTGGCCTAAAACCGCACTGATAGGGGCCGATCAGATCGTTGAAAAAAGGTTTTAAGCGGTCACACAGGATGGCCGACAAGATTTTATAAGCGACGTTTAGGAGACTAATTCCTCTGTAGTTGGTACATTTCAGAACATCTCCCTTTTTATGGATGGGGCACACTATACCGAGGTTCCATTCATCGGGCATACTTTCCTGCGACCAAATTTTGCAGATGAGCTGGTGTATGCTCCTAGCCAATTTATCTGCCGCTGATGAAAATACATTACATATTCGTATTATAATTGAATACAAAGATTCTTTTTCGTTGCGTTTCAAGAATAATGTGAACAAAGTTCACGAGTGATTTTGATATGCCTCTGATTTGGAAAAAATGTATGTCACTAAGACTGCCACCGATGGAAAAGTGAAAGGCACCTTCCAAAATAAATATGTACATCAAATATACCTAATCTTTCTTACCAGTAAGCCTTTCTGATAAAAATAATGGACAAAATTGTTAAATTCTACGAGCCTAGTCGCTTTTCGTCAATAATTCCATCCGACTGGTCAAACGGTTCACCGCAAGGAGTTCCAAAAAATCTCCTTTACCATAGCTATTGGCTTTTGCACTTTGGGATTCATAGGTTACTTTGTAAAAGTAATCCACATCCAATTCAATAACAATATTTTTCGATCGTAAATATTGAATAAGAGCAAACAAAATCCTTTCGTAATAGGTTTTCATCATAGTTTTATATTTTTATGTCTTTTATCGTTAACATTAATATTTTTTGGTTAGAAAAACTATAAATCGAAAGTTATCACTTTTTTGTTTTTAAAAATAATTTGTTATACAGAAATCAAACAAAACAATTTCTGTATGTGATCTATAATGTGTTTAAAGATTTTATTTTCAGAAAAAAAAATGTTCTTTTTTTGAAAATCCTATTAGTTTTTACTTTACTGAGTGAAAATTTGGTAAAAACTCCGCACTTTGATTTCTGTTTGGTTTAACAGGTTTTGGCTGTCATCTCAAAACGGAAACTAGCCTATGCATATATTTTAAGATTTGAATGTATTATCATATGAGAAGTATGTTGTTGTGTTAAATTTCTTATTGAATTGAAGTTACCAACATTCAAATTCTCTATTGAATTCTAAATTAACAATCAAAAATCCTACTAGCTTTCTAAGTAACCAACTTTCATTTTTTTTTTCTATGTGGTTACTAAATAATTATTTCAGATCAACAAAATAATCTTGAGTTCTCGGGGGGGGACATGACCCCGTGACCCCCCCCCCCCCTGTATACGCCGTTGGGTCGCTTTGACATTCGCTATACCTATCCAGAGTGATGCAGATGACGTTGAATATTATGATGTTCATGCCTCGGTATAATATTTTCATATATAGTTAGGTATTAGTTTCCAACCTATTAATTTCCTAAGAACTTCAAGGCCAAAACCTTGGCCCTCTAATCATGTTTCTCATTGCCTGGACGCGGGATAAACATTTTTTTAACATAAAAATTACATTAAAACAAAAAATTATCATGAATATATTATTAAAGTAGGAATGTTAAACCCAAGGATAAGCCTTGTTAATTCTAGCTATAAATTAATTTGAGCCCAGCCATATAAATGGAAAAAAATATATGAATGCAATGTACCTATATGTGTAGTGTAAGTATGTATGTACATATTTTATAGTTACATACGGTGTGTAGTAAATTTCTCTTCAATTAGTTTTATACATTTTACTAAAGAACATACATATACTATGCATACTCGTATATGTAACATGTGAATTTATTTTAGAATCATTAAAATCACTGAAGTTATTCGAAGAAAATTGAAGGGATTTTCTTATAACCTTGACTCTTTGGCTTATGAATAATAATAATTGTATGAGCCCATTGGTAGTTAAAAAAAAAATTACGAGCGTACTCTCTGTCCTTACTCCTTGCATTGTAACGAAATTTGATAATTAATGACTATACAAATCATCAATACACTATGAGAAAAATGTATGCACTCATCACAGAAACTTAAATGTATTTTGAGTTCTTTTATTTATTAAGTTTATTTATTTGTAGAAAATCTATCACCTATATACGGCATATATGTATGTAGTTTAAAAACATGGTAATGTAATACGTACTCAATTTGTATACCCTACTTTGGACCAGCTGAAGTAAAATATTTGCTGATCAAATAATATTTAAAACCCTCCAGCTTTCCAATTTAGAATTATGCACTTCTAGTGTTTTTGAATAATTTTCTATTTTTTTTATTTCAGAATGATTTTGTTTTTGAAAAAAAAAAAAAAAATCATACGCAAAATCAATATTTTTTTGTATTTAATAAAACAAAATTAAAATTGGTATTTTAACATTCCTATATAAATATTTTTTTAATTATACTGTGAAACCGGGTGACTTTTCAAATTAAAATATGAATAACTTCTGCATAGATTTTTTTACAGGGTAAAGATTTTTTAAAAATCAAAAATTGGTTGTCCAAAGTCACTCTGCACCTCTGACTGACTTTGGCTAGGTAAACGTTTTCCTTATTATCTCATTGACTTAAATCAATCAATGACTCCTTACCAATCAGTAGCGGATCTAGGATTTGGCTGTGGGGGTGAGGGATTGGAGATCCAATTTGAGACAAAAATGAAAATGATATCAACCCTCTGGAGATCTCATTTTCGTGTAGAGTAGTGTTTTGTTTGAACAACTGGAAAGCACAGAAAACAATATTTTGACAAACTTCCAGATTTTGATTCGGACATTAAACAGAACTGCTCTAAGCTAGAATGAATTTTGGTGTAAACGCTGCATAAACTTTATACTACTGCTCGCAAAATATGTCGATAAATTTGCACGTCACTCTAGACTCTAAAGTCTGTTGAAAATAATCATTTGCTGCTGCATGATTTTCTGAGTGCACAGAGAAAACTCACGCTTGTGGAACTTGGCTGTTTGACTAGAGACTTTAAATGTAATTGCTTATTCCAAAAATGTTTTCTATGTATAGTTAACTTCGACCTTGGAAATATAAGCCCAAAGATTCTCTAAGCCCTGGCTGGCCGTAAGAAACCATTCTTGTTGTAAAATTGACACCTGGGTTGGAATCGGCTAAGGGGATTATGTAGGGCTGCTAGATTAAATTTCGTTAATATCGGGACTTCCTTGCCAGGGCCCAAAAACCGGGACAAATCGGGAAATTAAAAAAAAATATATTTATAAAAAAATCTGGAAAACAATGGCGCAAAATTCTTGTCGGTTTAGTACGATATTAAAATATTGTGATTTAATAAATTTAAATCGAGCTTACCATCTTACTATCACACAACATAACACTTTACTTAAATTAAAATCGTCTTTGTTTATTTAGTATTGTACTGAATCCATATGACACTTCTTAACGTGTCTAAATATCAAAACGAAGTATGTTTGCAAGTTTTTTGCACGAGCGGAACTTTTTTGGACGTGGTCTACAAGTTCAAGAATATTTAAAATTTACAAACTTTGACTAAACTGTTTTAAAATTAGAAAAATATAAAGTAGAAGCATGCTTAACCCTTAATATTTGGCTGTTTAAAATGTTGGCAAATATTGTTTGACTAGCTTAGAAGTACCTACCAAATTGCAAATTTTTAATAAAATAAAAAAGGCAATAACAAGATATTCGGGAATATCTCAAAACAAGTAAAAAACCGGTGATTTGCCTATAGAAAACCCAAACATTTATTTCAGCTCTTCGATTTTTGTTGGCAAAAAACTTGTGCAGTGTTATAAAAACTGTTCTAGGGATCACATGTACTAAGTTTTATTTAAACCACTACAGCTGTTTTTTTTTAGAAAACTTGATAAAACCTACATTTTTGTTTGACCGTTCTATCTTCTATCCAGATAAGCTAAAACAAAAATTGAATCTCACTTCCAAATTTAAAGCAAATCCACCGATTCGTTAAGGCACTATAGCTCGGTATAAATCGGGACGCACAGCCAAACAAACCGTCCGACGTCTTGTGTCGAAAATCAGTTTTTGGATTTCTACAATATCGTAATATTAGTTTTGAATAAAACCTCGAATTTTGTTTTGGAAACAAAACCAATAATGGATTATAGCAAGTAAAAGTGGAAAGTCGGGACAAAATCGGGACATTTTGTAAATCGGGACAGATATCCATACAGGGTTCAAACATTGGTACTGTCCCGCCAAAATCGGGACATTTGGCAGCCCTAGTGATATGTGATAAGTGATAGTCATTATCGATTCAATATAGCTTTTAACGGCCTTTAGTCAATACAAATTGGCGTTTCGTCCCGTCGTTCTCACTTGGACTCTTCAGTTGACAGTGAGGGCCTTGTCAAGACGCAATTTTTATTAAGTTCAGTCCAGCTTACATCAATTTTACAGCTAAAATCAATTCTGTCAACTGAAAAGTCCAAGAACCCCGGACGAAACGCCAATTTTTATGGACTAAAGGCCGTTAAAAGCTATATTGAATCAATAATTCAACAAGTCCAATTAAAAAATGCTAAGTCTTCTACTTGGCTGATGTATTTCAGTAGTATATAGAATTTGTATTATAAAAAAACAATCATAGATAGTCATTATCGACAAACTCCGTCTGCGTAAAGTGACTGGCACAAGTGATAATCATATTTTTGTGACTATTTTCTGTGACAGCTATTTAGCTTTCATAGATAATAGTCACAAAAATAAGATTACCACTTGTTATGCAGACGAAATTTTTCGATAATGACTACCACTTATCACATATCACCTTAGCCGATTCCACCCCTGGTTTTCTTTCTCAAATTCTAATAAGGCTGGGTTAGTCCCTGCATTTCTTTGTTAAATTTGCTAAGTTTTTAGGGTAAATTGTGTTTGCATTTGGCATGTTAATTTGTCAGCCCCGACATCTTTTTTTTAATTATCTCTTCAAGCTTTAGCCCCATTTTCGGACTTTGACAGTCCGAAGTTTTAAGCCCCAAACACTCTCTGGAATAAATAAAGTTTTTATAGAATTGGTTGCTTAACCCCGACCACGTTTTTTGTCCAGTTCTTGTCAAGCCATAGTCGCGAGCAGTTTTTTTTTTCGTCCCAATTTTTAGGGCTTTGTTCTTAGGGAATAATTGTCCTTGCATTAAACATGTCCAGTATTCGTAGTCCCGAACTTGCTTTTTGTCCAATTCTCTTACCCCCATATTAATAAGCGAAGCTATCTTTAACTCTTGGATTAGGAGTAAGATTTCTGCCACTTACGAGCTAGCTAAACCACCAAGGAAGGTATATTTATTTGTCCTAGTTAATCCTTCACTAAACTACCTTCCTTGGTGGTTTTGCTAGCTCGTAAGTCGCAGAAATCTTACTTCTAATCCGCGAGTTAAAGTTAACTCGCCGCTAGCTTCGTTTATTAATATATGGGGGTTAAGGTTTTAGCCCCAACCAAATTCTTTTTGGGCTTAGAAAAAAAAAATACATAACATGTAAACTGTTCAGCACCAAGTTCGTTATTTTGTCTGTCCCATCAAATTTACAGAGACATTTTCTTATATTCTGATGATTTTTGTTTGTGTTTCATTTTTGTTTGTGTTTTTTTTTTTTAATACATGAATTGTTAATTTAAGTTTTCATAACTGGAACAATATTAGGAGGATA
>OX439484.1:15207188-15409136 GCA_949320155.1 Melangyna quadrimaculata | reverse complement strand
GAAGAAAGAAGAAAGAAGAAAGAAGAAAGAAGAAAGAAGAAAGAAGAAAGAAGAAAGAAGAAAGAAGAAAGAAGAAAGAAGAAAGAAGAAGAAGAAAGAAGAAAGAAGAAAGAAGAAAGAAGAAAGAAGAAAGAAGAAAGAAGAAAGAAGAAGAAGAAGAAAGAAGAAGAAAGAGGAAAGTAGAAAGAAGAAAGAAGAAATAAGAAAGAAGAAAGAAAAAAAAATAAGTTAGATGAAAGAAGAATGTTAAGAAAACAGAGAGGGAAGAAGAAAGAGGGAAGAAGAAAGAGGGAAAAAAAAGAAGAAAGAAGAAAGAAGAAAAAAGTAAGTTAGATCAAAGAAGAAGAAGACGAAGGAAGAAGAAGATGAATTTTCCGAAGAAGAAAGAAAAAACAGAGATCCCCTATGTTTTTCGTCAGTCTTCCAACTCTTTAAATCAAATGCATACATCCCTGCTTTGATAATAATACACCACCAGATAAAGAGTAGTTAGTGTACATCTAAAGTTAACCAGTAAAACATAAGAAGTATACGAACAAAAAACCGGAAGTAAGCCCTCCAGTATAACCCTCTCATCTATTCTTTGTTCACCGCAAACATCCTGAGAAAAACATCACATGGTTTTTGGTATGGGATGTTAGCTGGATAGAATAATATGGAAGGTGTTGTGAAGGTGGGTGAATTTGTTAAAGCAACTGTAGTATATAACTCCCGTTGACTAACCAATGACTTTGTTAACAACATGAGTTCACAAGGAAACCAATTTTCCGATTTTCTATTTGAACAGCTCCTTAATTTGTCGGATGAACTTATTACCTGTGTGCGCTGCGGTGAAAGCCCAGTCGAAAAGGGGTGTGTGTGTGCTTGTGTGTAGTGAAACAAGGTGAAAAATGTTGAATGGTTGATGATAGATGTTGAAGACAGAGACTCTTTTGTGTATTGTCCTGGAATACCACTATTACATAGTTATATATATTTTTGTTTATAAAAATACACACTCGGACGACAAATTCTTTGGTGAAATGAACATTTAATTTACTTGAATTGTCAAGGCACGTCCCAGGTCTATGAACGCTGTTGTTGAGAAATTAGGGTGTTTGTTGGTGATGCCTCACTTCCAGCTCCGTTGGTAGCATTAATATGAGTGTGTGTTCTGTCAAGTAAAATGACATGAATATATCTTGGAGTGGATGTTGTCTGGGTGATATAGAACCTGCTCCCTAGGGAACAACAGGCTCATTGATTAAAGGGAGTAAGGAAGTATTCTTTTTTTTAGAAAACCACATACTGGAAAACACATTGCGGCCGAGTTTGATTGAATCAAAGAAGTGAGTGCGTATAGATAATTTGAATGAACGCAATAAATGGGTTAACAAGGATTAACTATTTTTAAATGATTACCATAAGAGAATTGATATGGTTGGATGAATTTTAAATTAAATGAGAGATATTGAACTGTAGGTATATGAAAAGGGTTTTTGTTGAATCTTGGGGGGGGGGGGGGCAGATAAATTCATATTAAACCCCTATTTATATTAACAGATTTGTGGTGTTCTATAAAATACCTTTTTATTTTATGTAGGGGAGTTCTTTTTTTTTTTGTTATGCATTTGAGAATGTATAGGTATTTGTTAAACGAGGTAAATGAAATATGCAACTTAAAATATTTTAACTAAAACTATAAGAGTTATTTAAAAACTTAGGTTGGTTCAATAACATTTTATGAAACACCAAGATAAAATAAATAAATTGGGTGGCGCAACAGCTCGTGAAGAACCAGGGCCTAGTGACTAACAACTCGCAACCATTCCTTTGTGTGCCTTTCGACAGGAATGGAAGGGACCTACAATTGTATGCCGAATCCGAACGGCTGACGAGAAGCACTTATTCATGACAAGTGATACCCTTGGAGGATTTATCAATTCTTCGCAAGAGGCAGTAGCCCTGAAAAAAAAAACTTTTTTTTTAGTTTTTAGATGCACAAGGCTGGGAAGTGAACCCAGACCTCCAGTGTGACAGTGGAACGCACTAACCATTATGCTACGGGCTACTACTGAACACCGAGATAATGAATGTATTTCAGAATTTTCCGAAGGAACAATATTTTGATGACGATAACTTGCTACCGATTGACTAAGCTCTGGTAATCTTAAGTTAAAGAGTTGGATAAGTCGTCTCTAAATCGTTAATTAGTCTGAAACAAAATGTTCAAAATAATTTTAAATATTTGAATGAACAACAACCAATTGAGTTGGTTACCGCTATTGTTTTAAGCCTGGAATTATAGCTATTTCACGGCTGCCACAGTGATCATCAGATTCCTTTAGTGGTGCTGAGTCTTTATCAGCTTATAATTTATCATCATCTTCGAAAATTTGCCGGACTCTGGTAGGACCTTCAGTGAGCGGATATTCGAAGTGTGCATTAAACCACCTATCCTCCTCCAGATTACATTTTTTTTTGAAGAAAAAGTTTTAGAAAACTAAAAAAAGAAACTTAACTTGTCATCACTTTAATTTTTACCCCCCATTTTCAACAATTCTAAAAATAGTGGAATCTTGATAGAAGGGTAATAACAATCCTTCAAAACTAAAAAGCAGAGGGGAGCAGTTAATTTCTACATCACGCATTCAACCTACTTCATTGGATTTTTGCGCAGATTTGGGCGTTGGGCACTAGCATTAAGCTTTACTCACAAGGAATAACTTCCACATTCGAGGACTATGTGTCGCTTGTGCTGCTTTTGTATTTGATCTGTCTGTTAATTTGGTTAAGGTTTCGTTTTGGGGGCCATCTGTCACCCCTGCTTTACAGTGAAACAGACACCTATCAAACAACTAAGGCTGAGTGGATCACCTATCAACTTGTGTCAAGACTGGCGTTAACGATTTTTGTTTCTTCGAGATACCGAGAGAGTGAACCGATGGCTGATGGACCATAGCCGCCCTTCTCTCTCTCAGTATATCGAAAGAAACACCTATTGAGACATGTTAAGTTTCGTTGACAGGTATCGAAATGTCAAAATCACGCCAATCGATTTAGGAGGGTGGTATTACCTATTGTCTCGGCCAGCACTCTTAGTCCAGTGGAAACCGAAAAAATCGCACTTGACACTCTCACAGTTGACAGTGGTGGCGAAATGTAAAAAATCCGAAAACACACACCTTTCACTTTGACAGTTGATAGTTGGGAGCAAGATGTCAAAAATCATTTGACACTTTCCAGATGATGGCGAATAGTCAAAAAACCGATGCTTTATGCTTATTGTGAGTTTCGGGCGAAAAGATTTGCATTTAATTTTTGGTGGCGAACGAGGCCACACTTGTCGTAAATTGGAGGGTGAATGTTACAATACCATTCGGGCGAGATATTTTCCGGGTGAAACTCACAATACTCTTGTTATCTCAAATACATTGAATGCGAAATCAAAAAAAAAAAAAAAAAAAAAACAATAATTTGGATGGTTGGTGGAAAGAACGATTTTTGTCAGGGTAAATTTTACCGAATTTAAGTGAGTTCAGGTTTGTTTTTGAGAAAAAATAATTCATGATATAATGTTTTGAGTTTTGTTAGAATTAAATATCTATCTATAAACCCCCACCTAGTAGAGTAAGAGCCCAGAGCCGCCAGACATACGTTATTTTATCAAAGCTAAGATTTTTTCTGCGAACAGGTACTGGTAGCTAAGAACAAATGGATACTAAGAATCTTCAATCCAGGTGCAATTAAGAGTTAGGAGTGTTAAAGTTGCATACAAATGTTGCAACATTGCGTTATTTTATCAAAGCTGAATTTTTGATATGTCTTAGGGGATGGTGTCGTTAGCTTTATTGGACACTTTTCAGACATCTACAGTGGGGCCTAACGTGAGCCAGACACTTAAAATATGTCAAACTAATCGTGCCATTTACGTTGTAGTTTTAAAGCTAATATTTATATGTTTTATGGGCAACTGCTTAAAAATAATTCCCCATCAGCTATACATCTACAGTGGGGCGTATTCATCAGCTAGACGTTTAAAAACAGCTAAAATAAGCGAAAAAATCACGTTTTAGTAACAAAGAATTATTATTTTGACATTTTTAAGGTGATGTACGGACCAGCTGTAGGTGTCTTGCTGATTAGAAAATATTGTAAAATATTTGCCCACAGAAAACATAAAATCTTGATTTGATTCTGTTATGTAAATGGCACGATTAGTTTGACAGATTTTAAGTGTCTGGCTCACGTTAGGTCCCACTGTAGGTGTCTGGAAAGTGTCAAATAAATTAAATGACACCATCCCCTAACACATATCAAAAATTCAGCTTTAATAAAATAACGCAATGTTGCAACATTTGTATGCAACTGTAACACTCGCTACCTCTTAAAATTGCACCCGTATTGAAGATTCTTAGTATCCATTTGTTCTTAGCTACCAAAGTATCTGTTCGCAAAAAAATCTTAGCTTTGATAAAATGACGTATATCTGGCGGCCCTGGGCTCTTAGTCTATAGGAGAGGTCCTATTCAAATTCAGTGCATCAAAACTCTTCGACAAAAAAAAAAGATTCATCTCGGCACAAACTAAAAAATTAAATTTTGTAGACAAACTGGACCTTAATAAATAAATTAATTAGCTAAGGACTCAACATGACAAAACTAGCCTATTGACAAATACCTAATAAGTCAAATGATAAGCCCGTGTGGAATTATCCGGTAAATTAATAATCAAAAATTAAATGTTTACCTCTTCAAAATAGACTATTTACGAACAATTTACAATCTTAAAATTTTTTGCAGACACAACTTTGTAGTGTCAGCGTAAAAGTATATATTTTTAAAAAGTATTAGATATTTTTTTTATCAAAAATGTAACAAAATTTAAAATCGGTCAACAAATAACTTTGTAAAAAATCGTTGAGGAATGAAAAGTTTAAGAAACGGTTTTTTGATGATAAATTAAAATTTTGAGGGAAAGTTTTCAAATGCCATAGTCATAACGATGTACTCAGTCATATAACTACTACCTCCACTTATTCAATTTAAAATTAATTGGAATTTTTTTTTAGCACAGTGTAATTGATTCCGTTGATTTTGTTATAGTTTCAAATCTGTTTTAAATGAATATTTAAGAAAATTACCGTAGGTACTCTCATAAAAAGGGGAGATAAAGATAGACTCCCTCCCATTTTTAATAATTTATTTTACAATATACCTCCATGAATCCTTTCCCAAAATATTGCTTTTTAACATGTTCAAATAATAAATAATACAAAAAAAAGAGTACTCATACGCCACAGTGTACTTGAACAGTACATAGCCGCAAGTGCGACAGACAATTAACATTTGAAAATTTATCAGAATACTTGACAGGGACAGTGCGAGGGGAAGGGAGGTTGGTACATTAAATTTTGATTTTTACATGCGATACATAAGTTTTATATGGCAATTTATGGATTCGTATAAAATCGACCTCGAAATAATAATTTTCCCTAACATAACGATGATACAGGATGCGAAAAAAATTGGGTTTCAGAATTCTGTCTGTCAGTCTGTCCGCGTACCTACAGCCCAAACCACTGGATTTTCTTCAAACTTGGAACCTACTATTTTTGAGTAACATGCCCATACGATTTTTTTTTAGATCCACCTGTGCCATACATTTTTTTTAAGCCAAAAAGGAAACCATATTTTTTGTCAAAAACAACTGCAACGATTTTATTAAAAAAAAAATCAAAAAAAGTTACTTTTTGTTAATTCTTTTTTTTTTCAGGAACTGGTTAATCTTTGTACCTCTAGTACAACCATTTTTTTGTTTTTTAATTTTTTCGACAACTTTTCAGTTGATTTTTTTTTTTTATGGCGAAGCTTCTCCAAAGTTTAAACACTATTGTTAGCCAACATTTTTCAGAAACTTATATTTCCAATTTAAAAAAAAAATCATTACAATTTTTTTGTTTGAACACTCAATATTTTGAAAACGATCTTGTCAGTTTTTTAAAACTTGGTTCAAAGTACTTTTTCATTATCTTTTAGAATAATTGAAAAAATCATGTTTTCAAGTTCAAAAATAACGGTAACTTTCCTACAAATGTTAAAAACCCGTTAAGAAAAATATTATTTTTCTCCAAAACGGCTTCAAGAAATATTATCAATAAAAAGTTGTGTGTGGCATTAAATATGTTATTGCAATCTACTTTCAAATAAAAAAAAATATCGCGTTTTTATTAACAGAAGTAGTATAAATAATATTGCGTATCGAAATTTTCAAAAAAAAATATTTGTCTGATTTAAAAACAAAAAAACTTTTTTTGAAAGTTCGATTTTTCAACACGGGCGAATGAGATTTTTTGAAATTTAAGTTTTAGGTGAATCTATATATTAATACGCTTGGGAAAAACTAACGGTACACTTTTCTCCGTAAATAAATAAATACGTCCTGCAGATGTGCATAAACTAAAAATTATGTGTGTATGTAGCCGTAATGGCAAGAAATGGTTATTTGAATTCATTTTTATCTTAGATATTGATTTTGGGCTTAGAAGTCTGAAATTTCGGGAGGTGATGACCATTATTCGATCGAGACATGCAAACAATTTTATTGTCAAATTTCAAAATAAGTACATTCTAGAATCCATCACCGGCAAAGCTTAGAGTTTTTCTATTGGTAAAAGTCTGAATTGTTTTGTTTTCATAATTCATTTTGAACGTTTTACAACATTATTTTGGGCATCAGTACCTTGATGTGGGGCCCGCTTCACTGGTTACGATGATGTGTCCTATGTCTCGCTAACGCAACTCAGTTTAAGCATTAAAAGGTCCAATGGTTATTTGAATTTTTGGTATGTGGGTACTCGCCAAAAAAAAATTCATATTCAGGACAAAGATTGCTTTAACTTTAATTAAGGTTAATGTTTGCTTGAGATAAATATTGTATGTATGTACTTTTAAAAAGGCAAACAATTAGGTTAATTATATTTATTCAATGATTATATCCGTCCATTTTGAACTTACTAAGCGGGAGCATATTTCCATATATTTGTTCAATGCTGTACAGTTGGCTACTAATTTAATGTACAAATTAAAAAAAAAGTAATGTGCAGTGTAATGTGTGCTTTATGAATGAATTAATGAACAAACAAATTGAAAAATAAGTAAAAACATCATTTTTGTTTTGTTTTTAAGTTCAAGACAAAATTTAAATGAATGCTAAAGAAATGAACGTATCCGTACATTTTTTTTTAAACTAGTTCTGTCTTCCTAAAATTTTCAAAATTGTCATGGATTTTATATAAAGTAAAGGGTTTTTAACAGAGACGCTACAAAAGTAGAGCAAGAGGGACAGCAAACAACGCCATATTTTTTGCCGCTCTTTTGACATTTCTCTTCAGTAAAGTTTGCCATTTAATGATGGAAAGATAATCGTCCTAGCAGATCAACAATTGAGCGTCTAGTGGAAAAATTTGAATCCACAGGCACAGTACAAAATGTTCCCGTGCCAGTGAGATAAAGAAGTGCCCGTAGTGTCGAAAATATTGCTGCCACTGAGGCTTCAGTTGCAGAAAGCCCAAATGTGTCCCTCACACGTCGTTCTCAAGCGTTGGGCATCTCTGTGACGTCGTTGTGGCGAATTTTGTGAAAAGATCTTGGCCTACATCCTTACAAGATTGAATTGACGCAAGAACTGCAGCTGCTTGACCACCAGAAGCGTCGTATGTTCATTTCGGTTGAGCAACAACTTGAAAATGATTCGGATTTTCATCGAAAAATCATCTTCGTCAATAAACAAAATATGCGGTATTGGTCAGGCATCAATCCACACGTACTCCAAGAGTCATCATTGCATCTTGAAAAAATTACGTGTTGGTGTGGTTTATGGGCCGGCGGCGTCATTGGGCCGTACTTCTTCCGTGATGATCAAGACCGGTGCGTTACTGTGAATGGTGATCGCTACCGTTCAATGATAACCGAATATTTTTGGCCCCAATTGGATGATATGGACTTGGAGGATATGTGGTTCCAACAGGACGGCGCCACAAGCCACACAGCGAATGTCACAATCAATTTATTGGAAACCAAGTTTGGAGAACGTGTTATCTCACGAAATGGTCCAGTCGCTTGGCCGCCTCAGTCGTGCGATTTGACGCCGTTAGACTATTTCCTGTGGGGCTACGTCAAGTCTACGGTCTATGCCAACAAGCCAGCGACGATTGATGAACTTAGTACGAATATCGAACGTGAAATTGCAGCAGTATCGGCCGATTTATGCTTGAAAACTGTCGACAATTGGGTTCAGCGTCTGGACTTCTACAAGCGTGCCGGTGGTAGCCATGCAAAAGAAATTGAGTTCCATACATAATGGCATCGAACGTACTTTCATAAGAATAAAGAATTGATATCATTGATATCTAAAACCGTTTTTGTTTTATTTAAAAAAAACTTTTGTAGCGCTCTCATTGAAAAACCCGATAGTAAAAAGATAATCTATAACGTACTCATGAATTTGGTGTTTCTTTCGCTGGCCGAATATTCGGCCACTGCCGATACTTTTATAAGTAATTACTTTAAATTCGCCTTCCAATTTTTTTTTCTCAAAAATGTTTATTAAATTTTATACATATAAAAAAATCATTTTTTAATCGTAGTTGGATTTTGTGGGGTCTATTTTGTTTGAATATTTGTTCACTTACCTTCAAAACGCAAATTTAATTTATTTTATTGAAAATAGTATAAGTAACACGATTTATTTGATTTAAAATACTATTTAGAATCTATTTACAAAAATCATTTATAAAATATGTGATATTTCAAATTAATCAAATTTATCGTTTAAATAACGTCTGAAATTTGTGGTTCGAACATAGCCATTTTTTCTAGGACAAACCACAAACCTAATTACAAATTTTAATCATAAAATAATCACTTTTGCATTCTGTTACAGAAAAAAAAAAAAAAACAAAACAAAACTTCTGCGAAGTGTGATATTTTAGTACCAACACTTTATACTGTGTAGTGTAGTCATTGTAATCCTTATAGGGATTATATGACTTTATACATTATATTTAGGAAAATATAATAATAAAAATTGCTGATATAAAATTTATAGCAATTTTAAAAGCATTCGGGATTTGTAAATTTGGTTTGCCCTCTGGCTTCTGGCATTTAAAATGACCGACGACGACGAGCGGGAGAGTAAAAAAATGAATACAAACAAAAAAAGAAATCATGCAGCATAATATAACTGGCAACTAAAGTATAAACATGTTCACACTTTTGCCACAGCTCCGCGGGCAAGAGTAGTCCGTTGGCCTGAATCCTTTAGTAAGCGGTAAAGCAAACAAAAAATGTAACGAACAACAAAAGGATCTGATCTGTCTGGCAGGGAGGAATTGGTTTGAGGCTGGGTGGTTGGCATAATGGTAATAAAAACATTGCTACAAAGCCAAAAAATGACAATTTTATTCACTCTGTATCCTCGTTGTTGTTTGTTTTTTTTTTTTTTTTATTTTCTTTTTTATATATAAGCCCTTTTATCCATTGATAGAATACATGCTGGGAAGAGTCCATTGACCACTTACCGCCGACAGTATGCACGAATAATCGAAACATTTTAATTATGCTCTAGTAATCAATTTCAAAAACTCCTGTTCCTTTTTTTTGTTTTTGTTGTGTTTTGTTGTATGCGGCATTATAATCGATGAACTGATTGCCAGTCGAGGCGAAGCATGTTTTTGTTAGGCATCATGCTAAAGGATGCTCTTTAGAACTTAACACAGCTTACAGTCTGACCGATTATTTGATTGGAGTATTAAAGGGAGGACCTATGTATATCCTTGTGGGAGTTGGCGGCATGTTTTTTGTGTACGTGTGTGTGTATCTAGTAAACTGTTTTTTGTTATGGCGTTAATGGCACATGGATGAGGGCTGATGCTTTGTTCTTCCGGTGGAAATGAGAATAGAATTTGTTTCTATATTTAGTACTTGTTGGGTAGTTAATAAAAAGGGTTTAACATTTTAAAACTGAAAAAAATGACAAAAAGAAAAAACAGGAAGGATAATGGGCTGCAATATGTGATTTAAATATAATGTAAATGAGCACTGAAGGGAAATTTGTGTTCATTTGCATATTTGTAATATATGCTTTTTATTGTCCATTAGATATGGTGATAATGTTGCTGATGGGAACATGTAGTCATTTAGCATCTGTTTAAGCGCTAAACATTTTTGCTTGCTATACAATTTTTATAAATTTAAGTTAATACCTAAAGGTTATTAAGCTTGACGTAGAATAAAAGTCGAAGACAGCAAGTCGAATTTTAAAAATTAATAGATGAAACGCTTTTTTGGTAAAAAGAAACGTGTTTGAGTATACATGCAAACTGGGACAAACCAAGTATGTATAACTAACTTAAAAAGAAAAATAAGAAATAATGGTCTTAGTTGTTTTTTTTTTTTTTTCAAAACGATTTTTGAATGTTCAGGGTGGGCCAACTACCAAATTATTATTTTACAAAATGCAATAAAATGAGCAAAATTAAATTCCGTCCATGTATTATGGCATTGTTAGTAGGTGCAAACATTCCCATAAATTAAAATTAAAACACAACGTCGTTCAAGTGGCTGCCTCGGCTGGCTTGCAGTAGCGCATTCTGTCACTCCAATTTTCCAAGAAATTGTTGATGGTTTGATGAAGTGTTAAAAAGGGTTTAAATATAAATTATTATTGTGAAAACATTTTTATAAATTTGTTATATTCATAGCTTAACGAAACCATTTAAAATAACTAGAACTAATTTGTTTGATAAGTATATTAGAATATTTATGAAAAAAAAAATATTTAAATCGTAGGGAGCGGTTCTCTTAATAATTTGGTATGCTAACTTCTAGCATTTATTAAAATACAATTTTAAACAAAATTAAAAAGAATTCATTGACCCGTTTTCAAAATATTTAGTTTTCAAAAAAAAAATTAATCAACCCTATTGTGAGTTCGCGTGAAAGAAAATCCGACCGGAAAAATTACATTTCACTCTTCCCTTATTGTGACCGAAACGACACACTTGTTGTAAAATGGAGGCAGAAACTCCCAATAGCTGTTAAAAACCAATAAATATATTTTTAAAAATCCAAAACAAAAATTTTTATTAATTTTGTATAATGTAAAATTGTTCAAAAAAACTGGTCAAAAAAACTGAGACGGACCACCAGTTTAAAACATTTGGTCGACATCGGTGAAGCCATTAACGAGAAATTTGGAAATGAACAAATCGGCTATATGATAGGTTCCCGTTAACCGTTATTGGTCAAAAAAATAAAAATAAATTTAAATATTAAAATTACTTTGGTTTTAAGTGGAGTGAATGAATATAATTCAAATAAAAAGTACAAGTGACCTCAACTCCAGAAATTATTGTGTTTCGCCCAAGGTATAACAGTGGGCCCTTCAGTCAGTCTGTTATACCCTACTTAGACACAAATTTTAGTCGAATCTTATAAAAATCAGAGCAAGAAGATACTGTGAATTTTATTATTCTAGGGGAATTTGTTTAAATTCATGCACCCAGAAAATAATTACCCTCGGTCAGGTTTTTGTAATAAAGAAAAAGAAATTTAAATATTAAAATATTAAAATTACTTTGGTGGTAAGTGGAGTGAATGAATGAATCATAGTATCTTCTTGCTGTGATTTTTATAAGAGTCGGTAAACATCTAATAAAATTTGTGTCTCAGTAGCAGTACTACCACTTTACTTCAATTGAAGTAGATCTACTTCTTTTTTTCAATTAATTTTAAAATCTACTTCTTACTTCGCACCATCGCCAAAATATTGAAAACTACTTCCTTTTAAAAATCTCTGCTTCAACCTACTTCAATTTTACAAAAAGAAAGCCAAATCTACTTCTTTTTTCTCTGTGAAATATTTTTTTGTGTTAAATTGAGCAAGATAAAACTGAAAATGAAGTTCAACAACTTGAGAAAGTAAACAAAAATTGTTTACAATTGTATTTAATTTTGTGTAAGCAATTCCTTAAAAGATTAAAGATTAAGAATACGGACGTGGAATTACTTCAATATCTTATTAAAAAAAAATAGAAAATGGAAGTGTGCCAACTATTCTGCCAATTTTGAAAGCGTTTCCATTCCATTACTTTTAGGAGTAAGCAATAGATTCGTACAAAAATATACACCTGAAATAGGTGGTGTCATCTTTTGGAGTGAATTAAAACAAATAAAAAATACCGTTGAAAAATCTAAAGTTTCAAGAACTTTCTAAATTAATGCTAAACTTGGAAGTTTTGCCCCACAGTTCCGCAGCAGCAGAGCGAAAGCTCGCTGAAATTCACTTCACTGAATATGAAACAACCAATAAACTCCTCTGCGGAATTGTGGAAAGCATTAGTTTCTGCAAAGAACTGATCAGAAAAATGTATTAAAAAACGGAATATTCGAACCACCAAAAAAACTGTTGGCTTTATTTTTAAAAATATAAGTTGGTAGATGGCCAATTTAGAGCTTTTTTTGTTCCTTAAAACTTTTTAGAAACTAAAATCTTTTTCCTTTATTTTTAATGACGTGTTCTTATTTTTGTAAGACCATACTAATGTTATGTTTTATAACAAAAAAATAATTACTTAAGTACCTTAACATGAAGTCTGAGATGTTATTAAATAATATACAAGAATTTATGTATGTACAAATATAGTATAATATAAATTTAATTTGCATTACTTTTTTTGTTTAATTACTAAATTATATTAAATTATAATAATTGTAATGCTCTTTTTTTGTTTAATTAAATTCAATTCAATTGAATTTTTTTTTTAAAATATCCATTCATAGAAAAAAAAGTTAATTTTGGAATCTACTTCGACTTTTGTCAATCTACTTCCCTTTTTACTTCAAATCTACTTCGACTTTTTTTCTGGAAGTGGTAACGCTGCTAAGTAGGGTATAACTGGCTGACTAAAGAGCCCACTGTTATACCTGGGGCGTAACACAATAATTTCTGGAGTTGTGGTCACTTGTACTTTTTATTTGAGTTATTGGTCAAATTTTGTTAACAAAATAATACCCTTAAAAGAAACTCAAACGTTTGTATATGAAAATCGTTAGCGCCAATTTGAGATAAATACATTTTGGTATACCTAATGAGCTTAAAAAAAAAATTCGATTTCCCCTGTAGGGAACCCACTAAGTATAAAACAAAAAATCGTGTCAGTAATTGAGATTGAGAATACCGGTCAAGGTAGAGACAGAATTGAGGTACCCACTTCAAGTTCAATTTTTTTTTACCAATTCAAAACTTGCCCTGTTGTTGTATATCTTCGTCGCAGTTAAAAAATGTAGGTTATGGTTCTCGTATAATTAAGTCTCGTCTCGGTATCGTCTCCGAAAAATACGGTTTCCGGCCAGCTTGTTGATTATTGGAACGAAATATTTTCGATTATGGTTTGAATACGTGCAAAGGAAAATAAATATTTAACTGAAATTGTTTTTTTAATTTATTAGACTCTCTGTAAATTTCGGTCCAAATATACGGTCTCGTCTCAGATGCTTAAAAGCCAGTCTCGTCTCGTCTCAGTCTCGTCATGCGAGACCGAGTTGAGACAGAGATTTTTCTCGTCTTGTGGCCAGCCCTACTTTTCGCGAACCCTTTAACCCTTAATGCAAAAAAAAAATGTCGAATATATCTAAAATGTTTAAATTTTTCAAAAGTAAATCATGTCAATTACAGAATCCGCAAAATTTTATTCCCGTGGAGTTGACGCGATCCGCAATGACTTTGGTGCGGACTTGAAATGTTATATGGAATGCGGATGGGCTTTTCAAACTACGTTACCGACATAATTGATAACTAAAAGGCCTGATTAACTTTATTTCCGCATGCATTGTTTACAAAGTACTAACGTTCATACTAACGGGTATTGGCAATGATAAATTTGTAGGTTGATTTGTTTCTTTCACAGGTTACTGTTGCTATTAAAATAATGGGCACCATGATAACACTACCTATAGTTTTTCATATAGGTACAAAGATATAACCCAAAATGGAACAAGGCTCTTGGATCTTACCACCTCAAAATATGTTTATGGGATATGCGCAAAAAAGGTATGCCATCTAGAAGGTCAGTAATCGGTCAAAAAGGTCAACTTTAGGTTCCAAAATTGGTCAGCTATAGGAAATTTTTCAATCAACGGCAAAAGTATTGTCAAGGTGGTGCGCCATTAGCATATTTTTGGGACATTTTCTTCGACTATCGAATAAATGAGGTAATAAAAATCGGTTTGAACTTGAAAAATCATTTAGAAATTTATAAAAAAAGGTGTGCCTGGACCAATAATAACTGAAACTAGCTGATGTTTTTGACCAATTACTGACCTTTAAGATGTAATGCCTACCTATTTTTTATTTAAAAAAACATAAATGAGGTGCTAAAAGTCTTATATAATGTGACCTTGAAACAAAAAAAAAAATACAAAAAACATATTTGTCCAGGAAAGATGTAAAAAAAATGGTCAATCTGCCAAAAAAAATCCAAGTGAAGTGTTTTAAAAGCAATTATCTTTATTTTCATATAGGAAATACAGAAAGTCCATTACCAAATCGTATGCGTGTCAATGGTTATTCAATGTTGAATATCAAAAATAACAGTTTTGGCGTATAGCTCCGAAACGGTAAATGATATCGAAAAGAATTTCCTACAAAACTTGTAGATCTTGCCATCCGCAAGAAAGAAGTAATTTTTTGCTACGACTTACCAACCGTTAAGAAGGTGTCGACATTTAAAAAAAACGTAAAATATCGAAAATGCTCGTTTTTCACGTATAACTCATAAACGGTTCATATTTTCGAAAACATTTAAAGCCAAAGTTTGTACATAATGTGACCCCCTACACGAAAATACTTTTATTTTTATATTTAATAGATAGAATTTTAACAAAAATTCGAAATTTCAGTTTTTTTTTGTGTTTTACTCTAAATAAACGAAGTTGTCGTAAAAAACTTTTGAAAACTAAAAGTCCTAGAACCACCTGGTTTTAGTTTTTCACTATAAGAATTGCTAAGATAATTTAATTTTAAAAACAAAAATAGTACTTAATTAAAATTTTTTGGTTTTAAATTTTGTTCCTTTTTTTGTAAATTTTGAGTTTTAAAATTAATTTAATTTTGTATAGTAAGTTGAACCTCCCGCCTAAGCGAGAAGAATAGCCCCCTTCCTATACGATGTTTGTTTTATCTCAACCCATTATCTACGCTCTATAGCTTTTTGTCACACCTTATGCGAATCACTCTGTATATTAAAATTCAAGACAAAACTGAAAACAAACACCCTTAATAAATTCACTTTCTAGGCCAAATTCAAAATAATTACACCAAAGAGAAAAAAAAAATCCTTGCTTCAAAAGAAAGGAAAGAAGACAAATATTAGGAAGCACGACAAAGAATGCCTTTGCTCATACCTACCATGTAGAACCCCAAAAACCCAACCAACCAGTAACCCACTATTTGAACTCTATACACCGACACCATCATATGGAAATATTTATTGGTTTAATATATAAGTATGTATGTATGTATGATGGAGGAGGGCAAACTACAAGATTTCTCCAATCTACTTTGGAATTTAATTAAATCCTTGAACCTTCGACTCGGTGGGCATGGGCTTGGGCATGGGCATCTAGAAATAATTTAGCACAATAACCAGCACAACGTTTGATTATTAAATTTATCCGCATCGCTAATTTGTATGTCAGAATTGGAATAATGAGTTTTCGCGTTCATATACCTATACTTTCACACAGGTACCTATATGTGTGCAGGAAAAGAAAACCCTTATCACCTGAACTTGTGAGATGATGGAGAGATGTTGTGACTTATTACCCGATGGCAGATGTTGCAGGCAATTTATTTTTTTTTATTTCTTCAAACGAAATATTTCCAGCCATACAGATTTGAGAATAAGAAATACCTGACTAAACTCTTGAGGCAAAAGGCGATGAAGGCTCTTTCAAGCCAAATAAAAAGCATAATAAAAACTCACTTAAAAGTCCACTCAGATCTAATAGATATATAGAAAAACAAAAAAAAGGAATTTTTCTTTGTCACATATCACATCACAATAACGAACCAAAGTGTCTTTTGCCACCACCTCCACATTTCTAACATTTCCATAACAACAACTCTATCAGCGTCACCTTAACCCCAAAAAGCAAGACGGTACTCTAGACTGAAGACGAAGCATGAAAACGAGGAAGAAATTGTGCATCATATAAAGAGCTCGAGCTCCACTTAACCACCAAACTATATACGGCAGACTTCTCGTTTCCATCACTGCTCTGATGATATCCAGTGTTCTTCAGCAACATCAGCCAGGAATCTCATCCTTGTTCCTCCTTGGGGCATGAAATGGTGTATTGGTAAAAAAAAAAAAAAATAAGGTTAGAAAACGCACTGCTTTAACTGTTTTTTTTTTTTTTTGCACAACACATAGAGTACCTACCCAAGAAAATAATGTGCTTAGGGTTCCGACTCACGTCTGACGTCTCTTCCCATTCATGCACTTAAATTCATCCTCTTTATGGGTTAAAGACTAGCTAAATGGGTTCTGTGTGTGTGCTGTGCTGCGTTGGTTATGTGTGAATGGCACATTAAGCGACGACATTCATTCATCTTGCTACCATAGCTAAACAACCAAAAGTGACTAAACCTCACCACACTGCCACACCGTAATTTATCTCCTCACACTCCAACGACGACGACGATGAAGACTACTTAGACAAGCCAAGTTGAGATAAAGTTAACCATTAACCACCTCCTTATTCAGTTCCAGTTCTATATCCTTTTCGGGCTGCAGACTATAGTACTACTCTACTGATACACTGGTATACTGACTGCTGCAGCTAATTTCTGTATAGCCACTCTTTTGTAAGCATTGCTAGCTCTTGAGTTGACAGTATAGAAACAACAGAGTCTGGCGAAAAGGACATCGCACCCACTTCCACTATATTCTGGGAGGATGTAGGTAGGTAATGGTAATAAATAAAGAAAATCTCTGGACCAAGACGATACACGACACGACACTCCTTCTCTGTGGGAACACTAGGGGAAACATAAATCAGATGATACAACTTGCAAAACTTAAGCTCTGCATATATGCAAAGTCCATAAACTGTTTACTCAAAACTCCATTCCATCTAGCCGGCGCGTTCGATATGATAAATGTCTACTGAAACTGTTTTCTGTTACATAAACACGAGCACAGGGCTGTATTTGGTGAACGAATCAAGGCATTTCTTTTAATAAATCCTTAAAGGGTTTTTTTCTTTTTAAGAAATATTACTAGAATAAGTTCACTTTAGGGATTTGTGAAAAAATGTTTAAGGCTTCAAAAAAATTAAATCCACGACTGGATCGCACGAATATGCTCTTGTAGTTAACAGCCAGAATATAACTTCTCATTGACGTATTGACATATTTATATTAAGGTTTCAATAACGTAATTTTAAAAAAGAATGTTTGAAAATTTTGATATGAAAATAAGATTAAGATTAACGGTGTCTTAATGAAGGTATTTTTGAACTTAGGAACATGATTTTTAAGAATTCATAAAAATAGTAATACAAAAAAAATACTATTAACCAAGTTTGAAAAACATGTTTGAACTTTTGAAAAACAGTTATTTCAAGATTTTGGTTTACAATTATATTTGAACTTTTTTGAAGCTTGGCTATACAAAAAATAAAAAGTGTCAACTGCACTATATTCAACAAAAAAAATCAATAACAAAACAATGGTTCTATAGAATTACCAAATATAAACATTTTTTGTAAAGGACATTTTTTTGACAAAAAGTAGCCTTTCTTGATTATAATTTTTTCACTTACCGTTAGATTTATTTCGAAAAATAACATCGACAAAAGTGTGGGCATATTACTCAAAAAACAATAGAAACCAAGATTGAGAAAAATCCATTCAACCGTTAAGGCTGTACGTGAACAGACAGACAGACAGAATTGTGAGAAGTGAAGATGGCACAGGTATGATAACTTCTGACAAACATGTTTTTTTTTAATATTCAGCAAGCAAGGAACGAAATAAAATGTTTTGTATGAAGACACACAATAGCTGCTGCGGAATGGTTATTGAATTATGTCAAAAGAAAAATAACTAAAAACATTGGCACAAAATTTTAAACAGCCTAATATTAAGGTTTTAGTATGACACTACTTAACATTTTTCTAATTTAAAAACAGTTTACGTAAATTTTATAAATTCTAACTAATTTTTATCTTACCATACTAAACCAATTTCCGGAATAAACTTCAGCTGAACACGTGAAAAAGTGACATATTGTGCAAAAAACACAAACATAACTTATTTTTAAATTAATAAACGGTACTAAAAAAATAAAGTAGCCAATTATTGGTGGAGATAGTACGATGCTATGCAAAATTCAGTTTTTAAAATTGACTAAAATTTTGCGCCATTGTGTTTTCTTTGACATTTGTGGGCTCCGAGAGTATGTACACATCAATAAGAAAAAAACAAAACATATGCCATCTATAAGTTCAGAAAAAGGCCAAAAATGTCAAATAGTTTCAGAAATGTGCCAGTCATAGCACCTTAGCTGAAATTTTATTAAATCTTCATACTAGTTCATACTAGTTTTAAAAACAAAAAATCTTTGGCTGATCAATTACTGGAACTAGCTGGAACTAGCTGGAACTAGCTGGAACTGGACATTTCATAGTGGCTACCTGTTAAATTGTATACTCTTTTTGCGATTATCTATCTTAAAAGTGAGTTGCTAAAATCGATCGTTGCCTTTAAACCCCATTAATTAAAAGTTGTATAGGGCTGACTCATTTCTGAAACTAGTTGAGCTTACGGACAAAAGTGTTGTCACCGTGTCGCTGGTGAAGAAAATTGATTTTGTACCTTATACATATGTAAACCTTTGTTAAAACTTGTTTATATTAAACATACAATCATTTTGATTTTATTATATATAAATTATTGTATTCGATTAAATAAAATCTATTCTGTTCCTGAAAATCAAGATGGGCGTTTTTTATTATTCCGCTTCTAGTTCCTGTTTTTCCTTCGATTCACCTTTTCATCAGTCGGCCTGCGGGTAAAAACAACTTTACTTTGCATGGCTATTAACAGTATGCTTCCCATAGAAGCACTTTCCATATTTTCAACTTTGTCATTACATTAGTGCATCAACCACCGATTCAAATTATTTCTTTTGTACAGAAGCTTCTAAAAAGTAAAATAACAGTGCATATAATATTTTTTCCATTTTTTTTTTTTTTCAAAAATAAATTTATGAAATTATTTGAAATTAAATTTCTAAGCGGTAATTAATATATTTAAAATAGCGTTCCAATTTTGTATCTAAAAATCTTTTGTACAAAAATATATATTTTTTTAATCACTAGAACGATTTTTTTAATTTTGCTTGCATAAATCCATATTTGATCATTAAATCAAATAGCATCTAGTTTGTTTAGCTTAAACCACAAAAGCTAGTGAATTGAAGCAATGACAAAAACTAATTTCATATTTTGGAACACTTTTTAAGTGGTATACGAAGTTCGTGACACCTATTCATGAATTTTAAGTAGTTTTATCTTTTTGAAGGCAACGTTTAAAAATCTTAAATTATAAGGAATGATGGAAATTATTAATTTGGATTTTTAGTGTGAGATTTGGCTTCGCCATAAGCCGTATATTGCAGAAAGTTCATATATCTGCTTTCTGGGAACAGCTTTTATTATGGGTCAGGGTTCTGTCTTGATTGCTATTATCCCATTTCTGGTGGCTACCAGTTCCAGTTGACTTAGAAACTTGAAATTTTACACACTATCTGTTTTTGGTCTAATTAGAGGTAATCTGAAAATTTGGAAAAGCTTTTGGTTCTCAGGAAAATTCACGTTGCGTAATCGCAAAGCTCGCCGAAAGGGGTATCAGAATTATTGAAATCAAATTTTTGTACATGGTAAATGAATCAATTTTATTTAATATTTTTATGAAAAAATGATTTAAATATTAATTAAATATAGACACACTGGGTAATGAAAAGATTGTTAAAAATAGAAAATGACGAAATTCGTAATTGATGTAATTGACATCAGTTCTGAATGTTGGATTATTTTTGTCTACATTAGCATAGACATTTGTACTTTCAAAAAAAAATTGACTATATCACTGTCAAATAATAATAATAACATTTGCAGATGATTGAAATTACCAGTAAGTAAAAAAAGGGTCGTCTCCCATACTCTTTTAAGAAAACAACAGATTCTGAATGATATAAATATTATAACCTTCTTTTATAAAGCACAAAGATAATTTTTAGAACACTTCTTGACCGCACATCTCACAGCTTATAAGTAAAAAAAAAGTCGAATAATTCAAAAAACTTATATTCGCGATCTGTTTTTCCAATACAGCGCGCATTTGTCAATTGGTTTCTTTTAACTTGCGATATACGTAGTATAGGGCAAGTTTAGGATTCGTGCAAATAAAATCGAGATAATAATTTTCCCTAACATGACGATTATAGAGAACGCGAAAAAAGTGGGTCTCGCAATTCTGTCTGTCTGTCCGTCTGTCCGTTTGTCTGTACCTCGGCCTGCAGCCTAAACGGCTGAGGCGATTTTCTTCAAACTTTGGACTTAAGGTTCTTATGTGATTCCCTAGAGGGGATATTGAATTTTTTTTTTTGCTCAGAAAATAACGGTACCTGTCATACAACCAATATACAAAAATTGATTTATTTCAAAAACGGCTCTAACGATTTTCAAAAAAAAATTACGAGGTACTAAAATAAGTATTTTGGTAGAAACAAAAAATGTATAACGAATATTAACAGTATACCTGTCATACAACCAATTTTTTGGTTTTCAAATTTCTCGTTAACTACTACACCGATTTCAACCAATTTTTTTAAATAAAAGGTCGCTTACAATTTTAACAATTTTGCATATAAACATTTTCGAAAAAATATTTTTTGGATTTTTAAAAAAATATTGATTTTTTTTTTTTTGAAAATTCAATATCTTGAAAACGGGCTAATGGATTTTTTTTATTTTTGTGAAAAATTGTATTTTATTAAATACTTAAAGTTGGTATACCAAATTTTATTTATAAAAATGTTCAAGATTTTTTATATATAAAAAATTAATTAAAAAAAAAACCGCTCTAACGATTTATGATTTTTTTTTTTTTCATAAATTAATATTTATTAAACAAATCAGTTGGCATACTTTTTTTTTGAGCTCTATCTGTTTTAGGTATTAAAATAATAAATTTATAATAATTCATAGTAATCATTTATATTTTAAATTGTTTTTAAAACTTTTTTTTTAATGATATCATAATGTTATGGAACCAATAAATATGAACATTGTCTATTTCAAGCTACGTTAAAGTTGTTAGCTACGGGAGCAAATTTTGTGCGATCCAGTCGTGCCTATTTTTACTTGCGATATACGTAGTAGGTATAGTACCTGAGTATAGCACAGTTGTCTTATAGGGACCACGCTCATAAGAAAAATGACCTGAGGCTTGATGTTTCCAATTAAGTTTCCTCTGTTTCCAAGAGAGTTTTCCAATTAAGCAATCTTCAATTATTTTTTTTTTTGTTAGAACTAAAATATTCATCCTTTTGTTCAAAATCAAAAATTATGATTCTTTTTTCAAAAATGTTTACATTATAAACATAAACACACAATATTCCGAGAAAAAACCCTTCAATCTCATTTAAAACGCAGCGAACACAAAAATTGGTTTTAGGTTCAAATGCTACTGCTTTAGGCAAGCGTTGCGAAAACGAAACGTAATACTTTCGTCCAACCTGACAAGCAGGCTACTCATATAAATTTCGTCAGCATTATTTTAAAATATAATTTGAACCTTTCAAAGGTGTTTTCTCGTGATAACACTTGCAGTTAGGCTGCATAGCTTTCGCTCCGTCATATTTAACATTGAAGGTTTTGAATGAACAACAACCACTTGTGTTGGCTACCACCGAGTATTACATAGGCTGGAATTATTGCAATTTCATGGCTGCCACACCAATCATCAGATTGCTTTTAGTGGTGCTTAGTCTATAGTTCCAATTTTAATTTATAAATTGTTTTGCCGTCAACTGGATTCGAACCTAAACCAAGCTACCTCAGAGGCCGTTGCACTACGCATTGCATCACCTGATCGTGCCCATCAAAATTAATGTTTTTCTAATTTACAATTGCATTTGGACAACTAGCATTTTTACAAGCCACACACAAGTTAGTATAATTTGAAACTTTATTTTCTTGTAGTTGATTATTTTGGAAAATTATAATTTTGACGATATTTTTCAAAAGATCAAAAATCCTTCATCATCAAAATTTACAAAAACTCGTATTTTGAAAGTCCTAAGAAACACGTTCAAAATTTTTAGAAAAAAAAACAAAAATAGGTCGATTAGATAATACAATTATCACTCAAAGTCACTTTTTATTTTATTTAAATTTATAATCAGTTAAGTTCCAGAAGTCTTCAAATATGATGTTGCAAAAACGCAACGTTAGCCGGACCTGCGTTAATTCGATGTTCGATCAAAGTAAAACTTGAATCTATAATCATTTGCTGTTTATATTATCAACAAATAAAATAATTGTATATTAAATTAAGGCGCCAGTTATAGCGATAATTAAAAACCATCAGTAAAAATTTTCTTTTGGATAATTTGCTGTGTTAAAAAAAGAAGAAACATTAAAACGGTACGAATCGATGGCAAATCAATAAAAATATTTTTTTCTGCCAAAAAATAATCCCAAGGATGAATAATTTTTGTAAAAAAAGCATTTATTTATTTTACTGATGGAAATTCGTTTTACTGAACAGCTAATTCTCAAAACCCAAAAAATGGAACATTTCGTTTCAGTTTTCTATGTTCCATTTTTTTAACTGTTCCATTCATCAGTAAAAAAAATTACTGAAGCAATTTACCTCATTAAAAATAATAAAAGGTTGTTGCTGGAGGTTTGACATTTAATTACTTATAGAATTTTAATGATTGCTATAACCGGCTGTAATTAAAAAATTCCAGTTTTCACCTGGTTCAACTTTTACTGATGGTTTTTAATTATCGCTATAACTGGCCCCTAAAACAATTTTAACATTTTATATAAAATCAAATAGAAAATTTTCAAAACATTAGTCACTGATAAGAATAAAAGTGTACGTAGTTTGAATGCTTCAAAATATCACGCCTCAGTCTTAAAAACAAGAATCCGCCTCTGACAACATATAAAGCATAATACCATAAATCCTCCGAATCCTTAAGTTGTCTTTGTCTGCCTGAAAACCATTCCATTATATCATTCCAAATTACACTATTCATGTCATATAAATATAAGAACGACTCAAATTTCGTTCGAGCTCATTGATCCAATAAATTTATTTTTATTTTTGTATATTCATCCTTTTGAACATTCAATTTTTGCAGATACCATCACAAAATCATGTCCATTCTTTCTGGCATCTGGCATCTTTCTATTGATTAGCTTCATCGTATTTCTGGTGCCAACGTGTTCACATCAAAACAACCTTTACTATTTTAGTTCGGGAATTATGTTCATAGTTTCAGGTGAGTTCTGGTATTTTATTTAAAAAGGGTTATATTTTAATATGGTGACCATCTTCTCATTTTTTTTTTAACTTATGATTTTAACAAGGTGTTATAAAAAAAAATTGAGTTAGATTGTAATTAAAATTTCTTTAACTTATACACGGCTGTTCTGATTAGTTATTTCCGACTGAATTTAAAAACGGAAACGAAAATTAAATCCGTGCGAATTGAAAAAGGTTGTTCTGATTTCCAGTCGAATTGAGTTTGCAGTGTAGGCAACTTAAAATCAACAAAACGTTTTCGAGATCAGCTGTGAAGATGTCAAACAAGTTTTAATTTTAAAATTATTAAATTTCTTTAATTAAAGTACCTACCTAATTTTTTTATTAACAAAAAAAAAAAAAAACATTTTGAAGCTAAAGTTTGATTACTGTTCAGTTCATGTGTTGGTTTAAATTGGTTAATTAATCCGTTTCCATTATCGTAGACGAGGTTAGAGCATTTTACAATATTAGAAGATGGATGTTCCAGTTTGGATTTTACTAGATGAAGAAACAACAGAAAAGAGAATTGCTCTCCTTGCAACGCAAAGGTATCGTAGAACGCTAAGGGACCATTCGAACCTCTTACATATGGAAAACAATTTGTAATAATTCAGTTCACATGACTAATAAGAAGCAACTCTTATTCAAACTTTATTTTTACTTGTTAAAGATTTATTCAGGCGTACAGATTGAACAAGGAATTATTTAAATACATACACTCCAATTCACTCGTTTAAATACAGATTTTTTTCAATAAACTTTTAACGATTTCTCCATAACCTTTTTTAATTATGACAAATCTAATTATAGAATTTATTAAGTGTAATATGGGGATTAGGATCCAGGAAGAATTTTGAATCCTTCTAAAAAATTGTTAGTCTTATGGCTCTTTGAATTATTTTAGTCACAAAATCGACCTTATTTTTTGTGTCATTCGTTTAAATACACCTTGAAAAACAACCCTCATAAAATCGTTAAAAATAGTATGCACAAAATCAAATAATAAACATTATTAAAGACATTTTCTCATGAATTTAACAATTTTGCCAAATGAAGTGTTCTAACCGAAGAGAAAAATGCTCAAATTCGAGACTATCGGGACGATGGTCATAGCAGTCGCTGTGAAGGTCACAACATTGTAAAAAGTATGCAGCTACCTTCGATATAGGGAAATCGTTGAAAAAACAACAAACCGCTAGCGAACATGGCTACAACACCTCAAGAAAGACAACGCATACTCCGAAAAACCTAAAATTCAAAATTATCAGTTAGAAAAATCAATGGTAAAACCGTAGTTGAAGCCACCAAAAATGTTTTTTATCAGATTTTCCGGGAAGCCACACATTTTAAACATCTGAAAACTAAAAAAGATCCACCGAAATCAGGCTGGTACATTTCTCATACGTGAACTTTTAAAACATTTTTGTTCCACCGAATCTGTTTTCGCCAACAAAAAGACAACCGAATTGAAAACGTCAAATAATTGGGGTTTTGCAGATCCTTCTGTTTTTTGGAACACCCTGAAAAACGTAAAACGTCAAACAATACGGAAAACAGAACTACAAGAATTCGAAAACGGTCGCTTTTGTAATTCGAACGAAAATCAGAACAGGGGTGATAGAAAACAAATAGAAAAAAACAAAAACAAAAGGAATGACATGAAAAAATCGCTGTTAATTTTTTAATTCTAAAATTTTTGAGAATGCTTATAATTACATTTATTAGCTTTTTATTTTTTTTTATTTGAAAAATATATGGTCACCATATTTTATGATCAACAGAAATATGATTTTTTTTATCATATTTACAGGACTTTTCATGCTCATTGGACTGATTGCATATATTTCGATTTTAAAAGCGGAAATAGGTTCAAAACTACGTCCAAGGTCGACATTGCAACCAGCCCTCTTCAAAGTCACATACGGACAAAGTTTTTTTCTCTATGTATTCGGATTTATATCGACGGAATTTGTTGGCGTCCTGAATGTTTTCCTGTATATAAGCTTACAGGAAGTCGGATATTATAGTGTGAGTTGAAATTTATTGAAAAGGTATGGGAATGAAGGGAATTTTATTGAAAAGGTATTTTCCTAGAATAAATGGATTGGAAAGAAGGCGTTATAGGTGGAGGTATTTTTCGAGGAAAATTTTACTTTTGTATTTATATAAAATATTTAAAATTTCAATATTAATCGTAATTGAGGCGAAAATCGATATTCTAATTTAAGTTTCATTATGAAATGGTTTAGTAACTATTTAATTAGTTAATTTGGTTTTTCGTATGATAACACACTCGCAGTTATGCTGCATAGCTTTCGCTCCGTCATACACTAGTTATGAATGTTTCAATGTTCAACAACCACTTGAGTGGGCTACCACCATTGCATTTGGCTGGAATTATTGCAATTTCATGACTGCCATGCCAATTATCAGATTCCTTTAGTGGGGCTTAGTTTTATGTTCAATTTTAATTAATAAATTAGTGTCGTCAACTGGAATCAAACCTAGACGAGCTACCTCTGAGGCCTATGCACTACGCATTGCGTCACCGAGGTCACCTGATCAGGCCCCTCCAATGCCAATGTAGGGTTTGGAGACAACTAGCTTTTTACTAGCCGCAGACAAGGCCTCAGGGTAAGCTGGTCTAGGTTCAATTCTAGTTGACGGCACTAATTTATAAATTAAAATTGAACATGAAAAACAAGCACCACTAAAGGAATCTGAGTTTGATGTGGCAGCCATGAAATCGCACTAATTCCAGCCAAATGCAATAGTGGTAGCCCACTCAAGTGGTTGTTAAACATTCAAACTAACATTAAAACTAATATGGTGCGTAACGTTATGAGAAATTTAATCCCGAATAGGGTAAAATCTATCAAACCCAAGGAAAAATATAAAACAATACATCGGGTGGCACAACGGCTCATGAAGAACCAGGGCCTAGTGACTAACAACTCGCAACCATTCCTGTGTGTGCCTTTCGAGAGGAATGGAAGGACCTACAATTTTATGCCGAATCCGAACGTCTAGACGAGAAAAAAACTTTGTAGTTTTTAGGTGGACGAGGCTGGGAAGCGATCCCAGACCTCCACGTGACAGTCGAACGCACTAACCATTACGCTACGGGCTACTACTACTACCAAGGAAAACACATGGTTTTATCCGAGCTGTTATGCCCCAACTACTCTATCTATCTATCTATCTCTATACATACAAATCCCTACATCGATCATCCCTCATACTCTATCCAAATATCAAGCAAACGCAATTATCGACGATAAGACGATACTCTATGTAATTTAACTTAGAGTATCCACATTCAAGTTTCCTTTGTTATGAATACAAATGCTGTGTCGCTAAAAACACATATTCTTAACAAACCATTAAATTAAAATCAATTCAAAGAACCTATTCAAAGATATTCCGTTCTTATGAATACGAAGGCACTTTAAAAATGCCTATCCAAAATTCAATGGAATTATCTAAATAAACAAATAGATACACGACACGACGAGACGCAACGATCGACCCAAATCAATCGTTACGTCTAATCTAATATAATACATCGTACACACAGTGCTTGACCATTTCCATACTCCATATCCCGTTCCTTTTTCTCAGTTAAAATAGATTTCAATGCATTGATGAGAATTTGGATGACCAATAGTGATACGAACATTAGTTCAGTTCTAATTCGCATCTCAAACGAGCAGATACAAATGCTCCCATCCTAAAAATTAAAACTCATTTTCAAATTCAAATTCAAAACAGTCTTTTATTTCAATTTTTAATAACAAATCAATCGAGGCGAACATAACAAATTAATAAAACTCATTTTCAAATTCAAATTCAAAACAGTGTTTTATTTCCATTTTTAATAACAAATCAATCGAGGCGAACATAACAGAGCTGTAAAGAGGTTATTAGGGTCAGAGAAGTAAACTTCCCAAGTTATAAAACCAACCCCTCTGAAAACCAAAATAAGTTTCAATAAACTAGAAAAACCTCTAATTGTAATATTCGACCTACCAAATTTTTGCAAAACCACAAATTAAGGCATAAAATACTACGATGTCCCAAAGGTAGTAAAAATGTGTGGTCATTTGTAAAAAAAACATACGAAATACTACTACTAATTGTGATTGGAAGTGATTAAAAATAATCTTTCCGTCGGCTTTTTTTGGTCACTGTAGTTTTTGCAATGAAACAATTAAGTTACATTAGCTTTCCCGACGTTTCGGCAGGGGTTGCTGCCTTCTTCAGGGGAACTTTATTTGGACAACAAGAAAAAATATATTGTTTACATTATAATAACAATAATTGAAACAATACAAAATACACTCACTTTAATAAAACTGTGTTTAAATTTAAACTGACATTTAAAAATATTGTATCTAATAATTGTAATATTATTTACAAAAGTAAAGAAATAACCACTTCAAAGAAGTTTAGTCTATGGAATTTAAACAAGGAGTAAAGAAACTGAAATGATACTGTGTTATGATGAGACAAGAGAACAATAGATGGCAGAGATGTTTTGGGTGTCTTGTTTTCTGTTCATGTTGTTGTTGTTGTTGATGATGTGTAATGTTTCTAGGGTGTATCGTTTCGAAACATGTTTCTCTGTCTGTAGGACTTTGACACCTTCAAAATCTGGAGAGTGGCCGTTTTCGATACTGTGGCTCGCCAGGGCTGTCTTTCCAGGATTGTTTGATTTGATATCCGATTTATGAATAGAAATTCGCTGTTTAAGAAATTGTTTTGTAGTTCCGATATAACACTGGTTGCATGGTTCATTAGGTTTACCCTTACAATTTATTTTGTAAATGACATTAGTAACTTTATCCTTATCCGCTTTCGTTTTAAGTTAAGTGAAAAGGTGACTCAGAGTTTTATTTGATTTGAAGGCCAGGCGAACATCTGTTAGTTTTTGGTTTATCACTTCTTTAAAATTCTCAGTCAGTCTTGGGATGTAAACCATACTTTTGTAGTAACCATTATTCGGGTCTTTAGTGTCTTCGCTTGGAATTTTGCAATTGTGTTTCTGAAGTAGACCACGAATTATAGAATTTGGAAAACCATTGTCACTCAGGATTTTTTTGATTTTTTTCTCATTGGCAGAGTGAAATTGTTCGTCGCTGAGTGCGAAAACTTTACTGACGAGATTGGATGCAGTGTTCATAACTATGTGCCTCGCTTGGTTAGACCGAAAGTTGACTAATCTTCCCGATGCAGTATGTTTTTGGTGCCAGTCAAACAATAGACGGTTGTTTTCACGATGGATTTTTACGTCCAAAAATGCTATTGACCTATTATGTTCCATTTCCACAGTGAACTGGATTTTCGGGTGGAATCCGTTAAGGATCAGCTGCACTTTTTCAATGTTGCGTTTGTCCATCACGGCAAAAATGTCATCTACATACTTAGCAACAAAAGTAGGCCTTTCTTCTATTCCACTAAAACATTCATCTAGTACGTGATCAAGTACTAAATCTGCAATCGTGGGTGACAAAGGTTTGCCCATAGGCATGCCAAAAATTTGTTTGAAAATGTCATCTTTAAATTGTAGATAGTTATTTTCCTTGAGGCATCAAGTATCGAAAACGGCCACTCTCCAGATTTTGAAGGTGTCAAAGTCCTACAGACAGAGAAACATGTTTCGAAACGATACACCCTAGAAACATTACACATCATCAACAACAACAACAACATGAACAGAAAACAAGACACCCAAAACATCTCTGCCATCTATTGTTCTCTTGTCTCATCATAACACAGTATTCTTTCAGTTTCTTTACTCCTTGTTTAAATTCCATAGACTAAACTTCGTTTGAAGTGGTTATTTCTTTACTTTTGTAAATAATATTACAATTATTAGATACAATATTTTTAAATGTCAGTTTAAATTTAAACACAGTTTTATTAAAGTGAGTGTATTTTGTATTGTTTCAATTATTGTTATTATAATGTAAACAATATATTTTTTCTTGTTGTCCAAATAAAGTTCCCCTGAAGAAGGCAGCAACCCCTGCCGAAACGTCGGGAAAGCTAATGTAACTTAATTGTTTCATTGCAAAAACTACAGTGACCAAAAAAAGCCGACGGAAAGATTATTTTTAATCACTTCCAATCACAATTATTAATTCCAAATTGGTCAATAAATCATTTTTAGAAATACTTCTACGTCCTCGGTCCCAAAGCTCGTCTTCAATGACACCCCTTTTCCAGCTCGTTAGATAAAGCCCATTTGATTGCAGCACCAGTTTTCTGTTAGTTCGACGCTGCCAGAAAGTTTTAGGACTCCAGTAGTCTTCTTTCGCACTCATGCAGTTGCTAGAAATCTGAAAGATCTCGACATTTACTAATCCGTTGGCCTGGATACCACCCCTCCCATTGGTCTGAAGAGGTAGGTATTCTTAAACGCTGGAAAACCACCGCGTAGGCTTTTCCATCTGTCTTACTCTACTTCGGTCCTTTTCCGAGTAGATGAAAAACAGCATTTGTCCAGCATATCCCAAAAAAGGCGTATCTTCTTCACCCTTAAACTATTGGCCAGTTGCATTTACATACGTCCCTTTCTTTCCAAGGTCATGGAAACGCTGATTTATTTTCAGAAATATCTCGATCATCAAAACATTCTTAATGACCGGCAGTTCGGCTTTCGAAGCGATAGGTCAACTTGTGATCTGATGGTTTATCTCTAAATTTCCAATCCATTCACGTCTATGAATCATGTGGTCACTGGCACATGAATCTAATATCGGAGTGTTTTTTCCTTCATTGGATAGTGATTCGTGACACATAAAGCTTCAATCGAGGAAGTCTCATCATCTTGCTTCCTGTGTAGTTTGTTCTTTTGTGGGCAATCCCACTTCCAGTAGCCACTTTGGTCGCATTTAAAAGAATTGCATTGCGATTTTCCACCTGTTCTTCCGTATCTGATAGAGTCTATCGATGAATTAGGTATCATTTTCAAAATTAATTTTCTTCAAAAAAAAATCCTCTAGCTAAATCGCCTCCACTTCATCGACCTGACCTTGCGATATTAACCTTAAAGGCTCTCCCAAACCAATGCGGAACATTCGTTGCGGCGAAGAAACATTCGCATATCAAAATTTATTTACATGGTTATATATGAGAGTGCCCACACCAACGCGGTGGAGAAACATATGAAATAATTTTGACTGACGAATGTTTCTTCGCCGCAACGAATGTTTCGCTTTGGTTTGGGAGAGCCTTAACTCCTCTTACATTAGCCGTATACTCAAATTTTTCATTTTTTGACTATCTTAACTTTCTCATGCTCTATGAAAATGATTTTACTGAGCAGACAAAGACATCAACATTTTAGTCATCAGTCATGCTCATGACCATGGACTCGTACATGTTCTCCTTTTAATCTTTGAGTTGCTGTATAATTTCTAAGAGCTTCGACAAGAATGTTGTTATAGCATCATTGGATCCTTTGAGAAACTATAATATTTTTGTTGGATAAATAAATTCTTAGATGCTCTTTAGCGTTTTCCACATATCTACAGCAATTTCGTTAACTTTAGCAATTGCTGCTTATTACAAGATGTTGAAATTGTGCGTCTTGCTTTTTTGCAATCCAATTTCTTCCACACCAACAATTTAATGGTTTCCAAAATTTCACGAATTTGAAATTCCCATATAAGCCTTCCCACCATCAAGTAATTCACGTCCTGTCAAACTCCATTTTAAGGCCCCAAGTCTTGATCCTCTTAATCTGGGATTTAAATCACGTTTTGAATCGAACAAATTCCTTAATAGAATTTCCGTTTAGCAAGTTCTCTTCTAGCAGTATATCCCTGAACTGGGTCCATAAGCTTTTATTTTGAGTTTTTGTAAATGAAAAATATTTCAATTTAAAGAAAGCCTTAGTACATATGTATATCAAAGTAAGTCTTTATTGTTCGAGGCAATGGGTAGGTTCAGAGAACTTAGGGGACTTGCAAGTAAGGCAAATTTCTAGAATGTGATTGGCCAGCTGTCAAAAGTTCCCTTCATTTAAAACAACTTTTTGACAGCTGACCAATCACAGTCTAGAAATTTACCTTACTTGCAAGTCCCCTAAGTTCTCTGAACCTACCCAATTATTTAATGTGATTTTTCAATTAATTAAAAAAAAACTGACAAAAGCAAAACAGAAAACTAAGTTATTCACGGTGCAGTGCATTAACGCGCACGGAACTTACCTCCGTGGTCCGTGGATGTTATTTCCCAAAAAACAAGGAAACAACAACCGCGGGGGTTAATTCCTCTTAAAGTATTAATAACAAGCCATTCGGCAGACAAAATTTTTCATAATGCAAAAATATACCGCTCAAATTGTATGATTAAAATTGATAGATGGGTTATCTATGAATAAACAAAATCGGCGCGGCTGCAAGTTGCGGGAACTATGAGTCGTTCCCGAAATATAAGTTAAAACGCGTTTTTCAAAATTTTGGCTGAAGGACAGTATACCTACTTACAGCCGCACCGATATATTTTTATACTCAGAGTCCAACCCATTTACCAATTTCAATCATAAATTTTGAGCAGTATGTTTTTGTAAAAAAAAACTGCCGACCAGCCTAAACGGCCAACCACAAAAAAGAATTAAGTACCGCGGGTGTTTTTGCTTTTTAGAATTGGCATTAAGACCCACACTTCATGCATTATGATTCATAAATACTTTTACCCAAATCACTCTTTAGTACTGGCGCCTCGCCTGCCAGACATACCCTAAGCGGAGCGAAAGAGTTTCGTGAGAGGGTAAAATAAATAAATAAATCGGGTGGCAAAACGGTTCATGAAGAACCAGGACTTAGTGACTAACAACTCGCAACCATTCCTGTGTGCGCCTGTTAGGGATGCAAACGATACATCGATGTTTTTGAAACATCGATGTTTTTGTCTTAAAACATCGATGTTTGCCATCGATGTTTCGAATCCGAAATCATCGATGTATCGATGTTATTTGGAGCGATGTTTTAAACATCGATGTTTTTTGGTTTTCTTGTCACACAGAATTTTTTAAACTGCCAGCTTTTGCACGCGGAATTTGTGTTTGTGTTGCTTGGCTTGTGATCACAGCCAAAAGGGTGTTTTTGCATTGAACGCTCCCATTCATTCTTCCCCAAGATAGTTGACAGTGACAGCTGACAATGTCATAGAAAGCGGAAATAAAAGAATAAAGAACCAAAGAATATGAACAAAGGACTTCAAAAAATTGGATTCAATTCGATTCTGGCACTAGCAACTTTATTAGATCCAAGATTCAAATTACTCCATTGAAAGGATCATAAAATGATGTGGCCAATATTTCAGATTCTTCCAAAGAGTCCGAAAAGAGTTCCTTCATCTTCACAACAATGGACTGCAGATATATCTGGGGTCAGCTCTAGCAACTATAACTCAAAATCTGGTAGAAATGTGAATTGATATGAAAAATATGTTTCCGGGACTTTATAAACAGGCTACTAAATATTTGCCCATTTTGGTTACGTCGGCTCCAAGTGAACGACTTTTTTCTAAAGCTGTGGCAACTATTAGCCAACAAGGAAACAGGAAAAAGATTGACCAAGTTGTTATTTTTAAATTCTGTTTTGAATAAATAAAGTAATACTTATTTCCTTATTTCTAAATGACTGCTTATCTCTTTTCTTTTGGGTAGAACCTAGGCACTTTATAGGCAAAGATTTTGAGATAACTCGCTTAAAAATTAAAGAAAAGGAGAAATGAGAAGTCCTTAGCTTTACTTTTTGGGCTTTTCAAAAAACATCCATGTTTCAAAACATCGATGTTTTTGCTAGACGAGAGGCATTTATTCGTGACAAGTGATACTCTTCGAGGATTTGTCAATTCCTCGCAAGAGGAAGTAGTTCGTGAGAGGGTCAGAGACCCCAAAAAGTGAATTAAAATTCTTGAACCCATGAAGCGGTCAATCCAAAGTACCGTTTGTTTTTGTTCCTTTTTAACTTAAAGGATTTACATATTTTTTTAATAAATATGTTTTGAAAATAACGGGTGATTTTTTAGCTGGTTTGTTTTGGCAACACTGGTTTTGACAGCTGACGTGTGTTTAGTACCTTGTGTCACTGTCAAACAGCTTCAGTTTGGTTTGCAATTTAACCATGGATCGTCTTACAAATGAACAACGCTTGCAAATTATTGAATTTTGCTATCAAAATTCGTGCTCGTTTCGAAATGTTCATCGCGCGCTGCTTCCATTTTATGGTCGGCATTCTCGACCTTCTGAGCAGTCTATTCGGAAGATTGTGACCAAATTTCACACCAAATTTACTTTGTTGGACATTAAACCACCAACACGTTTACGTACTGTGCGTAGTGAAGAAAATATTGCGGCCGTATCAGCTAGTGTGACAGAAGACCGCGAAATGTCGATTCGGCGCCGTTCCCAGCAGTTAGGCCTTTGTTACAGTACTACGTGGAAAATTTTGCGGAAGGATTTGGGCGTAAAGCCTTTTAAGATACAGCTGGTGCAAGAACTAAAGCCAGCCGACCTACCACAACGCCGAATTTTTGGTGAATGGGCTCTTGGAAAGCTGGCCGAGGATCCGCTTTTTTATCGAAAAATTGTGTTCAGCGATGAGGCTCATTTTTGGTTGAATGGGTACGTAAATAAGCAAAATTGCCGCATTTGGAGTGAAGATCAGCCAGAAGCATTGCAACAGCTACCAATGCATCCCGAAAAAGCCACTGTTTGGTGCGGTTTATGGGCCGGCGGCATTATTGGGCCATATTTCTTCAAAGATGATGCGAATCGCAGCGTTACTGTCAATGGTGAACGCTACCGAGCGATGATAACAAACTTTTTTTTGCCCGAAATGGAAGTTCTTGACTTGCATGATATGTGGTTTCAACAAGACGGTGCCACATGCCACACAGCACGCGAAACAATGGCGCAATTGCGAGGCGAGTTTGGTGAACAGTTAATTTCACGTTTCGGGCCGGTCAATTGGCCGCCTAGATCGTGCGATTTGACACCATTAGACTATTTTTTGTGGGGGTATGTCAAGGCTAATGTCTATAGGGACAAGCCCGCTTCGATTGACGCACTGGAAGCCAACATCCATGCATTCATTCGTGAGATACCGGCCGATATGTGTGAAAGAGTATGCCAAAATTGGACTCAGCGGATGGGCTACCTGAGACGCAGCCGCGGTCAACATTTGCATGAAATTATCTTTAAACATTAAATTGCAAGGTTCAAACTATCGATTCAAATAAATATTTCATTCATTTTTTCGAATTTTTTGTGTTTTTTTTTTTTTTAAAGTTCTAAACCTCTTAAAAAATCACCCATTATATGTAAATAGAAATAATGAAAAATGAAGTTGACTTTATTTTTTGTTTTAATTTTGCTGCATGGCATTTATTTCGGAAAAAGGAATTAAACTACGTGGGTGTTAGTTCCCAATTTAAAAAAGGAGTGTTTTGCTAAAAAATGTTTCATTTGAAAAGCCACCAAAACCTCATAAAAGCTCAACTAGTTTCAGTAATTGGTCAGTCATATGTAGATTTTCACTTGCGATATACGTAGAGCAACATTACGATTATAGAGAACGCGAAAAAAGTGGGTCTCGAAATTCTGTCTGTCTTTCCGTCTGTCTGTACCTCGACCTGCAGCCTAAACGGCTGAAGCGATTTTTTTCAAACTTTGGACTTAAGCTTATGTGATTCTCTAGAGGAGAAATTTTTGTAAGTCAAAAAAATAACGGTACCTGTCATACAACCAATATACAAAAATTGATTTATTTCAAAAATGGCTCTCAAGATTTTCAAAAAAAAAATTACAAGGTACTAAAATTACTAAAGCAAATATTTTGGTAGAAAAAAATAATTTTTTATAACGGTTATTAACGGTACCTGTCATACAACCGATTTTTAAATTTCTCGCTAGCTGCTACAGCGATTTCAACCAAATTTTTTTATACAAAAGGTCCCTCACAATTTTAACAATTTTGCAATTGAAATTTTTTTTTTAATTCAATATCTTGAAAACGGGCTAATGATTTTTTTTTTAATTTTGTGAAAAATTGTATTTTATTAAATACTAAAAGCTGGCATACCAAATTTTATTTCAAAAAATGTTCAAGATTTTTTATATATACAAAATTAATTTAAAAAAAAAAAACAGATCTTACGATTTTTGAATTTTTTTTTTTTTTCATAAATTCATATTTATTAAGCAGATCAGATGGCATACTTTTTTTGAGCTTTATCTGTTTTAGCTATTAAAATAACTAATTTATAATAATTCATAGTAATCATTTATATTTTAAAACTTTTTTTTTAATGATATAATGTTATGGAAACAATAAATATGTATATTGTCTATTTCAAGCTACGTTTAAGTTATTAGCTACGAGAGCAAGTTTGTGCGATCCAGTCGTGCCCATTTTTTAATATGAATTTAGATTTTTTTTAGTCTTATGCGCCCTTGAAAAAAAAAATCTTAAAAAAATCATCAAAAAAAAACTATGGCTAGAATTACTAAAACTAGCTGACCCTTTTATGCTAATTATAACTGACCTTTTTGATGGCATATTTGTTTTCAAATATCTCATATATCATATATATGTATGGATGTATGTAGGTTTTAGGGCTTATGGCATGAACACCCATGTACCATGTGTGTACCTTAAATCACCACCGCTTAGCAAATCAACATAAAAATACTTAACCATCATTTACATTAATTTGACCAATTTCCTTCATAAACTTAAGCTGAACACGTCCAAAAAGTGACAGCTCGTCGTACGATACTAAAAATAAAATAAAATAGCCATTTAATGATTTCAACTTTAGTGAAATATTAGGAGATAGTACGATGCTTAAAGGCTCTCCCAAACCAAATCGGGACATTCGCTTTGCAGGGCAAATCATTCACAATGATAACAAAAATGACAAGTAAACTATGCTAAATAACATATAATATAACATATAACAAAATAATTTGTAACCATCAACACACCCAAATACATGTACTACTTGGAAACAGGGCTGCCAACAATGTTTACTTCAACATTAAAACTTAATGCGGACTACGTGCTAAAGGGTACAACAAATGGATGATAGTAGACTCCCGAAGCTGATTTTACAATTTGCAGTGAGGAAAAAAACCCTTTTCGTAAGGGAATGGAACCAGTTAGCAGCAGATTGTGGTATTGCATTAAATTTGTCAGAGCTAAATACTACAGATTGGAAAAAATGTTTATACGAAGTAATCACAATCACCGATGAAAATGAAAGTTATGCGTTTATAGAAAAAGCAAAAAGCGCGTTCATCTACTGAAAGTCGGTATTATTCAAAGTGTATCCTGAATCTCAACGAAAGAAATTATTTCAATAGCATTTACAGCAGAAACGTAATTGGAACAATTTTCAAAATAAGAGGCGAGTTGGTAAAGCTGAATTATAGGCCACATCAGAACGAAAGCATTGATCTCTGAACCAGTAGCGGATCTAGAATTTGGCTCTGGGGGGGGCTTGGAGTTTGGAGTTTGGAGATCCAGTTGAGACCTTAAGTAATAAAATTTGCTTGTCCTAAGATACATTTTATCATTTATAATATATAATAGAGAGTTTAGGTTTAATGCAAGACCGTACCAACTTCAGCCGAACTGCACTTCACGACAACACGGCAAAACATAATTTTTTATGAAATTTTAGGAGCTATGTCGCACTAAGCGGCAACTGAACTTCATACAATTTCATACGAATTTGTGTAAAGTGTAGTTCCTATGCAGTGCATTTCCGAGTGTAGTCTAACCTTTAAGGTTCAAGTATTTTTTTTTTGTGAAAAAGATATATGGAGATACATGTGTAGTTATATAAGACAACTTTGAGATTTCCATTTTCATTTTAATGATATTCGTTTTTTGTGTGCCTTTATATCCGCTCCTGTCGCGCTTAAAAATGTTTTTAATAACTACAAAGTACAATAACAATTATTCATACATAATTGCTGTAGCGGAGATAGAAGCAAATTCAAAGGTGCACCAAAATAATAATTTGAGCCATATATGCTTGAACCACGCGCACAAATTCGTTTATTTATATTATTTAAAAATTGATTATGTACCTACCTTATGTAGTTATATTTTTAAATAAGCTGTGGGTATGTTTTGAACTCCCCATTTTTGACAAGATTTGAAAACTGTTTATAATTGGCTAGTTCAGAAAAATTATATTTAAGTGTTCGTACTGACAAAAGATCATATTTGTGCTTTGACACGGTATCAGTCCTTTGAGATCTCATTTTTCCTGAATTAGCCAAATCAACGGGAAACTATTTTGTTCAAACTGACACTTTAGGACGTAAGACAAAGCTGCTCTAAGAAATAAGCCGTGGCCCAATTCTGCCAGCGTGAATTAATTTTCGTGTTTACGCTGCATACACTTTTTATTCATTCTAAAAAAATATGTCGAACAAATTTGCACGTCATTCTAGAGTCTAGAGGAATTGCAAATATTCATTTGCTTTTGCATGAATTTCTGAGCGCGCACAGAGAAAACTCACGCTTTTGGAATTTGGCTCCTTAACTAGAGAATTTGTATGTAATTGCCTAGTACAAAAATGTTTTGTATGTACAATTATTGCCTTGGACCTTTCAAATTTTGAAAACGTAGCCCCGAAAATGTCTAAGCCCAGCCAAGGCCGTAAGAAACAATTCATGTTGTATTAAACATTTACACTAAACTTGACATCCCGTTGTTCTCAAATGGTTTAAGCCCCAAATGCGTTTCTTTCGGTAAATTAGCTTTGTTTTTAGTATAAACAGTTGGGGCATTTTACACGTTAATGTTAAGCCCCGGCCATTTTTATCTCTCTTTACTTATCTCTTCAAACCTTAGCCTCAACTTCGGACTTTGGCAGTCCCTAGACCTGAGCCCCCAAAACTCTCTGGAATAAGGTTAGTTTTTCGGAAGTAAGTTGCTTAACACTGGCTAGGTTCTTTGTCCAATATTCCCAGACCTTATTGCTCCAAAACTGTTTTTTTCTGCCCAATTTTCTAGGTTTTATTTTAAGGGAAAAATTGTCGTTGCATGAAACATGTCCATATTCATAGCCCCCAACTTAGTTTTTGTCCAATTCGCTTCAGACTTTAGCCCCAATCTTAGGGCTTAGAAAAAAAATTACATAACATGTATGCAAATAGTTCAACCCGAACCACGTTATTTTGTCCATCAAATCTCATATCTTAACAATATTTTAGACGGAATATAGAATTCTACAAGTTGTAATGTATTGCTTTCTACTGCTATCTAAACGGACAGGATTGGATGCTCTTGTATGAATAATGTAAGGAAGCGCTGACATATAGAGCAAGAATCATCGGCGAAAATGTTTAACAAATTACAGTGAGGCTGTTTTATGTTGCTAAACTCTGTTCAAATATGCTTTAATTCATAGCTTTAATTATCATAATTTTGTTTTGACTAAATTAATAGTACATTGAATCATATTTTGTTTTACCTAAACTATAAGTCTTTTGAATCCTAATTTTGTTTTAACTAAACTAAAAGTCCATTCAATTCTAATTTTGTTTTAACTAAACTAAAAGTTCACTTAATCCTAAATTTGTTTTTACTAAACTGAAAGTCAATATAATTTAAATTTTGCTTTTATTGACATACGAAATTAAAAATATTTAAAATCAAAATTGTATAATTTTTTATAAAACAAAAATAATAAGAAAAAAAATGTAATTAATATTAATTTAAAAATTTACTTAAATTGCCACTCAGACAGACGACATTAATATGTCATGTCTTTTTAATTTATTCATTATCTTGTAATTCAATGAATTGTACTTATAAACTGGATTTGAATAAATATTATCTATCTATCTATAATAACAAAAACTGCCGCCGCGTCGACACGTTGGTTTGGGAGAGCCTTAACACGTGTAAAATTATCAAAATACCATTTTTAACCTAGTATCATACCTAAAATGATTTAACATAGCACTAAATCGACTAAAATTTTGCGCTTCTGATTTTTTTCCAAATTGCTTGCTTTATATGTTTACCTTTTTCCCAATTGAATATAAAACTTTAATTTAAAAAATTAAATTCGAAATGGTATTTAACTTAATAAATCTACGATTGTTAATAATTCCTCTAAGCCCAAGGAAATAATGATATTATGCATGTTTGTATGTATCGTATTGTATGTGGGTTATCGAACCCACATTTAATATAACTAAAAGAGGAAAATGTTCAATTTTACCTATGACTGGAATGTCGAAACGAAACGAATGCCTTCTGAAATTTAACAAATTGTATTCACAAATCTTAATCTCTTGATAATTACTCCAATGGTATCTGATATATGTTCGATCTTTTCAACTTCCTTTAGGCATGTAATTCCATAAAAGTTCTTTTTACTTACCTACTTCTATATAGGTATACTAAGATAAGAGTATTGGTCTCTTATAAAATTAGACAGATACACTTCAGCCACGGTTGCCACGTTGGTCATTTGTGACCAAATTTGGTCATTATTTTTACACTTGGTCATTTGGTCATTTTGTTCACCATCTGGTCACTTTTTTTGAAGAAGAAATAAAAAAAAAACTTTTAATTGCCATTTTCTCGAAATTAAATTGAACGCACTGCATTACCCATCCACGACCACTTCTTTTGACAATTTATTGACAGATGGAAAGTTTAAAATATTTTTGTGTTTCAACGTGTGAGCGTTTAAGCGTCTCCATCTATTTCACTTGTTGGTTCTTGTTGAAAACAAAACACAAAAAATGGATAGGTATGTAATAAGATTAATCAATCTTTCTTGTAAAATGAAATCAACATAACTAAAGGTAAGTTATTGTCGTTACCACACAGCTCAGCTGCTGCTGAAAGAAAGTTTTATGATTTCAGTTTAATTAAAACTTAGTTAACAAAGAGACTTAACTTTGACACCATGAATAATATAATGTTGTCCAAAGAGCTTCACGATGAAAAACATGTAAGCCATAGCGTTTGGTCGGCAGAAACCTTTTTTTAAATAAGTAGATATTACCCGTGTTTTATTGGAAAAGCTATCCAAAGTAGCTATCCATGGTAGGATTTTACATGAATGACAAATACAACATCGGCAGTATATATACTGCCGATAAAAGTTAAAGTAGAATCATACTGCGGATAGTTTTCCGAGTCTCGAATGGATTTTTGGTGATTTAATTCTCAAATGTAGGTTACTATTAATTTTTTCGTGAAGTTACTTTTAACTGCTTCTGATTCTCAGAAATACTATATTTTTTTTAATATTCTGACAGGTGTTCTTTCAGTTAAACCAATTTTGAAATACAAAAACCAGGCTACTGCGGATGCGTTTTGTTTAGTAATTTTCTACTGTACTATTTATAGAATGCCAAAAGACACGGGTATTATGTGTGTACATTTTAGTAGATTTAACTATACGCAATTTAGATTTTAAAAAAATATTGTGAATTTAATATAAAATGCTGTGAAAAAATGTGATTTAGTAAATAAATCTTTATGTTTAGTTATTTGTTTCTTATTATGAAGGGGTGATCACATTGCCCTTAAGGTAATTTTGTGAATTATGTTGTACCTTTTTGTTTATTTATTTTTAATAAGAAGATGAAGAAATTTAAATATTAAAATATTGAAATTACTTCTGTTTTAAGTGGAGTGAATGAATAAAATTCAATTAAAAAGTACAAGTGACCTCAACTCCAGAAATAATTGTGTTTCGCCCAAGGTATAACAGTGGGCTCTTCAGTCAGTCTGTTATACCCTACTAAGACACAAATTTTGGTCGATGTTTACCGACTCTTATAAAAATCACAGCAAAAAGATACTGTGAATTTTATTATTCTAGGGGAATTTGTTTAAATTCGTGCACCCAGAAAATAAATACCCGTGGTCAGGTTTTTTATAATAAGAAGATGAAGAAATTTAAATATTAAAATATTGAAATTACTTCTGTTTTAAGTGGAGTGAATGAGTAAAATTCAATTAAAAAGTACAAGTGACCTCACTCCAGAAATAATTGTGTTTCGCCCAAGGTATAACAGTGGGCTCTTCAGTCAATCTGTTATACCCTACTAAGACACAAATTTTGGTCGAAGAGCCCACTGTTATACCTTGGGCGAAACACAATTATTTCTGGAGTTGAGGTCACTTGTACTTTTTATTTATTTTTGTTAATTTCTAATTAATTATTTATGATAATAAATGAAAAAAATATGGCTTACTTTAATTTTCTGTGTTTTCAGATTTTAAGTATTTTGGTCACTTTTAACTCGTTTTGGTCCTTTTTATTTTCAATTTTGGTCATAAGTTTTATTTCCAAGTGGCAACCGTGACTTCAGCACGATATGGTTGCAAAAATCGCAGAATTCCTGTAATAGAATTCGATAAAAAATAAAACACCATAATAACTTAACCTTTGATGAGCAGCACAAAATTAGCACGTTCAGCTTTATTATTTTCTAGGTTGGTTACAAACAAAATTTGACAGTCAACTCCCGCTGTCATGTTTGACAATTGTCGCAATGGGATGCGTTCGTTGGTGCAACAAAATGGTTAGAAAAGTTTAGTTTAAAAATTCGATCGATTCGTTTAACTTTTTTCAAATGTTCTCAATAACCACTCGAAGAATTTTAATAAAACATATCTTCTAATGTGAATGGCACTGCATATTATTTTAATGTAAACTTTTACATGTGGATTCCAGTCCTATTCTACGTAACATTCTATTTTATATAGGCGTAACTTCAATGCCACCAACCCGTTAACCAACAATGGTTATTTTTTAATGTTTTTTTTTATAATACAAATTCTATATACTACTGAAATACATCAGCCAAGTAGAAGACTTAGCATTATTTAATTGGACTTGTTATTATTGATTCAAAATAGCTTTTAACGGCCTTTAGTCCTTAAAAATTGGCGTTTCCTCCCGGCGGCGTTTTCACTGGGGCTCTTCAGTTGACAGTGAGGGCCTTGTCAAGACGCAATTTTTATTAAGTTCAGTCCAGCTAACATCAATTTTACAGCGAAAATCAATATGTGAACTATAACCAACCCAATTAGAATTTCTAATCAAGAATTATTGGAAATTTTGGTAGCCGTGGCCTGGCATTGTTTACATATGAATGGTTTAGTAAAAATTGCATCTTGACAAGGCCCTCACTATTAACAGAAGAGTCCAAGTGAGAACGCCGAGACTAAACGCCAATTTTTAAAGGACTAAATGCCGTTAAAAGCTATTTTGAATCAATAATTCTTGTCTTGATATATTTGAGTAGTATATAGAATTTGTATTATAAAAAAAAAACCATTCATATGTAAACAAAATTTCCAACAATTCCTTGATTAGAAATTCTAATTGGGTTGGATATAGTTCACAATTGATTTTCGCTGTAAAATTGATGTAAGCTCTGGACTGAACTTAATAAAAATTGCGTCTCGACAAGGCCCTCACTTTTAACTGAAGATCCAAGTGAGAACGCCGCGCCGAAACGCCAATTAAGGACTAAAGGCCGTTAAAAGCTATTTTGAATCAACAACGGTTATTTTTTATCAAAATAGTCAGATCTCAACAATAAAATAGATTTTAAATATGTCCTCGTCGAGGTTGGTAATCTTTCTTATCTAAACTACTATCTTAAACATAATAATAGAGAAAATACGTGAGACTCAGGCTACTTCATTTCATATTCTTAAATCCCAACAAATGCACACGCACACATACACAAAGCAACTTATTTGTATTCCCCATTCACAAACTTAGTTAAAAATTCCCTGCAAATCTGTACGATAATCTTATTCGGCACAACTTTGAACTTGGTCTTCTCTTTTTTTTTTTATTTCTACTTTTGTAATCTTCCCCCAGGGTGCGGTTGAACTTTTTCCTTTGTTTTGCAAAAGTGCAACAAACATCCTTTTATTCGTTGAAGAAAAACGATGAAAACAAACAAAAAAACGCACATACAAATTCAAGTCAAAAGATTCTTTTAGCCAATTTAAGCAGATGAAGTTGGCGGGCGTGCAGGCACGATACGATGGAATTGAGGGGTGTTGTTACATGACATCGTGTAAATGTTGAAAGCTCACTGTTCTTCCTTGAATCGCAGGAAAAGGAATGTCATGGTTCCGCTATCATCATCATAATCATCATCATCATCACAGTTGCAGCTTGTGCATAAGAGAACCTCAATTCCGGTCTGCAAATTTCAATTTCGGTGAGAAAAGTTTAAAATGTTCATTTCCGCAATTTCGTGACAGTATGTGTTTGTTTATTTATTTGTTTTGAGTGTGTGTTTGGGGGTTATGCAACCGCTGATTTATGACATAATCGTGACTTAACTTCCGCTTGTCTAATTCGTGAAATTTATTAAATCTTTTCTACCTATTCTACATACCTATCTAAGTTGTTAAGAAAGGTAGATTTATTTTGTACCTGGAATTATACCTGGATGCTGGAGGTACGTATAGAGGTAACCGCGAAACAGTGGATGTTCACTATTAAATTACCCGAAAAATAAAAGAAGATAAATGTTAAAAACAGAAGATTGGAATTATTGTGACAGGGGGTTTTAAATGTTGTTCACAGTTGGTCAGGCTGTCATACTTAACAATTTAGGTAGTACAATACTTTTGGGTTTTATCTCATTTTGGTTTAGAGCAGTGGGAAGGTAACTTGAGTTGGTTTACCACTTTTATAACGCTCAAGTATAAAAATTAATTATAAATAATTATTCGTTGTAGGCTGCTATTGAACATCCCGGTATATAAGTACAGAAACAAACATTTTTTATTATTGAATACGTTGGAGTGGAATTTAAGGATGCTTAAAGCCTAAAATACTGCTAAATTAACTCGCGGCATTTTGGAGAGAACGGTGACAGTGGTCACATTTCAATATCTTCCAATTTTACATTTTAACTTTTCAAACTTTTTGTAGAAAATTAAAGGAGAATGGGCAAAAATATATGGGACCTGGTCTACCTAGTGCCCAGAAACGAGATCTATGAAAATGATTAGTATCAACGTGCGAATATTTTTTTGTTCTAAGCAATGGGAGTTGGCTAAAATAAGTGACCAACAAAGTAAGAAAAACACTTTGCAAATTCGAATAAACAAAGACGAATTGCTTTATATTTTGTAATATTCTGCCTAAGCCCCATGGTTTACAGTTCTGTGCCCATATTCAAAAATGATGCTCTTGAACTAAAGCTTTCCAACGTTGTACATCTCCATTGTGGGCATTAGACGCACAATTTTTCCCATTCATTATTCGCTAAATCGAATAAAAAAAAGTAGAATTTTCAAACTGTTAAGCGAATCATCGCCCAACCATGATATTATTCGCTATCATTTATATTTGGTATAAAAGTTCCTTTATTTTGGAGTCTATCCAGTTCATCAAAAGTGACCAATACTGTCATTTCAATGGAATACTATTGCAATTAATTTTCGCTCTAGTTGCAATCTTTGTTGCCATATACTGCCTAAACCCCATAGTTTACAGCTTCGTGTCCATACACAAAAATGATGTACTAGGGATAAGCTTTTTAACGATATATATCTCGTTCGTGGGCAATAAAAAAAAATGCTCATTCTCCTTTTCCATAAAAATGGAATGTTTGTTGTTCTTATACAAAAACTGAATCAGAAAAAAATAAAAAAAATTTAAATCAAAGATTTTACAATTTAATTCAAATGGGAGGATGTTCGCTTCGACGTATTTTTCCGAACAGCTGATCGAAGCAATAAACCCAAAACAGGCCGAGTGTGTTCGTGATTTTAAAATCAGCTAATCTATTTTAAGGGATATCTATCAACTTCTATGATAAGTAACAAATAAGAACTTACAAAAAAAATATTCACCCCAATTAAGAAACTCGTATTGTTAAGTCGTATTTGGTCGTATCTTGCGTTTGTGGTTTCCTTTATAGTAAAATGTCATATTTGTTTGGTGCAAAGCTTCTGAGAATTAACGAATAGAGATATTTCGATGCTGTTATTTAAAGTTAACAAAATGATCATATAAAAGACATGGTGAAAAGAACATTTTGTGTAATTGGGGTAATTGTTTGTAGAAAATAAGGTAAGAAACCAAGGAGAATTTTTCCGCTCACTCGGGCGTATACGTACTATTTTGATTTTATTGAATTTTAAAACTTTTTTTTTAGTAGCTAAACAAATAACTGCAATTGTGTGTCCAATTGGTAGTAGCCCGTAGCGTAATGGTTAGTGCGTTCGACTGTCACGCTGGAGGTCTGGGTTCGCTTTCCTGCCTCGTCCACCTAAAAACTAAAAAGTTTTTTTTTCAGGGCTACTGCCTCTTGCGAGGAATTGACAAATCCTCCAAGAGTTACTTGTCATGAATAAGTGCTCCTCGTCTAGCCGTTCAGATTCGGCATAAAATTGAAGGTCCCTTCCATTCCTGTCGACACACGCACACAGGAATGGTTGCAAGTTGTTAGTCACTAGGCCCTGGTTCGTCACGAGCCGTTGCGCCACCCAATTTATTTTTTATTTTCAACGTTCTCATTATTGGATAAACCTATTAAAATATTTATTTTATGCAGATGCTTTTAAAAATTTTAAATAATATTGCGTGTCAAAATTTTTCAAAAAAAAAATGTTTTGTAACCAAAATATTTTTTTTTTTTTAAGAATCGATTTTTGATGAAATTTTTTGAAATTAAATATCTTAAAAATGTGTTCAAAATATTTGTGCTGTTTAAGAGCGTACGCAGGACTTCGAACATGGGGTCAGATTCCATAAAAAATATATGTACATACCTATATATTTTTTAATTTTTCAATTATATTCTATTTTTAAAAAAGATTATATTCAGTCAAAAAGTATCGGAACAAACTCTAGATAGCATTTTAATAAGAAATTGATATCATTAAACTTAAACCCCATTATAGAAATGTTCATCACAACAAAATTAAAAAATCTTTTTTTATGTTTTCCAGAAACTTCCTTGCCTCTCATTTACAAATATCCAAGAAAAAATAAGAGAAGGGGAAAATCGAAGTTCCAAACATTATACCCATCGACGCAAGGAAAACCTTGCAGTTGCTGGCTACAATTGCAAGAAACATTCCTCGAATGTCTTCAATGACCTAGAAAAACGGTAAGTAAGTCAAGTTTACTATTAATACCTTACCTACATTTATCTGCATTATTCCAAAGAGCTCAATATGTGATCCCTTTTCTAATAGGTGATAAAAAGTATATAACTTTTTTTTTGTCCTCCTTCCTGTATACAGATACTATTTTGAAAAACCACAAAAGTGTGACCTACATTCGAAGAACATTGCCAAAAGCTTAAACGAACTCTACACCGAACCAGCTCCACCGCACTTCCATCATCTAACCCAACAGGATATTCACTTTCGAAAGCAGCAGCATCACCACCAGCAGCAGCATCTTCAGCAATCCGAATGTGCACCCTTAACACGAAGTGTATCGACAGCAACTGAGATTTTCTCTAATACCGGCCATGGAAGTGCGGCTCAACACACAAACAACAACCATTTTCAAAACAATAACTGCACCGAGAAACGAGCTTCAACCAACACCACCACCACCACCAACACGTCGACCAGTGCCACCACTAAAAAGCACCAAGCAACCCTAACATCAAAACCCCCTCGAGATGACCGACATGACGAAGACAATGACTCCATCGGAAGTGATGATGCCGGCGGAGGCGATGGCAGCGGAACACGGATGCGAAATGGCAGCTCAACCACCGGCATTCAGGACATTTGTGGCTTATCGCGTGGCATTCGAAAGACAAAGGATGAGTTTTTCAATGAATTCTGCAAAAAGGCTGGAGTCCGACCAAAACCCAAAGATATCTATTTCATCACTGACCATGAAGACGACCCACACGACGATGAAAACATCTACATTGTAGATTGTGCCAAGTCGCAAAACTCCGGGCAGATGCAGCAACAGCAGCAACAACAACAGCAACACCATCAGCATCACCATCAACGCCAACAAGCGGTCTACTATCCAAACCTCCGCCGGAACTCCATGTTCGTTGATATACCACCGAGCATTTCTATGCGCAAGCAAAACTCAAACTTATCTCTAAAGGCCGAGACAAAACTCTACCAGAAGAGCCTTTTTGACTTGGACCGGTGCGAATCAGAGATCTGGAACACATACCCGGAACACTTTTATGCCAAGGGCAGTGCGAAGCAACTGCAGGACTGCAATGCCTATCAAAGTCGTACCTTACCAAGGTCGTTTATGAAACGTAATTTCGACTCCCAAGATAGCCTGCTAATGTCAGCTACGACGGCGACTGCTGGCAGCCAGGGTCGACTATCTGTCACCTCACAGGGACACAATCATTATCCAACGGCACAACCTACCAGGTTATCGTATGGTTCGAGGGAGGCGAATATCTATCGTTCCGGACAAGCACTGCATAAATCCTGCGAGGACGTGAGAAATTCTATCGGCCTTCATCATGGTGGCGTCGTTGGTTCACGAATGCCATCTACCAATCTAATGCCATCTGCCGTGCAGTGGCCAACGGCAATCCCTACGTCACCGTCGAATTTTTCGAGTAATTCGTTCTTGTATGGAAATCAGCCCCAACCTCAACATCATCAACATCCGTCGTCAATGGTTGGCAGGACGGCGACAGCTACGAAATTCGCACGGGCATATGCATTTGATGAGCGACGTACTGATGTGTCTGCGGGCGGAGTATATGACGCCTTCGATTTGGATGAAATTGAAAGGGAACGCCGAAGGTCACATGCAAGTCTGTTTGATGGGCGATATGACGTAATTAACGGTACAGCTGTTTAGTTTAGGGCGAAATAAATACGGAATTTGGAATATTTACTGCCAAAACACATCTAAATTAAAATTTAAGTATACAACCCATTGGAAAAATAACATTGTAAAGTGGGACATTGATGTTTTTTTGTGTGAAATGTTCAACAGACATATTTGCTGACAACTAAAGAGCAATTTATTTGACAGTAAGGTTGATGTAGTACCTACGTGGCGTGCATGAATATGACCAACAATCTTCGGCGATGCTTTGTTAACTTTCTTCTTTAAAAAATTAATCGACCTGTCAGGAATCTCCATATGAATAAGGATGCCCAAGGTGACTTTTTGTGTCCAACTTAAAAAAAAAAATCCTGATGTTTTTCCTTCGTGGCATGCGCCTATTTACTTTTATAGTTTCGATACAAAAAGAACTTTATTGGCACTCGATAACTACCGCCCTAATTATCACATATGTTCTTTAAGATTCATCTCACAAAGGTTGAGAAAATATTGGGAGTTAATATTGAATAAAAAGGCAGTTGGATAAGAGAATGGACAAACTGGAAAAGCTTTACATCATTTGGGAAGTTTAAGGGTTGTATTTACCGAACCGAATTTAAAATTAAAGAACCTCATAACTCAAATAAAGTAGTTCATTTTAAATTAAAAAAAAAAAACAATCGGGAGTCCCAAAGTGATAAATTGGCATATTAGGGTGGTCCTGGATCCTGACCACTCATATAATTGTTATGAGCGCTCATAAAAATGTTGATCTTTATAACTATTGTGATAAATTATTAGGACTCGATAATTACCGCCCTTGATCTTTATAAAACTGTTCTTAAAATATTTCCTTATTGGTTGGCCTTATGACAGGTTGTTAGTTGTTAACAAAATATTATGATACAAAAATAACTGTCAAATATTTCACACACGGATGCATAAAAGTCCTTATAACAATAATTTTCTAAAAAAAAAAAGGGTTTCGCTAGTAGATAGAGAGAAAATAGAATGTAATTCGTGTATAGGATAAACTATTATTTATAAGTATAAAACAATTAGTAAATATACACATGTCTAAACATTTTGTAGATTTAAGATTTGCACCAAAACAATCGTCGTACCGTTTTTATTTTTAAATTTAAGATCAAAGTATCCATCGTAAGTGATATTTGTAAAAAAGTAAATACATAAATAAAAACAATATGTGAGTAAAAAGACTTGGATTTTATTAATAAGTATGTATGTACTGTTAGCTGTTACGATTAATATTTATTTATTGTAGAGAAATATTTATATATTTATTTATTTACAAAAGAAGCTTATAAAATAAATTTACAAACTCTTGAAGAATTAGGGCATTAGGGTAACGAGACCATGTAATGCCGTTTAAATTAGGATTTAAATTATTTTAATTGTTTTATATTTCATTGTTTTTTCCGTGGAGTGTTGTAGATCGAATAATGTTCTTAATGGTATCTAGATTTCTAGGGTCAAGAAGGTCAGCCAGCTGTTCTGATCGACTTGAAGTTTGTCTGGACTTTGGGCATTCTATTAGGATGTGCTGGACAGTGAGAGCCACTTTACAGTCTACGCATTCCTCTGCTTCACTTCGGTTGTATATGTGCTTGGTGTTGAATAAGGTTTTTCCTACTCGGAAGCGAAATAGCGTTATACATTCTTGTCTCGTAAGCTCTGGGTGATATGGAATGTGGACTCTTTCGGACTGGTGGCTTCTTAGGAAACAATTGTTCCTACCCCATTGTTCTTTTAATTCACTGTTGTGGTTCTCCAGCCAAACTCTTCGAACTAGCTGGTGAAAATTTGGTGTTTCTATTATTAGCGGAAGGTTTTGTACGTTTTTTGCTGCATTATCGGCTGCTTCATTTCCTTTGATTCCCATATGTCCTGGTACCCATGACAGTGAAATGTTTTCGTTCAGGTTAACTTTAAGCATTTTAAGAGATGGACATTTAATTGTTGGACTCTTAAGCCCATTCAGGACTCCTAAGTTGTCGGTACAAATAAGAGTTTTTTCGGACCAGTCACGGGATATTTGTATTGCTATTTTAAGTCCAGCCAGCTCAGCAATATAATTTCCTGCAGGGACTGGAAGCAGGCCTTGGTAAAGGATAGTAGTATTTACATCCTGAGGTCAAGAGTTCGGTAAATGAATATGAGGAGTAGTTTTCCGTTGATGATCCATCTATTTGGCTTGACAGAATTAATGTAATCCTTGTGCATCATCTGGAAAAAACTGGCTGGTGTAGATTCTTTTTTATATTTTGCTAAGCTGGTATCGATTTGCAGAGTGTAAGGGATGGTTTATATCTGTTATAGCCTTGGAACCTAAGGAGATAGCCCTTTTTTCACCGAAGTTGATGAAAGGAACGTACCCAGCTTCAACTCTCAAGGCGTCGATTGGTGTGGTTTTTAGAGCACCTGTCGCTGTTCTATAGCATTGATTTATGGCAACATCAATATTTTTGATGTTTTTATCAGTGGTCCACATATAGGCAGTTACCCCATGTTGAAGTGTTCCTTCAACTAAGGTTTTAGCTATCCTTAGAGCTGTTTCAATGTGAGGGCCTTTTCTCCGGGAACAGATTATTTTCAACATATTGTTGCGAAGTTTTATTTTATCTGCGATTTTCTTAGTTTGCTGGTTCCATTTAAGTTTTTTAGTGAAAATAACTCCTAAGATGCGAAGTTCATTTTTGAGAGGGATTGATTCATTTCGGAGGCTTATTGTTGATGTTTGGCATTTCCGTTTTCTACACAGGTGAAGAGCTTCCATTTTATGGGTGGGTACTATAGCTCCTTGTTTATTTGACCATCTTTGTATGATGGTGTCAACTTGGACAAGATTTGATGGAACCATTTCGTGTTCCCCAGAACACAAAACATATATGTTGTCAGCATAAACGCCAACAAAATCGATTCCATGGTTTGGTTGTGACAGTTCTTGGATGAGTGAGTCGACATAGACATTATAAGCTATAACGGATAGAGGAGATCCTTGTGGTATACCGTTCTCAACTCGGACAATTTGTGAGTTATACCCATCAACATCTACTCGAAAACTTCTTCCTCCAAGAAAGGACCATAGAAGTTTGGCAATCATTTTTGGAACTTCCCATTTCTGCAATTGGTGAATAACTGATGTTGCGATTACTCGGTCAAAGGCTTTCTCAAGGTCGGCTGAAAGTAGTACGCTGTGTTTCGATAAATTTAAGTTATTAACAATTTTGTCTTCTAAGTGGTGTACTAGCGTGTGTACACCTCTGTTGTTGCAAAAGGCATGCTGGCCAGGGCTTATTTTATCTTCAAGATACCAACCGAGTCGACGAGCATAGATTTTCTCAAAAATCTTTGAAAGCACGGAAAGGAGTGAAATTGGGCGGTATTCATCATATTTATGTGAAAAAAAAGTGTTCTTAGGAATTGGTTTTAGTTGAGATCGTTTCCAATCATGTGGATAGTTTCCGGTGCTTAATATACTGTTGTTTAAACTACAGAGTCGAAGCTTGAAATGGATTCCACTGGATTTAATCATTTTATATGTAATTCTGTCTTCACCGGGTGTTGTTCCCTTGGATGAACTTAGAACCGCAGACAGTTCAATCAGAGTTATTTTTACCGTTAATGGACTTACATCGTTTTCAGTAAAATTAATCTCATTAAAGTTGAAGTTGATTTTTTCTTCAATAACTTCCTTTGAATAAGTCATGTTAGCATTATATGCTTTCCATTTTTCCGCAAAAGTATTAGCTATCAGTTCAGGGTCTGTTTGTACAGTATTGGATAGTTTTGTTGCACTGAAGAGATCTTATTCTTCCCCATAGAGATTTTATATCCAATGAGGGATCCATTGTGTTAATAAAACGCTCCCAAGATTTTCTCTTTGCCTGGATGGGCTCTCTTCTGACCTGAGCGCATATTTTTCTGTATAGAATACAATTTTGTGAGGAGGGACTACGTCGAAGGTTTTTCCAGGCTTTACATTTGTCTTTGACTATTTTCGATATGTCTTTTGTAAACCAAATGGGTGTTATTTTTTTGTTATTTTCTTTGGTGACTGGAATACTTCGGGCTGCTGATGTTCTTATTATTTTTTTAATTCTTGATGCTTCCTGGTTTGTGTTTGTTGAGATGAGTATCTGTTCTGACAATGTGTTTGTTTTCTGTTCGAAGAGTTTCCAGTTGGCCTCTTCTTCCTTGAATCTTGCCTTGAATATTTTAGTAGGTTTGTTTTCCATTCCACGAATAATTATAGGGATATGATCTTTGGAAGTTGCACTACCCACAACTTCCCAATGTAAACGGGAGGCAAGGTCGGAGGAGGCAAGCGTTACATCTATGGCTGTGAAGGTGTTTCTGGTTGAAAAGAGAGTAGGTGAGCCGTCGTTTAAAATAACAAGGTTACGATCATTTGCGAAATCCTCAAAAATTGAACCTAATAGATTTGTGTTATTTGATCCCCATAGGGTGTTAGCGGCATTAAAGTCTCCAAGTATGATATGGTTATTGGAATTATATTTCGGGATGTCATCCAGGTGGTCGACTGTTACACTTACATCCCCTTCTTTGTATATATTTGTAATGTAAACCGGAATCCTTCCTGGTATTTCTACGGTTTGAAAGAGTAAATCCGACAAGGAAGTCGAATGGGAAGTTACTGGGATGTTGTTTTTGATAAGTATACCAATACCTGCCTTTGCATATTGGTAATCTTTATTATGGTGAAAGATTTTGTACTTTTTAATTTTGAAATATTTTAAGCTATTGGGTGTTATGTGGGTTTCTTGTAGAGCTACGATGTCTGGGTCGTATTTTGCTATTAAAATTTCGAGATTATTTTTGTTGTTGATAAAGCCTTGCATGTTCCATTGGAGAATGGAAATATTATTTATTAAGGCTGTCATTGTGTTTCTTTTGGTTTTTCTTTTGGTGTTTTGTTTGGTGTTGTTGTTCCTATTATGTTTTTTATTGTAGTAGGAGATATTTTAGAGATGTCGATAATTTAATTGGATAAAGAATCCAAATCCATATCTTCAGTACGTCGAGTTTGGTATGTTGTATTGTTGAATGGGTTGAGTGTTTGTGTCTTTGAGTAAAGATTGTTTGGGTTGAGTTGTTTTGTGGGTTTGATTGTTTTGATTGAAAGATGTATTTGATTGTAGTGTTTTTTGATTTGTGTTGGTAGGTGTTGTTTGTGGATTTTGTTGTAAGTTTTCGACAGATTGACTGGGTGCTATTGGTTTTGGAATTGAACATATGGATTGGTTTTGGGTGCCCTCAGTAGACGTAGCACCAGTTTTAACTACAGCAGCAATGGTATGATTAATTACTTGACGTTTTCTGGGAGGAGGAAGTGTGTGATGGTTTGGGTTATCGTTAAATATTTGCCACGCCTCTCGGACAGTACACCGCCGGTCAGCTTTAATTTTGTTAACTGATTTATACCTGATAAAAGATGGACAGGACGAGTCGTATGAGGCATGACTTTCGTTCTTGCAGTTTATGCAGTACTTTCTGGTACATTCATCATGTGGGGGATCGCAACAATCTTTGCAGACGACTGCGTTAGTACATCTATTCTTTGTGTGGCCAAGTTTTTGACATACAACGCATCTCATCGGATTGGGAATGTATTCATCAACTCTGCAATTGGCCCATCCTATTTTGATGTTATTGGGTCGACGAATTAGATCAAATGTCAAAATTGCAGCTCCTGTTGGTTTAAGTTCTTTGTTTTCTTTCCTCATTATTTTACGAACCTGAATAACTTTGCTTTTTTTAAATTCGCTTAGAAGTTCTTCTTCTGAAATGTCAATGATAAGCGGAGAGAAAATTCTTCCTTGAACAGAGTTCAGTGTAGCATGGGAAGTAATTTTCACTGGTATAGAGTCGATGAGTTTTGCTTTTAGGAAGAGGTCAGCTGTTACGCGGTTGGGAACCTTGATTAAGAGATCCCCGGATCGCATGGCCTTAACCTCCAAAATTTCCTTGGATATATATTCTAATCCTCGGTTAATTTGGAAGGGATTATAAGTGGAGAGCTTTCGAATATTTGTATCTTGCGTTTCCAACCCTGTTACAACCAAGTAACGAGGAATGTTATCGTCGTTTGCATTAATTGCTGGAAGCACTGGGAAACATTCATTTGTCAATTTAGTTTTCTTATGTTTTTTCATTCTGTCTAAAGGAGTATCAGGATCGAGTAAGTCGAAACGCCCCCTATCAGGGGGATCCATCCCCCTTTTCATTTTTTCGTTTAAATTAAAGAAAAAGAAAAAATTAATAAGGATTGATAATTAATTAAATGAAAAAAGAAAAAAAAAGAAGAGAAAATTAGCCGCGTGGGCGTCAGAATGACAGGAGAAAATTAATTAAAGTTATCGCGTTCTCTTTTTAACACGTCTATACACGGCGTTTGCCAGAAGGCGACTTGTAGAGAAATATATAAAATTAATTTACATTATTTCTTGATTTAAGGCATTTGGGCTGAAAGCCATATAATACCGTCTTTAGAGTTAGTTTTGCATTTTAGTTTGTTTATTGTAAAGTTTACAATTTTGTTCGTATAGTGAAAGTCTATATATCGTTGAATTTATGATGGGGGATGTAGCTAGTTTGATGTTGTTTATGGATTCGAAAATTGAAGGGTTGATGAATTCTGAAAGTTTTAGTATTTCTTCATTTCCCTCTATTAGAGAAGATCTTGGGCATTCATTTAGTATGTGCTGCACTGTAAGGTTAGTTCACAGTTAGTGTCTGCCGGCAAAAAATACTACAATGTCCCAAAGGTAGTAAAAATTTTTGGGCATTTGTCATACGAAACACCACCTCGTCCTCGGTTCCAACGCTCGTCTTCAATGATACTCCTTTTGTCAGCTCAATCGATAAAGCCAATTTGCTTGCAGCACAGTTTGCTGTTAATTCAACGCTGCCAGAAAGTGTTATGACTCCTCCTGTACTCGAGAGCGTAAATGGTTTTATGGGGCAAATCTTCTTTCGCACTCGTGCAGTTGGTAGAGTTCTAAAAGATCTCGACGTTCACAAATCTGCTGGCCCGGATAGTATCCCTCCCATTGTTCTGAAGAGGTGTTCTTCAACGCTGGCAAAACCACTGCGTAAGCTTTTCCATCTGTCCTACTCTACTGGTCTCTTTCCGAGTGGATGGAAAACAGCATTTGTCCAGCCTGCCCCTAAAAAAGGCGTGTCTTCTTCCCCCTCCAACTATCGACCAATAGCGCTTACGTCCCTTTTTTCCAAGGTCATGGAAACGCTGATTCATTTTCAGCTAAAGAAATATCTTGAAGAACGAAAGCTTCTTAATGACCGGCAGTACGGCTTTCGTAGCAATAGGTCCACTGGTGATCTGATGGTATATCTCACCGAACAGTGGCACAAATCTTTACACCGTTTTGGAGAAAGTAAGATTATTGCGCTTGATATTTCTAAAGCATTTGATAGAGTTTGGCATCAAGCTCTCTTATCGAAAATGCGTGCATTTGGTATCGACGAATCTCTACTTCACAGGATTAGAACTACCTTTCGGACCGTTCAATACAAGTTGTGTTGGACGGTTTCAAGTCTGAAATCCATAAAATAAATGCTAGTGTGCCCCAGGGCTCCGTTCTGTCTCCGACTCTCTTCCTTATATTCATAAACGATCTTTTATCTTAAACTTCTAATCCATTAAATTGTTTTGCTGACGACAGTACCCTCAGCTTTTCATATTCGTTCTTAAATTCACATCCATGTCCTTCGAATGTGGAATTTGAACGGCAGCGTATGATAAGCTCATTAAATTCTGATCTCGACAGCATTGTACAATGAGGAATTAAAAATCGTGTAGAATTTAATGCTTCAAAAACTCAATGCTGTCTACTGTCGTTAAAACGAAACCCACCCCCCATGCAACTATCCATGAGTGGCACTTGCATTGAGGAAACCGAAAAGCTTTCAGTCCTCGGTATGTATGTCACAGACCACCTTTTATGAAATGACCAAATATTCGCCATCGCCAAAAATGCCGCTAAGTGTTTAGGTTTTCTCCGTCGATGCAAGAAAGTTTTCTCCCCTTCTGATCTGGCTGTGATCTACAAAGCCTTTATTCGTCCAAAACTTGAGTATAACTCCCACATTTGGGCAGGTGCTCCAATAACCCACTTGAGTTTATTGGATAGAATTGAAAAGAGAGCTCTTAAAATGATAGGTGAAAGAACTATAACGGAAACATTCTCATCTCTTGGGCATCGTCGAAATGTTTCATGTCTTTCGTTATTTTACCGTTATTTCCATAAAAAATGCTCTAGTGAAATAGCCAGTTGCATTCCTCCCCTTAAACAATTCAACCGTAATACTCGCGCTTCTAGGAATGCCCATCAGTTTACCCTTGAGCCCAACTTCGGACGTACTGTTAAGTACAGAGATTCTTTCTTTAGTCGCACTACACGAATGTGGAATGCGCTACCCAGCTCTATCTTCCCCTCCCATTATGATCTACAGACATTCAAAACCAATGTACATCGGTTTCTCCTTTCAAATCCTACCTACCTAATCGCTCGTGCTGTGTTTATCACTTTAAGGGTATTCATAGCCTCTTTAGCGCGCGCTAAATATAAATATAAAAAAAAAAACAAAAAAAAAAACAAAGAGGGCTTTACCGACTCGGATGCGGAAGAGTTTTATGCATTCATCTCTCGTGAATTGGTGGTTGTATTTGATATGCTTGTTTGTTATGTGGTGACTTCGCAGGAAGCATGAACTTCCTTGCCATTGAATATAGCGTATCATGTTTTCTTTAGCCAGTTGAGTTCTCTGTGCAAGCTGATATAAATTTGGAGTGTCTACTATTAAAGGAAATCTTGAGGCTTGTTCTGCGGCTTCATCGGCTGATTCATTTCCGGGAGTTCCAGTATGGCCCGGCACCTAGGAAAGCCAGATGTTTTTGTTGGAATGTATTTGGCTTCTGATGGACTCTTACGATGGACACTTGTTGTTAGCGCTCTTTAGCCCGCGGAGTCAGTACAAATAAGCAGTACAATTATGCCAGCTAGTTCAGCGATATAGCTTCCTGCTGTTTCTGGAATAAGCCCTTGATGCAAAGTTGTAGCTAGTCCTCCGATTGATAATTCTACGATTGCATACGAGCAATTGCCTTCAGAGTAAGAGCCTTCTGTGTACAAAATTTTTTGAGGACTGATTTGTTGAATAAGGTCTTTATGGAAGCTCTGAAACATTGAATTTGGGTTTGAGTCTCTGCTATATTTTGATAAACTAGTGTCTATTTGGAGGGTATTCCTTTTCCATGGTGGTATGTGTTTTAAATTTTTAGGTTAATCTGGCAAGTTTGTTTGGGAATCAAGGAAGATTTGTGAAATGTTTTCAAGTGCTGATTTAAGTTTGAGTTTTCTTTTACGATTATATTCATTTAAGACCTCATTGATGCTGGTGTGTAATGGGTGTGCTCTATCTATTAGGGCTTTTGAGCCCGTTGAAATTGCTCTGAGTTTCGAAAAGGTCTTGAAAGATAAGAAACCTGCCTCTGTTCTTAACGCCTCGATTGGTGTTGTTCTCAGTGCGCCGGTCGCTGTCCGGTAGCATTCGTTGATGGCAACGTCTATTTTCTGAGCGTTTTGTTATGTTGTCCACATATAAGTTGTTAAACCGTGTTGTAAGGTTCCTTCGACTAAAGTTTTGGCTATTCGAAGAGCTATTTCTATGTGGGGACCCTTTTTACGAGATCAAATCATTTTGAGAGCATTGTTACGTTGTTTTAAAGAGTTGACGATATTTTGTGTCTGTATGTTCCATTTTAGATTTTTATTAAAAAAGATACCAAGTATCTTAAGCTCATTTTTTAATTAAATATCTGTGTCAGACAGATTAATCGAGTTTGCTGTGCAGTTCTTTTTTATAAATACGTGTAACGCTATTTGCGTCAGTGTATTTTGTAGTATATTGGGATTACCTGAAGCTAGTATGTATATGTTATCTGCATAAATTCCAACAAAGTCTAGGTTTGATTTTTTTATTTCTACGATTAAAGAGTCTATGTACGCGTTGTATGCGATCACTGAGAGGTGGAGCCTTGCGGGATTCCGTTTTTAACTCTGGCGATTTTTGAACTGTGTCCATCCACGTTGACTTTGGACCAGTCAGAAATGATAGTACGAGTCTAAGAATTTGCTTTGGTATTCCCCATTTATGAAGCTGGCGGATGACAGGGGTTGATATAACACGGTCAAAAGCTGCTCAAGTAGGTGGGTCAGTGAGTGGACGCCTCTTTTGGGTCGGAAGGCATGTTGTTCTGGGCTTATCTGGTTTTCTATATGCCACCCGATTCTTCTTGCAATAATTTTTTCCAAATTTTTTGAGAGAACAGGTAGCAAAGAAATGGGACGATACTCGTCGTAGGAGTGAGAAGTGCGACCTTTTTTAGGAATAGGTTTCAGCTGCGCTTTTTTCCAGTCTCATGTGGGAATACACCAGTTTAGTTTTGATTATATTTGTGTAGAGAGAGCACATTTTTAATTTCAGATTTGTAGCGCACGAATTTACCATTTTGTAAGTTATTTTGTCTTGTCCTGGTGAAGTTCCTTTTGTCGTTTGCAGTGTCATGGTTAGTTCCATCAGCGATATTTTTTCTGTTAAACATTCTGGATGGTTTTGTAGGTTTGGAAGGTCGTCTTTATTGAAGCGATTTTTTTCGTCAATGATTTTTGCTGGGTAAGATTGTTCCGAATTGTATGACCTCCACTTTTCTATAAAAGTATTTGCAATAAGTTCCGGGTTGGTATGTAGGTCATTGTTCAGCATCATAAACGGAAACATTTCAGGGGGTTTATTAGATCGAATTGATCTGATTTTGGACCATAGTGTCTTTGAATCAATTGATAGGTCCATAGAGTTGACAAAATTCGACCATGAGAGTCTTTTCGATGAAATGCATTCTCTTTTGACTTTGGCACAAATTCGTCTATATGCTAAACAGTTGACTGTCATCGGACTACGGCGTAGTTGAGACCAGGCTGTTTTTTTTTTTTTTTTCTTTTACTAGTTTAGCAATGATGGGTGAAACCATATGGGATTGCTTTTAATACATGTGTTTTTGCTTATTGGCATACTTTTGGATGCAGCTATTCTTATTATTTTCTTTATCTTTGCGGCTTCCTGGTTTATATTATTTTTGGTTTGCGATGACGATGTCAGGTTGCTTGTTATCTGTTCGAATAAATTCCAGTCTGCTAGGTTTTCCTTGAACCGCGAGGTGTCGGTATATGTGTTTCTAGTTGATAGAAATGTAGGTGAACCATCGTTTAGAACTATGAGTTCACGTTGGTTGATGAAATCTTCGAAAGTGATTCCATTTGGGTTGTTGTGTGACGATCCCCAAAGGGTGCTTGCGGCATTAAAATCTCCTAGAATGAGATTCAGGGAGTTTGAATGTTTGGAAATGCTGTCGAGTAGTTCCGAGTTAATTGTTATTTCTCCTTCCCTGTAGATATCTGTTATGTACAGGGAAAGGATTTTGCTAACTTTGCCTATTTTTTTTACGTGATCGTAAGAAAGTATCGACTTTATACAAACACGATTCATGTCCTCCTTATTCAAAATATATGTATTTTATTTTGCCTTTTTTACGCGTTAGTGTTTTTTTTTGCCTTTTTTACCCGTAAGTGTCTTTTTTGTCACTTTTGACTTGCTAGATTTTTTTTTATCAAAGTTAAGCCTGTTCCACATCTATGTCGTGTTGTGGAGTCGTGTGTCGCTATCGCTCCAATGTATTTCATATGCGTAGAACCATATTTCTCTCGTGTGTTGTGTTGCAGTGTGGCGCATAAAATATATGGAATGACAGCGACACACGACTCCACAACACTACACACGACACAGATGTGGATCCGGCTTTAAACGAAAAAATCTTCAAACAAAATTCTACAAATACAAACTGCATGTAGTTTTTCCATTTCCAGTTGAGATTATTTCACTTAAAAACATGATCCTTACACAATCTAAAGCGCACAGAAAACAAATTTGCTTGCACTCAACATACAAGAAAAAGAAAGCAGGTAGTATAGACTGTAGACAGAGTTACTATAATCTTTTCTCAATAAAATTTCTTGTCCTTTTTTTGTTTTTTTACTCATAAAAACTAGATCTTTTTCTCTATGAATGATCGTGCATTTCCTTGCACTGCAAATGTCAATGAAAATTTGTAAAAATCGAAAGGGCCAACAATTGCAAATAAAGTGTTGAAAAAGTTGACTCCTGTTTTTAATGTAAATCGTGGACTTAAAACTGTTGAGCAAATGCTGTAATAAATGGCGACGTCAACTCCACACTTTTTGAAAACGTTGAAGTGAATGATGTAGAGACTAGAGAGTCTAAAATGGGCTCCACTCGTTTCTGCTCAAGTAGAAATGTCCTTTAGCTCATTTAAGACGCTTCTAAGAGAGAATCGTAGAAGTAGTTCAATGCTATTATAATAAGACGTTAAGTTATGTTTATATTCTCCTTATTTAATAAATGCCTTTTTATTGCCTTTTTAAGAATTTTTGTTTGCCTTTTTTGATTTTTTTAGGTCAGCAAAATCCTTTCCCTGGCTTATGTATATTGATTGGTGTTGTTCCTGGAATTTGAATGGTTTGGTGCAATAGTTGGGTGGATGATGTGATGTGAGATGAAATGGGTATGTGTTTTTTAATCAGAAAACATATGCCTGATTTAGCATATTGATATTCTATATTGTGATGGAATGATCTATAATTTTTGATTGTTATAAATTTATTTTTTATTTTGTGTTTCTTGCAGTGCAATGGTGTCAGGGTTGTATTTTGATATTAATATTTCGAGTGCATGTTTGTTATTACAGAATCCTTGCAGATTCCATTGGAGTATGAGTAATTTGTTAAGTAACTGGTTCATTGTTTATGGTTAAAGGGGTTTTTTTCATGTGCTTTGGGGTTGGTTCCGATGATTTCTTTTATTTTGGTGGGTGATGTTTCGAAAAAAGGAATTTGGATAATGGATGAAATTTCATCCAAATCCAAATCCATTTCCTCGTTTTCCGTTTGATTAGCGTTGTTTTGTTGGTTAGAGGTTGGTGCGTGGCTGTCGTTAGACTGGGGGATTGTTTGGATTTTTATATTGTTGGGTGTACTGCGTGTGAGTTTTGATGATTAAGGTTAATTTGTGTGAAAGGTGCTGGGGATTTTTGTTGTTCTTTAGTGGGTTGATTTCTGTTTTCGGCTGGAAGTGAGGGAGAGGTTATGTTATTGATTTCTTCTGTTGTGATTTTGGCTGTTTCAGTCGGAGTGATATGTAATGTTGCTTTATTTGATTTTGTTTGGATGCGGTTTTTAATTATTTCAACCATTGTTTTGTTTGGCTCTTGTCTCCTTTTGGGAGCTGGAAGTTGGTGACGTGCTGGGCCATCATTATATGTCTGCCACCCTTCGCGAACCGTGCAGCGTCTATCGATTTTAATTTTGTTAACGGATTTGTATTTGGGAATAGTTGGGCCAGCGGGGTCGTATGATGTATGGCTTTCTTGCTTATGAGTGCTCAAGAATCTTCTGCATAAACTGCAGAAGATTCTTGAGCACTCATCATGCGGTGGTGGTAGACAACAGTCTTTGCAGACTTCTGTATTTGTGCATCTGTTTTTAGTGTGGCCTAATTTTTGGAATAGTTTGCACCTCATAGGGTTTGGTATGTATTCATCGACTTCATCGACAGTTGACCCAACCTATTTTTTTGTCCTTGGGTCTGCGTATACGATCGAGAGTTATGATTGCAGCACCTGTTGCTATTAGCTTTTTATTTTCCATCTTCATAATTTTTTTCACCGCAATCACTTTTTGGTTTTTGAGTTCTGTTAAAAGTTCTTCTTCTGGAATTGCAATTATGTGCCTGGAGAAGATTCTGCCTTGCACTGAGTTCAGACTTATGTGTGATGTGATTTTAACAGGAATTGAGTCTACTAATTTTGTCTCTAGGAACTATTTGGCTGTAGATGCATTTGACACTTTGATTAGTAAGTCGCCTGACCGCATGGCCTTAACTTCTAAGATGTCTTTGGATATATATTCCAAACCTCTGTTAATTTGGAATCGGTTGTATGATGCTATGGTCCGATTATTTTCAGCTGTGTTTGTTGCAGTAATGACTAAATAGCGTGGTATATTGTCATCATTTTGTGAGGTTGTGGGAAGGGATGAGCAAAAGTCAGGGTCTGAGTTTTTTTTCTTTTGGCTTTTTTGCTACGGTTCAGAGGAGCCTCTGAAGCGAGGATGCTGAACCGGTTGGGATCAGGGGGGTCCGTGCCCTCTTTCATTTTGGGTTTTACGCTTTAAAACACTGGTGGGCAATTCGGTAATCTGAGGTTAATTAACTTATTTAACCACGTGGTTAGAAATTGACACTTATTGTTTGAAAGAGAAAGAAAAAAGTTTGCGGTTTGTATTATACGTCTTTACACGGCAGATGCCCGACTGAGACTGTATGGGTTAATATATGTAAGTGCTGGTAGTACAGCTAAAGCGAGCACATCTTTCTTTCAACATACAAACGAATACAAAAGAATAGTAGTTCTATTCGACTAGATCACAACAATAATAATCCTTTTGTTTATTTTCAAGTTGTTGACAAAACAAAACTTAATCCAAAAATCTTTACTCGAAATATTAATAGGTGTTCTATTCACTTTAAAGTAAGCTGGTTATGTCCAAACTGATTCACCTTACAAATGAAAATAATAGGACCTATGAAGATCTTATTAGATTTGAAATTAAATCAAAAACTAAGTAAGTGGCAATGGCACAGTGAATAGTGACTGGTAACCTGGACGTGTGGGTTTTAATCTCAGTCTGGGTAGCATTCCTTTCTTTATTTTCCTGTTTCAACTGGTTGCCACCCGTAAAATTTCATGAAATAGTTAACACCTAATTCTCAATCCACTGTGCCAACAAAAATCTTTCTTTTCCTTCTATTCCTTCTAACTAGTGCCGTGCATTGCATTTAAGAGACCTGAGGCATACAGTTAAAATTATTATTATTATTTTCGTAATAATTTCGTGGTTTTCCATAGGTAAAAAGTATTAAATATTTTTTGATACAATGTATTTGTCAAAATGCACATTTTTTGCAAATTTTTTGATTCTATATCAATTTTGCAGATCCGTATTTAATCGGTACATCTTACCATCATTACATTTGGCAGCTGTTATTTTGACAAGTGCTTGTTTTCATTAATATATTTCATTAGAGAATGTTTGTGAACATATGTTTTTATAAGGACAACGTAATAATAATTGCATTTAAAAGGGAAGCAGTTTAAAATGAGTTCATAGATAACAACGTATCCCTCATCATTAAATACAACCTTGAGTTGTCTATTCATAATTTCAAAATTAAAATCCAATAAAATGCAAACAAAACTTGAATGAATAAAAACTATTGAATGGCTAATTTTTCAGTTCATATCATTTACAGATTCAAAGACACAAAATACAACAATATCACACAAAAAATCAAATCAAATATCATTCCCTTTGTCACATCAAATTCTAAATTTATCAATGGAAAACCACCCCAATAGACATCCCAAAACTGTTTAGGTACCCTAATTTTAACAATTAAAAATCAAACCCAGAACTTTACAAAAAGAGCCATAATAAAGACCACTGTAATGCTCTCTTTTGCTTTACAAACCAACAACAATCGGTTTATTAACGTCAGAGTGTTGCTGATAGCTGTTGTGTTCTGTTGACATGTACTTTGAAGTGAATAGAAATAATTTATAATTTATTAATATTAAATCTTTTACTAGTCCTGAATGTTATAATTGTTTATCCTTTTAAAGTTTATTCAATAAACACATTTAAAAATATCAATTTATCAACAATGGAATCAACAAATATAAACATAAAAAACTTAACAAGAATCCCTGAAAAAGAATTTCAACAACACTTCCGGGATTGGATGGAGCAAGATGATGTGGCGCGTTCTTTGCAAGCGAAATTAAGAAAAGATTTGATTGACAACTTTAACAAAACATCTTTAGGTAAGATATGTATATTGAAAAATATAGAAAATGTACTTAAACAAAAAACATTTAAAATTTTCGTATACTCTCCGATTAATTTAATGATTTGTTTATGTTTGAATAAGTTACCATGACACCGATTATATGTCCATAACGTAGTTCATTAACCGCCACATTTTTTTCCAAACATACTTTCAGGCAAAAAAATCATCCTTCAAACAGGTGTTTCTCATCGATTAAACCTTTCACCATTACTCCTTGCACTAAATACACTCGCAGCTGAATTTCTTTATGCTCAAAACTGTCATTTCACCCTATCTGTATTTTGTACAGAAGTACCATACCGTAATACACTGCCTGACTTTGAGAGTGCACGTCATTTTCGGTTCAGTGAACGTGAAATATTTGAAATACTTGATGCACTTGCGAGTAGTAATTTTGATATGGACACAAAGCAATCGATATGCAAAGAATATAACAAGAAGAACAATCCTTCTCTATTGTTTGTTGTAATAAAGATTCTTTTAAGCAAACCAAAGGAGGTCAAGCAGCAGCAGGAGCAGTCGGGACCATCAGCACAGTTGAATTTGACGATCGAGGAGGAGATGCCGCCTCAGAAATCACATCCCACGCCAACTACAACTGACAAACTCAATTCAAAAGTTGAATGTCAAAGCAAGAATTTTCGATATTTAAACAAGTATTTGATGATACTTTCGAAAAAGATGAAGCAAATGTCTGGGAATTTGGATGTATTGCAGAAACAAAATCATGCCCCTCAAACTGTTAAGAAATCACTTCAAGCGAGAAAATTCGAAAATTTAAATAGAAATTTAGAGAAGATATCGGAAAATCTAAGACATTTGTCGGTGTCAAAAAGAAAGAACAAACGACTTTCGGCTGTGGTAACAGCTGTCGACAATATGGCTAAACAGTTTGAAAAGTGTTTGTTGAACTTTGATCAATTGAGTAAGGGAATGTCAAAAGGAGGAGGTGGTGGTTTGGGTAGTCAAAAATCGTATAGTGATTGGATACATGAAATGCGGACAACAGATAATGGGAAATTGTTTTTAGAGAAGGTAATTAAAGATATAAAATTATAAAAAATGAATTTATTAAATACATATAACCCAGTTGTGTCACATATAACCCAGATTTGTGCAGAAGCATTATGGACGTGGGCGTAGAAGAGGAAGAATCGATTCCTCATCTTCGCTTCACATGCCCTGCCTTATCCCATTTCGTATTATGAATAGTGACTTACTCAGATTAAATTCGTTTCGAATGTCGTGAAGCCCCCGTTATATTTAGTATTGAAGCACTATAATGTTGACAGACATATTTAAAGTGTCTCACTGATGTAAGGCTCACCCTCATTGATAAAATAACATACCTGGGATGGGATATCATTTAAGTAAAACCCTTCAAAGATAAACCCGAAATTATCCTGAACAAACAATTTGTCCGCTTTAATAACACATACCTGTTATAAAAATTTAAAAATCGAAATATGTACTTTATTTTCACGTTTTGTATAAAGCAATTTGGATAAGGTTCTTTAAAGAAAACACCCATTTGATGATTAAATTTCTTTCAACAATTTTAAGACAAAATAACGATAATAATGCTTTTCATTACATTACAGATTGAATCATCGTTGCGAAAAACTATACACCGAGAAAGAAAAAAAATGGAAAGTGAACTTCAACAACGAATACAAATTCAAAAAGAAATTCTTAAATCTAAATACAAACACAAACTAACAGAGGTACTAGAATTAATGAAACACTATTTATTTCATTAAACTGAAATGTTTTCATTTTTTCTTTTTAAAAGGAGATTGCCTTAAGCACATCTAGAGACAAAAGAGAAAATAATTCCTCACAAGCAAATGAAATTTTCGAAAAGAAACTCAATGAATTTGAAATCAAACACAGAGAATTACATTTGAAAATCCAGGAAGCAGAAAAAAGACTTACAGCAGAGTCTTTGACAAATAATCGGAATGTCCAACCAACGACAGAGGTGTTAAACAATAAAATTACACAAACAACAAAGGATTTTGCTTCGCAACCTATTCAAGATTATGTAAATGAGCAAAATCAAATTCAGGAAATGGTTAAACATATATCTCACCAGGAGCGTCAAGTTGATCATATTGTATTCGATGCTAAGTAAGTAGAAACAAATTAATTGAACGACACGATCCTAAAATCCATATTTGTAGGTGTGAACAATAAAACTCAAAAACTGACATTTTCCTTTCTTTCAGACTACGTGTTCAAGAATTAGAACACGAAAGCAATCAACTAGATCGCACTTTCCGTGACTATCTCGAGAGACAACGTTCGGAAAAGCAAAAACTGCGTGAAAATGCCACATCCATTTGGCAAAGCTATGCTCTGGGGAAATCTATGTTAATAGATACAAAGGGCACCACCACCTCACATCGTTTGACTGCAATCACAAAAGAAGCGAAACAATATCCCGGCATGATCTTTGACAGAACAACTCCAACAGACTTAACTATTCCCACAATTAGCATCGACGATGTCAGTGCAACAACATCAACAAGCCCACCAGTGTTTGAGAATCCTTTTCGCGTTGCAAAAAGAAAGGTCCTTTTAAGAAGCAAGAAGACATCATTGCTAAAGCCGCAATCATCACCACAACTACCGGAACTTGCTCTCACAGACGACACCGATTCAAATGCAGAAAATTTCACTCCAGACAAGCATAACAAACAACGGTCTACAGTATTGCGATTGATTGAACATAAGAACGAAGACCAAGAGATTCGCACAAAAATCCAACTACCACCAACACCGTCATTGCCAAATAGAATTGATGCCACTGCCACTAAATTGACTCAACCCACCCAACGACTTCTATCCCCAGAGTTTAACATTGATGACATCACTTTGGATGACATTGAGTTAAGCCCGACTACGGCTAAATCATCTTCTGTCCGAAGTGGTGATTCGTCGAATAGCAGTGCCCGAGGGGTTTTCAAACTAAGACGACAACTTTTTACTACAGACAATGAAGGGGGAGGAGGTTCACCATCGACAAGTAATGCCCAACAAATGAATAGTAATGACAACAACAAAGAACCAAAAGAGCAACTTCCACAGATTAACAAGCATCACACTGTTGACGGTGAAAATGAAAAGAAACATTCCACTGAAGGCCACAATAAAGATGTAGCGGTGAATAAAAAAATAATAAAGACGAACTTAGAGAGAAAAGCAACGGACAAAAATAAAGCTTCCGAAGTTGTCTTGGGAACATCAACAGGTGGTGATGTCGGTGGGTTGGTAGCCCCATTCAAAATTATGTTAGAAGAAGATACCACATCACAAAGTTTGCATTTGAATATTCCCCCCGTTATTGAATCGACGACGACTAAAAAGGATTCAACTTAAGAGTAATGAAGTTAATGGGCAATAACTATATAGAGCAATAAAAAATGTTGTTTTTTTTTAATGTTTTTGTTTTGAATAGCTTCAAAGTGAAAGTTCACAAAGTTTTTAATTTTTATTTTGTTTGCAACTTGTTTCAACTTTGAAAAAGTGAGTTTTAAAAGGTAGCTTAGGGATAAAGAGGCAGTAAAACACTCTGCAAAAGTGTGGAGGACTAACAATTATAGTAGGTATAGAAAATTAAGGTCATTTGAAAAATTGGATGTCATATTTATTAAAAGAAAACATTGAAAACTGTTTAAAGTGCTTCTTTATGTTCGCTAATTGTTTAGTTAAAACCAATTTCATCCTTAGTTCAATTATTTTAACAAAGTCAATCTGATGATAGAAGCACTATATTTCCGAAGAAGAAAGAAGTATATTGCTCATGGGGAAATTTATCTATTGACAGATAAATTGAAAAACACACTGCTCACAATTTTAACACATACCATACCCTAGAGCTACAGGTACACCAAGTAATTAGTTGGCTTCGAAAACCCAAGGCCAAATTTGAACAATAAAGCTACCTTCAGTAATTAAGGAAAGTTATGGACGATAAATGAGCAACAAATTAATAGTAATGGCGACAAGAAACCATTGAGGCATATACATACATACATAGATACATTGTTGCTAAATGTAGGAATTCCCTCTTCCGATGTCAGCCGGCCGGATGAAATAAATGCTTCGGGGAGGAGTTTGATATAAAATAAAACGACATTCAACATCTGTAAAGTTTCAGGAAGCACACAAAGAGGTGTTCGTTCTGATTGAGTTACACCTTTTGTTTAGGTTTTGTAAAAAAAAAATCTAAAATGGCAAAAATGCTGTCTTTATGTTCGATGTTTCTATTATTTTGTCCCAAGAAAGAAACCAATTACGGTAAGAAATAAAAATGTTGTACACTCCAATTCACTCGTTTAAATACAGATTTTGTTCAATAAACTTTTAAAGATTTCTCTATAACCCTTTGTAATATTGGGATTAAGATCCAGGAAGAATTTTAAATCCTCCTAAAAAAATGTTAGTCTTATGGCTCTTTGAACAATTTTAGTCAGAAAATCAACCTTATTTTTTGTGTCATTCGTTTAAATACACCTGGAAAAACAACCTAGTAGCTCAGAAAAACGTTAAAAATAGTATGCAAAAAATCAAATAATCAACAGTTAAAGTAATTTTCTAATGAATTTAACAATTTTGCCAAAAGGAAGTGTTCTAACCGAAGAGAAAAATGCATAAATTCGAGACTATCCGGACAATGGTCATAGCAGTGGGTGTGAAGGTCACAACATTGGAGGACTAAGTATGCAGCTACCTTCGATATAGGGAAAATAATGCAAAAACAACAAACCGCTTGCGAACATGGCTACATCACCTCAAGAAAGACAACGCATACTCCGAAAAGTCTTAAATTCAACATTATCAGTTTTTTATCAGATTGTCCGGGAAGCCACACATTTCAATCATCTAAAAACTACAAAAGATCCACTGAAATCAGGCTGGAACAGATCTGATTCGTGAGCTTTTAAAGTTGGTAGTTTTCAAGGTGTATTTAAACGAATGACACAAAAAATAAAGTCGATTTTCTGACTAAAATTGTGCAAAGAGCCATAAGACTAACCCCATATTGCTTTTAATAAATTCTATAATTAGATTTGTCATAAGTATAAAGATTTATAGAGAAATCGTAAAAAGTTTATTGAAAAAAATCTGTATTTAAACGAGTGAATTGGAGTGTATGTATAACAGAATGCTAGTTGTATTTGATACAAAATTTGATTAAGTGAAGCTAAATGCTTTTGAAAGAAAATAAAGAAATGACATTTATTTAAGTGAGCAAATTCTAGGATTCAACTCATGTTGTTTTTTGTGGAATTTAATGAATAACTAAACTTAAAAGTCATCCAAGGTCATCATAAAAGTCATCCAAGGTCATCATGATAATAGTGACCAAGGAAAAAAAGACTAGTTTAACTTTAGTCAATATTTAGTAATAATACATTTTGTGATAACCTGAAGTATTATGTAAAAAAAAAAAAAAATAATATGCAAAATTGTTTTAATTATTAAGACCTCCTCCATACAAAATTGGTCGAAATCGGAGAAGCCGTTAACGAGAAATTTGAGAATCAAAAATCGGTTATATGACGGATAACGTTAATAAATGATAAAGGGTAATTTTTTGTTAACAAAAAAAATAGTTAGATTCGTATTTGAGGATTATAGGAGGTACCGTTATTTTTGAAGCTAAACAAAAATTTAATTTCCCCTAAATTCCCTAAAACCCAAGTTCAAAGTTTGAAGAAAATCTGTTAAGAAGTTTAGGCTGCAGTTCGGGGTATAGACAGATAGACAGAAATAATGAATTACGGGACCCACTTTTTTCGGGTTCTCTATCAAAATAATGAATGTTAAGTAAAATTAAAAATTACTATCTCGAGTTCGATGTTTTTTACGAACCCAAAACTTGTCGTATAGTACATACATACTTTCTGTTAAGATTTCGAGCGGGAAACAGCTGTCAGTGTCAAAATGACTATGATTTAAAAAGAAACCACTAGCTGGCCCACCCATTATATGGCTATTAAAAATCCGTTGAATGAAGCCTGGAATGAATTATGAGAATAATTCGGAATTTTATCGCTAAAAATTCAAAGTTTACCGTTAAATTCAAAAATCTACTCATTTGGTAGTTTTAAATTAACACGTACATACATCATGTTCTTTTCCCCGAGCTATGCAATTCTGGGAAATTTTGTAATAGACTATGTTATTGTTAACTAAAATTCGGAGTGAGGTATGCATTGGAACGGAAAATTCTCCGATTTCATACGAATCGGAGGATTTTGCCTCTGATCGGTTTGTCGGAAGACTACCTTCAATCCTTCCTTCTTCGTTCCCAAGGATACCACTTTAGGACCGTTATCAATCCTAGCTCCTGTTTGTTAATAATTAAAAGAAATAAAAACCGTAATGTACATCAAAAGTTCCAACCATATGCTACGTGCAATGCACTTCGTGATTTAAAAATTATCAATTCAAAGTTTACTTACCAGGCCAGATTTTAGATATCTTCAAAAACTCTCTAAAGCCCAAGAATGATAAATTCAGCAAGAACCAGGCAGCGACCAAACTTTTTTGAAGTTATTCTCATCTAAGTTTTTTTTTAACAACATACGAACAAAGACTGAACTCTCTGAACACACAAACGAATAACACGAAAACAAACATATATGTACTATCATATAAAATAAGTATATAATATATTAATAATTATAATGCTTAAATAATTATGCACAACTTAAAAAAAAGAACTAAAATACGAAAAAAAATTTAAACTACCTGTGTAGTTACCAAAAAATGTTTAAATATTAAAATTTGTACAGATTGCAACACTGCAAAGCAGCTAAGCTGATGTTACGTAAATTTGTTTTGCTTTTATTTTTTCTTAAATAAATTGCTCAGACGTCTTTTGTTTGGCGGTGTGTTCTGAAAAGAAAATAAATCAACAATAATACAAATTATAACTGGAAATAGAAAACAATTGTTTTTTTTTGGTAATTTTAGTATGCTTATGTATATTATAATTTTATATTTTAATTTGTTTAACGACATTATAATGAATGACAATAATTTTTACATAGTATTTTCTTTTCTTATTTTCTATAGTACATAAGTCAACAACTTATTAACATTTTTACACTATTCAAAAATAAATAATTTTATTTATCTAAAAAAACAAAAAAAAAAAAAATAAATAATATCAGCATTTCTATCGACGAATAAACTGAATAATCAATGAAATTATTACAACGAGCGTTGCTATGAAACAAAAACCAATAACAGATTTTGCCGAGACATTCATCTGAAGCCACATGTGTGCCAAGTCCTTGAGGGTTATGGTCTGATTGGTAACCAATATGACACTCTTCCCATCATGTCCTTTTACATAGATTGAACTCTTGCGTACCATTGTTGTTCTGACATTTGGTATTTTACGATTTAAAATCACACTGGCTCCGTAAATTATTCGTGAATGGACATTACTTGAGGAATTATTTACATGAGAACACGATGGATTGCTATTTATTTCACTAATCTCGAAGGGTGCATTCGATTCTTTAGCTTCCAAGAGCTGTTGAAAGTGCTTTGAAGTTTTATCATTATTAACATCGTCTTCACCACACGAGTAATCACCATCTTCAATAATATGCTTTTTAATATCTAGGTCTTCCAAAAAGAATTCATCATTATTATTGTTGCATGTTTCGTCCCAATTATTAGAACATAAAGAAGCTTTTTTAATAAGCATCTCATTTAAATTTTCATGACGGAATTTATTGAAATTGGCATTTCGTTGAATTTTCGATTTCTTCTTGAATACTTCACGCAATCCCATAGTCGGAGTGCGACAGTTCCTAGCAAACATTGAACCACGAAGATAGATGGAACCTCGACGATCTTTAGAACGTTTACTCCGTTTAATCGAACCACTTGAGCCATTGACATTTCTAATGTCTTTCATTTGAGGTGAATTTACGTCGGAATTTCCACTATCCGATGCATAGGTTAATTGCGGCATTCGCCATTTATGTAATGACAGCCTCCGGTTCAGCTCTAATTTCTTTAGAGAAGATGGAAGGTTTACAGCTGGCTTTACGATACAATCAGGGGACAATTCAGGCCTTGGACTAGCGGTAGACATTATTTGATCAAGCAAACGACGTTGATCAATATGTGCTTTGCTTTTTCGTGGTGTTGACGAACATTGAATTGTGCCGCCACTAAGTAGTTTTTTTTTGAAGTTCGTCACATAACTTTTACGCTGAAATAATTAGAACTTATTTTAATAACTGGCGGCGACCGTAATCTTGTAAAACACGAGGACTGCATTAGACAAAGATAAAATACAACATACAGAGACGAAAGGAAGTTAATTTGTGTGAGGAAGCTTTTTGTATGATAATTTTGGGCGCGATTTTTTGCTACTGCATTGTACTTAGAGAAAGAACTTAAGTTTTCCAAAAAATTAAATTGAGTCTACTAATAAGCAGTCTACGCATCAAATCATATGGTCTTGCTCTTTTCCGAAAATACGAGCTTTTGTTCTGCTTAAATCAATAAATTATCTAATTCAGAAAACAAACTATGAGCATGACTTTTACCTTGCGGACGGAACCGTGGTGTTTGGTGGGAAGTAAAGATATTTTGTCAAATCACTGTGATAATTTATTAATATCACTAGCGTCCGGCGGGCTAGGAGGTCGTACATACAGCAAGCATGCCACTCTGTCGTAGCCTCAACACCCTCTTCTTTTTGCTTCCAGGATCAGTACCTGTAGCATGAGGTTGTAAAGGTGGTAAGGGAAGGAGGTTACGGATTTTTTAGATTTTGACTATAACTGAATGGTTTTCACGTCTTCCAAGATAGCCACAGTCTGGAGACCCAGCTAAATAATATCGCGGTACATTACAGCTACCTAACGCCTGTCACCGGCACAATCAAAGAATAGCAATAACTCAGAAACTAAACTAAACAAAAATGTGATTCCAAATGCTCGACGGTATAATAATTTAAATTATATACATTAAGGTGGGTCATATTTACTGAAGTTGCTCTGAGTTTGTTGATGCCATGACATTATAGTTGTGCTTGTAGATACCTTACAGATTATTACAAAATTATTTATTTTATTTCTCGAATTAGTCCTTTTTTAGCTCAATGCATTTTTCTCACCAATGTGCAATAGCTTCGATACCATTTTTATAGGATAAAAACGTAAAATGTTTAAAAATAGCGGACTCAACATCTTGATTTTTTATGTATCTCTTACTATCCCGCCAGGGGGCTTAATCTGGTAATGAGCGTACACGGAGATGCAATTCAAACATTAATTTATCGATTTTTGCAATCCAACAAATACTGCCGTTTTACTTTAAAAACAAAAAAAAAAACGCGCCACCCAAAAACGGCGTTGTCTGCAGATCAAACAGTATTCACCTTCTTGGAGCCTATTCACCACTTTCAGTGCACTGTTTTTCCTACAGTTTCATATCAGGTAGACGATGTGCCTATGTTTCATCCATATTAAAAATTTCACCTTATTTTTGTGAAACTTCGCTAAAAACTCGGTTGAAAGACCCACACAAGTGTTTTTGTTCGATTGTGAGTCAAAGTGACATCCATCTTGGGCACAGCTTTTTCAGGGCCAAATTATCGGCCAATATGCAATGAACAGCATGGAAGTGCCTGCAAGCACGTTTAAATATGTCAACAAATTCCTTCCAGGATCAAAGGTTAGGAAGTTATGCACTTCAAAATTGTTTCCCTCTTTAATCCCATACAATTTGTATGAAAAAAAAAAATAAAAATAAAATAGCAACGAGGCCCTGACCAACTTGAGCCCCATCCAACTATTTGTACATGGTATCATACAAATTAAAGCAATTTCGTTCAATTTGACCAATCCTAATGTACATCCTCCTGTTGCATGTCAAAATTTACTTTTGAAGCACATTTCATAAAAATACTAATTTCTCTTTTTTCTCTTGGCTGACACTTAAACATGATTTAATGAGCTAAAAATGAAGACAAATTTGTAGTGTCATAGGGGCTTAAATAATGGTTATTTTTTTTGAATGTTTGAACAACAACAACTTAAAGGCGCTACCACCAATTGTTTGGCTGGACATATAGCTATTTCGTGCTTTGCCACTTTTGCACTCATCAGTCTCCTTTTTGTGGTGCTGAGCTGTAATCCAATTTTATTTGAAAAACTTTTTTTTGCACACCATAGGGTTCGAACCCACGCATATCAGATTTGCTCAGTCTTAGCAGTCGTGTGCACTACGCACTCCACCGCTTTAGAACACTGACGTCACAGGTCGAGATGTGTTATTTGTTTATCAAATGCATCATCAACATTTTTTATGAGCGTCTTTAAGTATGCTGTCTTGTTCCGCCTCCATTTTTTCTCCATACCTTATTATTTTTTTTGTTTAGAACTTTTGACTTTTTCACACTTTTTCCTTAACTAATGTCTTTTAAAAAATACTGTCTTCCTTAAGCCTTGAACCAGGGACTGTTTTAAGTGGCAGTTGTTGTTTTCTGGTAGTTGCTATTTGAAATTGGTAGCTCTAAATCACGTTTCTGGTAGTTGTTATTAATCAATCCACCCTTTCATCGACCAGTTCAACACAAAGTACTTCTAAGAAAGTCAATTTTCAAGCACAGTGTAGGTTCGAATATTTGCTGCCTACTTTAATATCGAATGATTTAGTACTATTCATATTTGTTAGGATTATCTCAGTACAGAAAACATGTTCAACTTTTATCTGATCTCAAAATTTTAGACGGATATAACATATAACCCACAAAGAATAAGCGCACTTGTTTGTGTTGCCTCATCGAATTCACATGCAATTTCAATTCAAAGTCAAACAGAAACCTACATTTTTGAGCGTCGTATTTATGATGTTTCAACAATTTTTTTTCAATTCCTCAACTGCGATAAAAAATTGTTAAGCAAGCTAATCAAAACAATTTCAGCATCATCATTTTGACACCAAAAGTGAGAAATTTGTAGGATAAGTTTAAGTAGGAAAAAAAAATTACCCTCGGTAAGAACAACAAAATTAAGAAACTGTCGATAAAATAGCCGTCTCATAAACGGGCTACTTCTAAAAAAAAAAAAAAATATTTTAATCGTAACGATCATTATTTTCTGTATAATTTTGTTCAATAATGATTTGTTGGTGGTTCTGATTTTTTCTTAAAACAGTCCCTGCCTTGAACTATAAAATCTAAGTACAGCAGCACGTACTATTTTAGTTCCTTATATTTTAAACACTTATTATAAAATCAAAAATAAACAAACTTGGATAAGTTAAAAATTTACGATTTCTCAGACTCTGTTTCTTAAAAGTGTAGAAATTTAATTCGAACCTCATTATAACTTTCATATGTACGAGTATAGCATCGTTAAAAAATATTTTTAAACACTGGAAGCAAAAAAAATCCGCAATGGTAATACAAAATTCCAGTCCACAATGTAACACAAGATTAGGTTAGCAAAATACACAACATTTCCAAAAATATACAACAACATCAAGACTATTCACTTAATATCTACATATTTATGACTTAAAATAAAAAAATTAAACATAAACTAATACAAAGCCATATAAAAATATAAAAATTTGATTTTTATAAACTTACCTCATCTCCTTTCATGCTAAGCTTTGATGAGAAAAATTTAAATTTAGCTGGAGTTTTCGAAGACGACAATGAACAACTCGCCATGTCATGGGATTCTTTTAATATTTCCCGATTAAGTTCTCCGATTCCACCGAAAGACAAACGACCAGCGTTTTTACTAGGAGTTGGTGGACCAGGACGTTTATATGATGTTGCACCAGAAACTTTTTTTCTTTGACCTGTATTTAACAAAGTACTTGAACTATCATCCAATGTGGGAGTATCCTAGAGTAAAATAAATAAATCACATTTTAATTACACTGATACAATAAAAATGGGCAATTAGTGTCTATTTAACAACAAATATAAAATGGGACACAAATAAAACAAAAAAGGAATAACACAAATTGACAATTATCACTTTAAAAAGAACACTGTACGACACACAAAAACGTTAAAAGGGTTGATTTCTTTTTTTAAAGATATGTTTAAAAATAATTTTAACTCAAATTGTTAACATTTAATAAATACGTTTAATTAAAAGCAAACAAGTTTTTTTTGTTTTGATTTGATTTTTTCAATGTTTATCGTACAGAAACTAATGAATTGCGATTCAATTGTCATTATTTTGTTCATTGTGTTTTTGCTGAATCGTTTTAATTCCTGGTGTCCTTTTTAAACTTGTTATGTCTCTTACTCGAATTTCATCTTCTCCCATTTGATGATCAAATTGAGCTAAATAAGTACTTTTTAAATGTGGTGGTAAAAGTGAATTTCTATATTGAAGTTCTTGTGCACTGCAAAAAAAAAAAACAAATTTAAGTTAAATACATACAAATATTATATAACAACAAAAATTCTTCTTACCAGATATCGGTGTTAAAATATTCTGACATTCGTCCGTCTTTCAAGTCCGACAAATATGTGTTATTGAAGATTTCTCCCTCTTCATCTTCCATACGCAAATTGGAACTTAAAACTTGATGAGCAGAAGCACTGCTCACTGGTCTGACACGACTAAGCTGACGAGGTTTATTCTCAAGATCGTTTAGTTTGGTTTTTAAGAAAGTATTTTCCTTTTGATATTCTAAAATATTCTCGTTCAATCGGAAGATTTGACTAGAAAGCTTTTTAATGTGTGCTTCGTGTTTTTCATTCTGTTGTTAAAATAATAAAATTAAATTAAATATAAAAATCTCATGTATGTATGTATATTCGAAAACAATTATTATACCTTAGCTTTTAAAGAATCTATATCCGTTTTGAAAACTGCAACCTCACGCTCTTGTTTCTTTTTCATTTTCGTTACTTCATCATTATATAAAGTTTTCTATACCAATCAAAATTGTTATTTGTTTTTTTTTTTTTTTGTTTGTTTTATTTAATGAATACATTTATATTATATTCTATTTATAAGTAAAAAAAACAAAAACGAACAAAAATACTACACATCCCAGGACATCACATCATAATAATATTAATACAGAAATTAAGTACATACGTTTATACACACATTAACAGATAATTTCTCTAAAAAACTGAGGGTACATTACTTTTAACAATTAATTGCAAATCATTTTGTAGCATTAGATATTTAACTATAATAATTAATAGAAAATGAAAAACTACAATTAATATGGAATATTTGAAGCAGGACCTTAGGCCATGTTTCCACCATTTATGTCTGCTGTTTTCCAACATATGATTTTTTCTACTCTTGTTTTGTTGCAAAAACTACAATTTGAGAAGAGAAAAAATAAATTATAAATACATACAATCATGATGTTTTAGGGCCAATTTTCCAATAGCCAGTTAAACCTCAGATAGTACTTATTCTTCGAATAAAACAGGAATTTGTTCCTGTGGCTATAGTATTTATTCTTCTGATAGTTTAACTGATGATTGAAAAGTCGGCTCTTAGAATATATATATATAAAAACAAACCAGTAAAACTAAAATTGTATGATCAGCAATAACATTGGAATGATAAATAAAGGGTCAATGTCAATATTTGTAAGTTAATTATTAGTGATTTTTGATCATTTGTCCTATTTCCAAATTATCCAAACTTAATATAGACGTCTTCATATTATTATTAACTAATATTTTAAATAACTCAACCAGTTTTCAGACAAAAATGTAATTTGATATGAGTTTCTCGGATACTTTTGAGTTCTAATTTGGTTCAGTCGATTGTTTTCGATTCAAGTGAACCGTATTAGGAACTCATATAGTACAACAGCTGACAACAAATTTTGGAAGTGGATGTATAACCAAAATCAGAGTATGAGTGTTTTAAGTGGCATTTTTTGTGATAACGAAATCAAAAGTCTGGCAGGTTTTTTGTTCAGCCTTTGGCGGGTGCGGGTGATTAAAATAGAGAATTTCTAAATTTCTTATTAGGGGTATTAGCACTTCAGTTAATCTAACATTTCATCCTGACGATGACGGGATGAGCTTTGTTACACAAATAGTTCAAGTCCTAGCTTTACTTTAAAGAATTGTTTCCAGTTTCCAACACTGGCAGAACGACCATAAAAGGGGTACCTACATACCAGGTTTAACAACGAAATTCCAAATATGTTGGGGTCGGCCTATAAATCAAGTACTACACTAGACATCGGAAGATGACGCAGAATCTCTCATTGAATTCAGGACACTTAAAGCCTGGACACTAATGCGTGGTGGGGGCGCAAAACAGTCTTGGCGGGGACTGGTTTTTGTTCGTCCGTAAATAGTATTTATATATGTATTCATCTAATTATAAGATTGGTGTCGACGCAGAATTAAATACTCTACAGCATATTCATCTTAATGGTTTTTTGTATACATAGTGGCTATAAAATTGGGGAAGGTGGAAAGTGGAAGTATACAAGACTGATATATTTTTGACTTGGTATAATCTAAGCATTTAGCACATGTATTTGGGGTAGTTTTTATTGTCCATAATATTTGTAAACAAAAATAAATGCAACATAACCACCCCCAGGAAAAGTTTTGTTCCTTTTTTAAAAAATGACTAGCGGTGCACGGCGTACGTTGTATCGCCTTCACTCAAAATGAAAGTAGGCGTCTTCATCGGATAGAGGAAGCAGCGAACCGATGTTATGGTAGACTGGTCCTTGCACTTTGATAGTGGCATGAAACCTGCATTGTGGCTGTCAATTTTGTTGCTCCAAACGAAGTCATTTGGAAACATGTGTTGTACTTGCAAATGCTTTGCAGAAAATGTTTTGAGTATGAAGCCGTGCCGGAAACATACATATGTACAAAGTTTTGGTGGCTCCAGTGATGGCTTTTGCGCCGTTGTTGTTCCAGGTGAACTTGAACTCGAACTTCAATTCGTGATTCGTGTTGGTCGGGCGTTTCAGCATATGTTTTACGTATCTACACGAATTGATGTTAAACAATCTTTCCGTAACATTTTTAGCATGTACTTTTTTCAGTTTTAATTAATACTGCAATTCCAATTGCTGATAGCCGTGTGCAACGTGCACCCTGTGAATCTTGATTCACTTTTTAGAAAAAAATTCTTTTTTATTTTTCAAATGCAAATGTGCGGATTTCTTCGCACTTTAGTTACTATTTGTATCTACTCTTTTGTTATGAATTATTGTAAAATACAACTTTCATCCACTTTTATTAAATCCAGAGTTAGTCGTCGGGTCATAATTAATTATTGTACATATTTTCAAATCATGTTGAAAAGTTGTTTAGATGTAATGTGTACCTACTGTTTTTTTACATGTCTAACAACGAATAAACTTTTAATTAGGTATTACTGCAGATACAGCTGCAACTGTTATTGCAATTACTTATTGACATGTGCACTTTGCTAACGTTGGTACACTTTCCGGAAAATAAATGAAAATACATTAGTCTTGAAGTCAATTTAATGTCTTCAATCTTAAACTGCATATATAACTTCAACTGCAGTTGCAACTAAGACTGCTACTCCTTGTTGCCGATTTCGACTAAACTTCAGTTTCGGAGTCTATAACATACTTACAAACATACAAACATCCATTTTTATACAAATATATAAGACGATTACTGAATATTGTAGTGCAAAAAGCATAATATAACAAAATTCCAAAGGTATGGTGATGAAATTTGGAACACATGTCTTATTTGTCATTATGACAACAAGAATAAAAGAGTCCATCAAAATATCTGTGGTGAAATTGTGTTTTTTATTTTAATGAAAGGGAAAAGTGTACAACTATTACCAGTATGCCCACTACCCCAATTAAATTGAAGGGAAAATTGAGCTAGTTTTTGTGCCTGGTGGTGGTCTGTACAACTCCAATATTCGCTGCATCGCGTCTTTCCTTAAGCTGAATTTATTGGCTAAGATTTAGTACTAATACATGATAACGCTCGATACCACACTGCCAGAGGAACTTTAGAATTCCTTAGGGAAGTCGATATTGCCACAACGGACTGGTCCTCGCTAAGGACCTAAAGCCTGTATAGAGCATTTGTGGGACGAGTTTAAAAGAATGGTTAGAGTCGGAAAATCCAGCTCCTGAAATTATTAATTAGGTCAAAGCGGAGCTGGAAGAGGAATGAAGGAATGAAGGAATGAAGGAATACTGCAAGACATAGTCAAGAAACTCTTTGGGTCAATGATAAATCGATTATAAGCTGTAATTGGAGCTATGGGGGGGGGGGGGTCAAAACAAAATACTATAACAATGAATTGGGTTCGATTATGTTTTAAATAGTTAATTTTCCAGCTACTCCCTGTTTAATTTTCAATTTGTTTTTTCTTACATCCTTCAACTATGATTATTACCTCTTAAAACCTTGAACTGATTGTTATGTTTTTAGCCTAGATTTAAAACTTTCTAAAGATATCATAAACATTCGTTCCTTAAAGGATTAAAGCTAAGTATATACATACTTTTAAATTTTAATTTTTTGGAAATTTAAAAAAATGTGATCATTTTATGTGACCAATAATAAATTGTTTAATTTAACTGAAAACTTTATTTGACTGTCATTAAAAAGGCAGTCAGTTGACTTGAAACTAAACCAGCGTCAAATCTTGAAACTAAACCAGCGTCAAATCTTTTAACTACTCTCCCAATGAATTGTTTGCTTATGAACCGGTTACAGGCAAAATAGAAAGAGACCAAATGAACAACAGCTAGTTTGTGTGTGCTAATAAAAATGCTAGTCATTCAAATGCAATTGATTAGCAATAGAAACTTGCACCGGGATAGAGCTAAGCATTTGTGGGCGCTGGGAAGGCTGTGGGTCACAACGACGAATCAATTCCTTTTTTTTGGATCGCAAGTGTGTACACTTAATTCTAAAAACGGTACAATCTATACATTGCACTCAAACTTATTGACTGTTATCTATCTACATATACAAAAAATAAAATTAATAGAAACTACTAGCATGCATTAAAAAAACATTGAGATTAATATTATTAAACAAATAAATAATTAAACTTTGAGTTAACATCTGTACAGAAAAATTATAAATGTGATGCCCTTTTAATGAAATTGTGTGTGTGTGAATTTTTGTGAACAAAACAAATGTATTTACAAGAAAATATGTATTAAATTAAAAATTAAAAAAAGATTTACTCACCATTTTATTCTTCATTTTCTCCAATTTGCCCTCAAGTTCCAATCGTGTCTCCTTAATGCGTTCCTCACTCGCTTTCACTTCAGCCGACAGCAACTCCTTTTCTTCAGACCATTTCTTCTCATTTTCTTCACAAATTCCCCGACTTTTTTTAAGTTTAGCCTCGAAAATCATAATATCTTCATTTAACTGTTCGATCATTAGTTTATCTTTACTTCGCAGTTCTTCTAAATTACAATTATCGGTGGATAGTTTTGAAATTTGCATTTCTAATGATTTTATTTTATTGGCAAATTCAACTTCTGTTGAACGTCGCTGTTCTTCCACAATCCCCTCAATACCCGTTAACCGTTCAACTGCAATTTGGTGATCTCTTTCAATTGCATTTCTTTCCAGTTTCGAAGATTCTATAGCGGATTTTAGTTGTTCTAGTTCGGTTTTCGTAGACTCGTGTCCTTGTTGGGTAATTTCTAACCGAAGTGATAATTTTGAGAGTTGATCATTCAAACGGCAATTCTCTTCGTCAATTTCTTTAGCTTGGCTTTGATGTTTTTCATTTAGCTCAATCAATTGTGAATTTGTATTCTTTGCATCGATAAGATTTGATGTAAGATTTTCTATTTCAATCAATTTCATATTGAGCTGCGTTTTATTTTCCTGTAATTGTTTATTTAATCCACCAACTTCCAAATTAAGCTGAACCTTATCTTGTTCGAGTTTACTTAAAGCCACATTTAACTCACTCAGGGATTTTGCCAATTTACGTACTTTATCCTCCAAATTGTGTTTGATTTTTTCCAAAGTGCTGTTTGATGTTTTCAAATCATTTTCTGAAGTTTCTAGGTTTTTCTTCTCTTCAATCAGATTCTCAATTTCTTTGACGAGTGTTTGTGTTCTCGATTCAAGTTGATCCTTTGATTTTTCACTCTTCGATAACTTTTCTTTCAGTGATTTACATTCTTGGTTAAGTTTGATATTCTCACGCTGTGTCGCTTCTGTTGATGATTTGATCATTTCCAAGTTATTTTGCGCAACTTCAGTTTCTTTCTTTAGTTTCCGACAAATCGCTTGACTTTCACCTAACGATAAAGCTTGTTTCTCAATTCGCTTCATATTACTAACAGCAGTTTCTTTCAGTTTTGCATTCTCCAATTGTATTTTCTGGAGTTGATTTTCTAAATCTTGACTCTTCAGTTGTTCAGTTTTGATTAGATTTAATTTCACAAGAACTTCCTTCTGAGCTAATTGTAGTTTTTCCTCCACCGATTTCTGGTTTGTTTCTCTTGATGTCTGTTCATTTAGGTAACATTCAAGACGTTTTGACAAAATTTTTCTCTCTTCTTCAGCAAATTCCTTTTCTTTTCGCATCGATGCTATTTCTTGTATTAATCGAGAAACGTTTTCTTTCTGTTCTTCGGCTTCTTTATTACACTTTTTAATTTCTGAATCATTTGTGCTTTTTAGCATCTCGATTTCTCCTAAGAGACGAGTTTCTTTGTTTCGAAATTGTTCAACTTCATTTCTATACCTTTCAACTTCGATCAGCAGCACTTGGTATTTATTCTCAAGGACAGTGTTCTCATGGGTTCGTTCATTCATCTGTTTATTTGCAATTTCTAAAGCTTCTCTGATACTGCATTTTTCTGAAGCTTCATTTTTAAGTTGATGTCTGACTTCTTCTAGCTGCATATTGTATTCGTCGGTCTTTTGATTTAGTCCCTCATTATTATTTTCCAGATTAACAATTCTAGTTTGTAGCGCCTTCAGTTCATTGGTTGCCTTTTCAAGCTTTTCTTTCAGTTCGGTGTTCGCCAAAGCTTCATTTTCTAAATGCGTTTTGGAGTTTTCAATCAATTTGTTTTGCGTTTCACATTTAGTTTCCAAATTAGTTACTTTCAAACGAAGCTCATTTAGGGTTTTTTTAGCGTTCTCCAGGTCTTCCTGAACTTTGCAGCTCTCTGTAACTTTGCTTTCTAACTGAAGCTTAAGGCTTTGAAGATCTTCTCTGATCTCCTGATTTTCTGCAAGCTTTCTTTCCAACTGCAGCTTAGTTTTTTTGAGATTTTCTGTAATTTGGATTTTTTCTGTTACTTCACTCTCCAGTTGAAGTTTTGTACTCTCGTTGTATTTTGCCATTTTCGATTCACTTGTGCTTTTTAGCATCTCGATTTCTCCTAGAAGACGACTTTCTTTGTTTTGAAGTTGTTCAACTTCATTTTTGTATTTTTCAACTTCGGTCAGCAGAACTTGGTAATTATTCGCAAGAAGGGCGTTCTCGTCGGTTCGTTCATTCATCTGTTTATTAGCAATTTCCAAAGCTTCTCTGATACTGAATTTTTCTGAAGCTTCATTTTTAAGTTGATGTCTGACTTCTTCTAGCTGCATATTGTACTCGTCGGTCTTTTGATTTAGTCCCTCATTATTAGTTTCCAGATTAACAATTCTAGTTTGTAGCGCCTTCAGTTCATTGGTTGCCATTTCAAGCTTTTCTTTCAGTTCGATGTTCGCCAAAGCTTCATTTTCTAAATGAGTTTTGGAGTTTTCAATCAATTTGTTTTGCGTTTCACATTTAGTTTCCAAATTAGTTACTTTCAAACGAAGCTCATTTAGGGCTTTGTTAGCGTTCTCCAGGTCTTCCTGAACTTTGCAGCTCTCTGTAACTTTGTTTTCTAACTGAAGCTTAAGGCTTTGAAGATCTTCTCTGATCTCCTGATTTTCTGCTAGCTTTCTTTCCAACTGCTGCTTAGTTTCTTTGAGATTTTCTGTAATTTGGATTTTTTCTGTTACTTCGCTCTCCAATTGAAGTTTTGTACTTTCGTTGTATTTTTCCATTTTCGATTCACTTGTGCTTTTTATCAACTCGATTTCTCCTAGAAGACGATTTTCTTTGTTTTGAAGTTTTTCAACTTCATTTTTGTATTTTTCAACTTCGGTCAGCAGAATTTGGTATTTATTCGCAAGGAGGGCGTTCTCGTGGGTTCGTTCATTCATCTGTTTATTAGCAATTTCCAAAGCTTCTCTGATACTGCATTTTTCTGAAGCTTCATTTTTAAGTTGATGTCTGACTTCTTCCAGCTGCATATTGTACTCGTCGGTCTTTTGATTAAGTCCTTCATTTTTTGTTTCCAGATTCGCAATTCTAGTTTGCAGCTCTTTCAATTCATGGCTTGCGTTATCAAGCTTCTCTTTCAATTCGGATTTTGCCACAGCTTCATTTTCCAATTGAAGGTTGTAGTTTGCATTCAACTTGTTTTGCGTTTCACATTCAGTTTCCATATCAGTTACTTTTAATCGAAGCACATTTAACGCTTTGTTAGCGTTCTCCAAGTCTTCCTGAACTTTGCAGGTTTCTGTAACTTTGCTCTCTAACTGGAGCTTAAGGCTCTGAAGATCTTCTGTGATCTGCTGATTTTCTGCAAGTTTTCTTTCCAACTGCAGTCTAGTTTCCTTGAGATTTTCTCTTATTTGGAATTTTTCTGTTACTTCACTCTCCAATTGAAGTTTTGTACTTTCGAAGTCTTTTGTCATTTTCGATTTTTCCACAACTTCTTCCTCTAGTTCATGCTGGGCTTTTGCAAGGTTCATTTTATAAGTTGTTATATCCTTTTCCAGATGACTCCTTGCTTCCTCGAACTCCCTCTGAAGTTGGTGTTTATTTTTAACTTCACTTTCTAACTGAACTTTGGTATTTGCGAGATCTGCTATTAAGTCTTCAATTTTTGTAAATTCTGTTTCAAGTTGAAGTCTGACAGTCTGCAGTTCTTCTTGTTGCTTTTGTGTAGCTTCAGTTTGTAACTGTCGAATTTTTAGTTTTTCGTTGATTTCAGTCTCTAATTGTAGTTTAATATTTTCAAGATCTTCTGTTATTTTTATATTTTCTTTTTGTACATTTTCAAATTGCAGCCTTACAGACGTAAGTTCGTTTGATATGTGTTGCTTTTCGGTAATTACATTTTTCAATTGAATTTCGATACTATCAAACTCTCGACTTTGCTTGTCAGAGGTATTACAAGCTTCTTCTTTCATTCCCCGTAATTGGGTCTCCAAGAAACTTATCTTTGTCTCAAGCTGGGTAATCTCTTCAGTTGTTTTATGAAGTTTCTCTTTTATTGCAATTTTGTCGGCTATTTCGATGTCTAATTGAACTTTTACATTTTTCAGTTCTTGAGCATGCTCTTCGTCTTTTTCATCTGCTGCCGTTAAATCAGATTCTAATTTAAAAATTTTTTCTTGAAGTTCTTTAAGCAATTTATCAGCTTGATTTTGTTTTTCTAACAGAGTTTCTGCATCGTTAGTTTTATTTAAAATCTCTGTTTTGAGTAGTTCAATAGATGAAGTCATAATTGTGTTTTCATCCCGTAGATTTTCCTCCGATTTGACAAGGTTATCGATAACACAAATTTGTTTGTTGTATTCAGTTTCTAAATGAGAAATTTTCTTCTCCAACGAAGATTTCTCTTTATTAAGATTTTCGATCGTATTGTCCAGTTCTGCTAACTTTGCTCGTAAAAAGGCATTTTCTTTCACAGCATATTCACAGCCCATAGTAAAGCTTTCAATTTCATCCATTAAGCACTTAGCTTCCGCCTTTAATTTGGTATCTATTCGTTCGATATCATCAAAATCACAAGAATATTCTGATAGAGGATCAATAGTGGTCTCATTGATTTCAGCTCCAAGTCGGTGTTTGAGGACCTTTACAAGATCGAAAGTATATGTGGTTACTTTTCTTAAGATTTCATTTGTCCTGTCAAACTTAAAGGAGACTTCTTGCAGTTTTGTTTGGCTTGAGTTACGTTCGACTTCGGTATGAAGCAGCTTTTTCTCCAATTCAGTCAGTTGGCTTGTATTTTCCTCGAAAATCTTTTCATATTTATCTATTGCATTCGAAAGATTTTGAATTTTGTCAAGCATTGAATCAACCAGAGATTCGGTGTCAGTTTCCTGTTTTGAGATGATCGAAGCTTTGAAATTTTGATCATCGGTTAATGTCTGAATTTGTTTTTGTAACAAATCTATTTGTTGCTCATTCTTTTCAGTTAGGTGTTTTTTATCACTTAACAAAGCATCGTAGTTATTTTTGGATTTTTCCAACTCACACGATAAATAAGTTCTTTGAGATTTTTCATGGTCTAGTTGTTGCAATAGATGCATTTCTACATTTTTTAAATCAAATATTTCCTTCTCGAAACGCCGCTTTTCTTGACAAAGTTCCTCGGATTGCTGCTGATTTTCATTGATAAGCAGGTGGACTTTGTTTTCGTTATCTAATTTTAACTGCGTTAGTAAATTTTCTTTGAGCTCTAGGCACGAATTGAGATTCTCGATTTGCTGCTGAAAACTATGCTCTGCATCAAGTTTCTGAGTTTTGAGATTTTCTAATTTATTTTGAAGGTTTTTAGAGTTGTTTGCTTCCTCCGATCGTTCTTTAATGCAGTTCTCAAGTTTGTTTTCGAGTTCAGTCATTGCATTTTCGAGACTTGTTTTCGAAGTTTGCAATAATTTGTTGGCACGAAGGAGTTCTTCAATTTCATTTTTTAATTCAGCATTATGCTTCTGAGTTTCTTCAAGTTTATTTGCCTGACTAAGGTTCTGCTCTTCGATTTGTTTTGCTTCTGCTTTTATCCTATTCAAGGCAAAGCAATTTTCATTATATTTCTCAGCAAAACTTTGAATGCAGTTTGAAAAAATTATAAAATAATTCGTTGGGTCATTGGTGGTCTCCTCATCTTCGGTTAATAAATTTTCATTGCAAACATCAAAGAGTTTTGAATATCTTGCAGTTAATTCACTCATGGCTTTCGCTAGTTTTTTATTATCAATACGAATCGATGAAATTTCTTTGAGTAATTGTTCATTTTCATTTTCTTTTTCGCGCAATTTTATATCAACAACTGAACCAAGATTTTCAGGGCTATGTATGCTGCCAGAGCTATTTGTGGCCCGTGAATAGTCAAGGAATTCAGATGACATGTTGAGATCAGGGCGAGAGTTGACTGTGGAGGAGCGTATTTCGCTAATGTATTGTTCCAATTCACATTTAACATCAGAGAGATTTTGTATTGTGTGTTCTTTTTGCTGAGATTGGTTGCCAAAAATGTGAATATTTTGTTTGTTTTTTTTTTTTTTGTTCGTATGGTTTATGAAATGACACAAAGGATAAATTGGGAATATTGGAAAAGGATACACAACAAAACGTAAACAATGACAAAAAACATAAATAAAACAAGAAAATATCATTCGATAGATTAAATTATTTGTATGCTTACCTCAAGTTCTTGTGAGAGATCATCTACTTTCTCAGATAAATCTGCCATATTACTCTGAAGAATCTTCATTTGTTTTTCGGCATTTTTTAACTATGGATATTTAAAAAAATAATAAATTTTAATTTAGAAAATATTTGTATCATTTAAAAATTCTAAAGTCGTTTGAAATCTAGGGAAAACCTATGCCCTTATGAACCTTACACCGAGAGCCCACAGTTATTGTTGCGTGTGAATGATAGAAAAAACTAACTGCTATATGAAAATCTAGCATTAAGTGGTTGGGGTCATTTTAGGTAATGTTGCACTGAAAAAATGTATTTGAAAGTCCATATTAAAGGGTGGCAACTTCAAAATTATATTTAGAGTGGTGAAAAAGAGACATTAATATGGGAGTCTCTGTTTGTGTATTAAAATTTTCGTCGTTTCGGACGAGCTTCAGTAAGGAAGCCCCTTTATCAAATTCTAAAAGTTAACCTAGCTATTTATTATAACTTCATGCTAATTCTTAGTTGTGTCATTTGAATAAAGATAAAATACCAGGTTACTTTCCATATAAAAATTATGGAGAAAGGCTTAACAATTTCAACAAAAAAAATTTAATAATTGCAAGGGAAAAAAAAAACATTTACTGCCTAATATTCCTAACTCTCCTGTATAAATGTTTTATTCGTGTTAATTGGCTGTAAATTTATCAGCAACTGCAGGAGTGCTACTTGAATCAATAGTAAAATGGGCGTATAGAACGTGAATGGCCAGGAATGGTTTTAATATTTTTGGATGTTGTTAAGTCCTACAGTTACTGTGCAGAAGTTTTATTCTTTGTGGTGTATAGTCCAAAGCCGGATAGAATGCATCATTGTTTGTATGTGGTTATATAGTTTTACTAGTATCACATAGATTTTTAATGAAAATGGGGTATAAATTGAAATCTAACACGGCCTTCTTTACTAACCCAATAAATGGATTTTTTGTTTGGTTAATGCAGCGAGTCCAACCGCTTTTATAAGAAATAGTCTTACTAGAATAAATTGTGTTTAAATCTTAAAAAAAAAAAAATTTGAAAAGCCATAGATAATGAAGTAAAAAAAAAACAAAAGCAGTCGCGATCGCTACAACACATGTCTGACTTCTAAATTGGTACAAAGTTTTTAGGTGGACGAGGCTGAGAATTGAACCCACTAACTAATACGCTACGTGCTACTACCTTGCTTCTCTACTATCTTCAGAAATTCGATGAAATGTTGGCACAGGCGTATTGCAACTTGCTTGCCAGTAGTTGACCGTGAAGCCTGGGAATAACATTGTGGTATTTTTTTTTTTTTTTTTTAATTTTTTTAAAATAAAAAAGAAGCTTATTGACCGAACAAAAGAGACAAATAATGACTTTTTTTTGGTATATTTTAGTTTATTTAATTTTGGGCTCTAGATCAATGACAAAAAAAATGTCATAACAACAAAAAATTAAGCTCGTGGATTCAGGTTGATTTATAATTATGATTATAATTTTGTGTTTATTCTGCGCGCACTCAAGGGATTATGACTAACCTTCTTACGATTATAACCCACCTTTAGGTATTTTTCAAACAGCTCTAAGAAACAGATCCGGTCACGTTATAAAATTTTGCCACCGAAATAATGAGGTAGTTTTGTTACATTTATTTTATTTATTTAGAGAATATGGTATGTTTTGGAAAAACCAAAAAGGAGAACATTATGGGCGTATCTGAGAAACGAGCAGGTGGTTGATTATAATAATGACAATCCTTTCAGGGTCAGAGTTCTCAAGTTGAGGGGAATATCACATTCTTTTTCTCATGTTGAAGAACAGGAATTTGATTTTAGAAAAGATCATAAAAAGCTTCGGCTAATGAAGCGTACAACATAGTTCAATAGGTAAAAAAATGTTTACGGTAGATTATAGATAAAAATATGATACAGAGAATCAGTACCATAGTAGACATTTGAAATTTTTGGGGTATTTACCTTTTCGTTCAGACAATCCTTTTGTTCAGTGAGATCTTCAATAGTTTCTTTTTGTTGGGATATTTCTCGTTCTTTCATGGCGATTTTCTTGCTCAATCTTCGTATCTGAAATATTTTTTATAAATATTTTTTTATAAACATTTATTTTCTAAATATAAATAATTATTTTAATAAAATTGTGAAAATCTGAATAGGGGATGTTATATTTTTTTTAGTTCTTGTGTGGTAGTACACATTCAAAAACTATGATGTGCTGTTATAACGGTTTTACCTAAAATACTAATTTACTGTGACGGCAAGCCGCCGTTACATCTCAGGTCGGATATGAAAGGTAGGTTTAGAGGAGAGGTACTAGGGAATTTTGGGTATGGGATGCCTGCCTGATCAATCTTGAATTCCGAATGAATTTTAGGACTTTTTTCAGTGGCAATGTTGAGATGTCGCCGAGTTAATCGATCAAAAAGTATTCTCCGAGGGCTTCGTTTCTGGTTCTAGGCTAGGCTGGGGAATTCACAGAGATTGAAAAAAAAAAAAAAAAAAAAAAATATTTCAATTCAATGCCGTTTAGGCTGCAGGTCGAGGGACAGACGGACAGAGAATTAGACAGACATACAGACAGAATTGCGAGCACCACTTTTTTTCGTGTTGTTATGTTATGGAATATTATTATCTCGAGATCGAACGCGCCAAAATCTACTATTTTTTACATTTAGGTACTGAGACTGGTGTGGGTAGACTGGCGTATTCTAGTCTTATTGAAAAATTGAAATTTTTAAATTTACTTCATAAAAAATACAAGTGACCCCAACTCTAGAAATTAATTCGTTTCGCCAAAATATGACAATGGGCTCTTCAGTAACACTTTCATATTTGATACCGATAATGACTCGCTTGAATTTGACTTCAAGAAAACTGAATTCTCTTTACTTAATGAACTAATTCAAGACATTGACTTTGACATACTTTTGAATGGAAGCATTGGGGTGATGGTGTCCGACTTTTATATTAGTATTGTGTATTAGTCTATTAGTATAAGTCAAAAACTTTATGATCGTTTTAAGTCAAAATCCGTTCTTCGCTTCTTGTTGAACCTAAAATCTTTTGGAATTAAATTATACATTTACGCTCATCCCTGACTCAACTGACTTACTGGCTGTATAACACTGCATTGCATACAAACATACAAAAATAACTTTTTTACAAAAAAAAAAAAAATAAAAAAAAAAATCAATTATGGTTTACATTTTTACTATAAATAGTATATGTTTACGCTCATGCCTGACTAACTGACTTGGTAACGCTGCTATTATAGTTAATTAAACCGGCTCCTGATCCTAAACGAAAAAAAGGCCTAAATTTGGTAAACATTTTAGGGTTTCCACATTTGAGAAGTTTTTTTTTTTTTTTTAAGTGAAGGGTGTGGTTGTCAACATATTTATGCTCAACTCTGACTCACATGATATAACATAACATGTTCGACAGGCGCCTTTGGCGTCCTGCAATCTGCAATCAGATAGTTTGTTAATAGCAAGAGAAAAACGAGGAACACCTCTCCTGCTATTTAAAATATGTTTTCATCTTTTTTTTAACTCTAGTTTTATGATGATGATTTCGTACCTAGTGAAAGCCATTTTAATCATTTGAATAGCTTTTCTCAAAGCTCAATGAATAATATTGGTCCCTATTGCGGTTGTCGATCAGCGATCAAACTTTCAACGATCATCACCATCGAATCTTTTCTCGATCGGTATTGCGTAACTTGATCGACTAGTATATGAGTCATTGTGAATGAAAAAGTATAAATTGTCAATTCATACCTTGACGTTTGACAGATTGATTTTTTTCAGTCTGGATTGTTTATTTATTTCGTTTCGTGAAGTTTGCAATAAAAAAGTTTATTTTTATAAAAATATATATTAAAATAAAGAATGAATACAACCAAAGCATGGTAAAGTGAAAAAAAATTCAGAAGAAGATACAAGAAATGGAACTTAAGAGGCCATCAGAAATCGGCGCAATATAAGAAGTTAGATGATAAATTGTACGGATTTACTTGATTCTTTAGTTTTTTTTTTTTTTTCTTTTAATTTATTTGTCTTTTGAAGCTTAGCCAGCCTTTATGGATTTACTTTCTGAAACTGATAGAAAACTTAAGCTGGGAATGAGAAACTCATCGATTCCCAACATCCTTAAATTGTGTACCGCGTTCCGACTCTGTGCCCAAGCATCATGTCAATTGAGTGTGGAAAATGATTTTTTTATTCGATTGGCTCAATCTTCTATGTCCTTAATCTTAAAAGAAGTGCTAAGTGTAAAAGAAACACACTATGTATGTCCAAAATAAACGAAAGTAAAATGCTCCAAACAAAAATGTATTCCCAGGAATTATTGGGTGCATTGATGGCTTTTATCTATTTTTTCATTGAAACTTGTTTCGCACTGCATTAAAAATAAAAAATAAATATATTTTACTTATAAATAAATACATTTTTTTAAAATAAAAACACTCTTGTTGAATACATCTCGTCGATCACAAAAATGCGGTCGACAACGAGCGACCGGATTTTCGATAATTGTCGAACGCAATCGACAACCACAATACAGATTTCTCAATTTATCTATCGTTGTTCGCTCGTTATCGATTATCGATCGACGATCATTGTAATCACAATTGAGGACGTAAGAGAACATTTTATGAAATTAGACACCGACACTTCTAATCGACCTGACGAAATTCCTGCGTTTGTTTTGAAAAATTCTTGCAACACTCTGGCAGGACCAATGGTATTTTTATTTATTCTTTAAATCAAGCTATTTTTTTTTTAAATTTGAAAAAATTCATTTATAATTCGTATTCACAAACACGGCAACCATGGCGATATTTTCAATTATAGGCCAATTGTCAAACTTTCATGTTTAGCCAAACTATTTGAGGCTATTGTATGCACGAGTTTTTATTTCAGCTGCAAATCTTTTCTTGCGAGCGAGCAACATGAGTTTATAAAAAAAAATCTACTGTAACTAATCTTCTTGAATTCACGGCTTTTACAAATGAAACTATTGAGAGTGGCCATCCAGTTGACTGTATCTATACTGACTTCAGTAAGGCATTTGATAAGTTGTCTCATAGTCTTATTTTATTTGAACTTTCATCTTTTGGTTTCCCTTCAATTTTCGTTCAATGGATAAGATCATTATTTGAAGGGGAGGACATATCAAGTTCTTTTTAGATAAATAATTTCTGATTCAATAATTGCGGTGTACCTCAAGGTAGTCACATCCATCCACTTCTCTTTATAATTGCTATACATGATGTTGTTTCGATTGTTAAATCCTGCAGGGTTCTTTGCTACACTGATGATATTAAGTTATTTAAGGTCCCCAATCTTAGTTCCATTCAGATTGTGACTTTTCACTTCGATACAAAAATTGATGTATTTTACGAAAGTTTTGTTTCTTTCAAAAAACCCAATCAGATCCTATAGCAGACTTTAAAGCCGGGACACACAGAACGCGGTGTGGCGGTGCGGTCAACCCTTCACCAGCAAAGAAAAATAACGGTCAAATTTTGTTTGTAAATTTTTACAAAGAACGCCAGACCGCGTTCTGTGTCCTGTCCCGGGCTTTAATATAGTTCTGACCTAAAATCTTTTTAAACGGTTATAAGTATGCATACTTAGCCTGATCTTGGGAATTATTGAAAACCATCATTGACCGCATTTAGATTTGTATGCAGTTCTATCTTGGATGTATTTGGTGTTGTAATCTTCTGTAAAAACACAGCTGATGACAAAACTGAATTGCCAGCATCTGTGATTTTACCCGCGTTTGCAACAACACAAACTTATCCGGATAGCTCAGCAAATATGAGTGCGTCCATTGAAACTTGAAAGTTTTAATTTTGAGACGTTTAGAAAAATGATAAGGATTTTTATTTAAAAATATTTGATGCTTGTCAATAGTTTTGTTATTATAAAGGTAAACGATAGAATTATGTTTTCAATACAAATTAAGTCTCAACATACCTGTTCTTCTCCTGTGTGTTTTATTCCACAATCGCCGTTTTCCGTGCTCTTGGACAGAATATCATTTTTAAGATCTGCGATCTGTTGATTTGATCTTTTAACTTCATGATCTAATGCAGAATTAATTAATGAGGGTTATATCATTAAAGAGAACAATACAAAATAACATGCAAACTTACTTAATTTATCAATTTTGTCTAGATAAAGCTTTAAATCTGTTTCCAAGACACTTTTTTCGTATCCCAAAGTTTCAAGTTGTGCCTGAAATCGACAATAAATTTGCTAAAAATTGAAAAAAAAAAAACTTAACTGTACAAGAATTACCTTAAGAGCGTGGACTTTGTTACTTTTTTCTTGAAGCATACAACTCCTTGGAGTCGGTGGTGATATATCTGTGGGTTTCCTTGGAGTCTTCATCGGACTCTCAGCATTGAACACAAATCGATTGCTTGGCGGAGTGAATAATTGAATTGAAGCAATGATATGACGTAGAGTCTCTTTGGTCAGGCACTCGTCATTTAGGAGTTTTTGAAAGAAAGCTGCAATATTTCGCTGCGCGAGTTCATTGAGTTTTTGGCAATTTTCTTGGAAAAATGCATCTGGGTAACGAACACAAGAGAAGTGCAATAACAGAGAATACACATAGATGTGATCACCTGAGCTGAGAGTGTCTTCATCATCGAAATGTGGTTCGAATAGGGGATATTGGTCTGCAACACAAACAAAATACATTATTTAATTTTTCGTCCTCTCAAGATTATTTGAAAAGCCAAACCTTTCAAGAAAGAAGACAGATTATTATATTTGCAAATATCTTCTTTGAAACGATCTTTAAAATGCATAAAGAATACTTCTATTTCGGTTTGATCAAGGCTATAGAAATTTTTCTCTAAGAAATTACATTCCTTTATCTGAAATAAAATAATTATTTAATTAATAAAACTAAAAAAAATGCTGCCTTCTAATCACAAAACATTCATCATTACCCATTGCAGCAGGATTTTTTTCCAATTATTTACAGAATCCATTTTGAAACACAAATTCACATCAAATTAAACATAAATATATTCTAAATTCACAAACAAAAAATCGAATTGTTTAAAATTTATATTGCGTTTTCACGGAAAAATAGAAAATGTAGGACGCAAACGAATGCCGTTAAAACAATTTTTCGAATTAAAAAAAAGGAGCAGTTATCTGGGCTGTCAGATGCTTCTTTGAAAAAAAAAAATATAGGGAAACGAAATACTGGGTCATTCATTGGGTGTGTCCAGCGAGGAAAATAAGTTATAGGCAAATGGCTGTGTTTCAACTACAAAAAATGATGTTTTAAGTAAATCCCAAGTTACATTGAAAAATTTTTGCAATGCCGTTCTTTTGTTCGTTGGTTTGACGGCTTTCACACAAGGAAACTGAGTTGCCAGAAACTAGCAAGCTTGATGGTGAGAAGGGTGTGAGGGGAAATTGTTTGTCTTCCTTTTACGCCCTTCCCGCCAAGAAACTAAAAATCGCCAGCAACCCAGTTTCCTTGTGTTAAGGGAGTCTTTCTTGAAGGGGGTGAAAAGTGAGGGATGGTGACCAAATCACTTGTACGTCGATAGTCCCAGTCTACATTGAACGACTTTTCCAGTGCCAATCTTTTGTTCGTTGGAGAAGGGGTGAAAAATCAGAAAAATCGTTTGTACCACAAAACTCAAACGATTTGTCCAGTCTGTTTATGTTCTCTTTCGCCTTCTTTCCAGTTTTGTGTGTGTGTTCGGTGTCAGTGTACAGTTCGTTTGATGGAGTGAGTGAATATCAATGAAAAATGAAGAGCACAGCAATAAAAAATCAAGAAGACAAGGAAAAAATTTTATGAGAAAATTCTTTCTGTGTGTACATTTCACACGATTTCTGCAAAAATCTTCGTGGAAAAATCGGGCAATGTAGATCGGGACATACTCGAATGATTTTTCCAGTCTGTTTTTGTTCTCTTTCACTTTCTTTCCAGTTTTTTAAATGTGTTTGGTGTCAGTATGTCCCGGCTACATTGAACTGAAACTGAATTTGTGGGCTTTACCTTGTACCTCTCAATCACACACAATTACAACAACAATTTTTTGTCGGCACTGGAAAAATCGTTCAATGTAGACCGGAACACAGCAATACAAAAATGAAGAAGACAAGAAAAAATATCATTGAAAATACCATTCTGTGTGTACATTTCATATGATTTCTGGAAAAATCTTCGTAAAAAAATAATGCAATGTAGATCAGGACCACGAAACAAAAACTCCCGAGTAGTATACTTACTCTTATGCTCTAATGATAGCATTTGTGTTTCAAATAAAATGAAAACAGCGCAAACCATGACGATTGTACCTCAGTCTCATACGACTACAATAACAACAAAAAATCGGCACTGGAAAAATCAACCAATGTAGATCGGTATTTAGCTAAATACATTTTAAGGGTATTCATGTAACGAGATAATATGTTTGTTCCCGAGATTTTTGGGCAGAAATTGTTGGTCTGTCAAATTTTGAAGAGTGGGGATGAAATTCTCTCACAGAGAGAAAAACTGCCCAAAAAGTTTGGAACGTTTCTTGACAAAAATTCTGCCACACAATTTTACACAATTATTCTAACTTTTTTTTATTCCAACGCGAAGCAAACTGAACCGATGACTCTACAACAGTAAATTTTGTATACAACGTACCTCAACCTGGCATTTGACAGACCAACAATTTCTGTCCAAAGAAATTTCTTGTGTGGAACAACATTTTGGCAACAATTGTTGACAATTGGCAGTTTTGGTCAAGGTGTGAACAGACCTAATTTTTCGCTTTGTAGAAAAATATAATCCTATGCAAAAGGTTACATGAACACCCCATAAGAAATATACATTGGAAACAAACAGCTAAGTTAAGTCAAATGTCAAATTAAACGTCACAAAGTTTCTAAGGGTTTTTTTTCTACGCTTTTCGCTTCAAATTTGTGAGATAAAATTCTTTATTTTGCAGATAATTTTTCCCATACAAATTTTGACAGTTCATTTCTACCGACAGAAAATTCTATCGTATTTTAAAGTTTTTTTATGGGATTCTGCGTTTGTATGAACACCCCTTTTTTGTTTCAAATTTCTAGCACCAAACGTTTTCTCTGAATACACTCATCAGATCTATTAACCTGAACTCATTCATTGTAGTTTTTCGACATTTCTCCCTGTCATTTTTTGATTTGTGTGGGCTTATGCGATGACAGTTCGAAAAGGATTAAAGTTGACTTAAAAAAGAAAACAAACAAAATTAAAGCATGGAAAGACAATCTTCTCTTGAAAATCCACAACCAGAAGAAGTTCCACCTCCTGCTGTTACAAACCAAACGGAAAAAGACAACACTGCTGAAGAGCCTCCAGCCTTATCCAAACGACAATTGAAAAAACTCAAAAAAGCAGCTCAATGGGAAGAGAAGAAAAAAGAAAAACGTCAAAAGGAGCGTGAGAAATGCAAACTCAAAAAGCAGACTGCCATCCTCGAAGGCAGAACATTGGGTCCCAGTCGAAAGGAGCTCAAAAGGAACAAAGCCAACAAAAGTCCCAGTCACCTTAGTGTGGCAATCGATTTAGACTATGACGATCTTATGATTGACAAAGATGTAGCAAAGTGCGTTAAGCAATTACTCCGAATCTACACAATCAATCGAAGATCACGAATGCCGGCAACCCTTCACTTTACTGGTATCAAGCCGGATGGGAGGATTCATGAGGTACTGAAAAAAAATGATGGCTTCGAGCATTGGGACGTGCAATGGGTGTATGAATCCTATTCGGAAAATTTCACCAACGACCAAGTTGTCTACTTAACAAGTGACTCCGACGAAGTTCTAAAGGACATCGATCCTACGAAAGTTTATATTATTGGAGGCTTGGTGGATCATAACCATCACAAGGGACTTTGCTATGATCGAGCAACAAAACTGGCACTAAAAACTGCTCGATTACCATTGACTGAACATGTAGACATGAAGACACGTACAGTGCTGAGCACTTATCACGGTAAGATTAATGAAATTATTATATTATGTAAGTGTCTCTAAAAGATTTGTATTCTTTGCAGTTTTTGAAATACTGTTAAGACTCTCTGAGGGCAAATCCTGGGCAGATTCAATTTTAGAGACTATTCCTGTAAGAAAAGGTGCTAAGCTCAAGGCAGCCAAGGACGAAGATGTGTCGCCAATGCCCATTGAAGCTATGGTTAAGAACGAAACTGCAGCTGTATCGTTAGAAAACGATACAGCTGAATTAAAGAACATGGAAGATGTGACCACTACTAGGGTTATCACGGAATAAAAGTAGTTTTTGTATAAATCCAAGCAATGTGTTATATTTTAATTAAGCCCATATGACATCAAAAAAATAAGTAGATTGCCCTTACAAGGATGTACAAATTGGGATGGTAATTATACAAAATTCATTGGTAAATTGATGAAAATCTGGTCACATATAGACTGAAGACTGTCGAGCACAAAAACGTCATCTAACACTCCTGTTCAGAAACTTAGCACACCTATTGCGATTTGCGATTGTTGATTGATAGTTGATAAATATTGAAATTCGATATTCAACCACCCAACCAAAAAAAGTTTTGGTCATTGGAATAATGCAGACCGTTGTGAATTATAAAAAAAATTGATAAACGTCAATGAATAGTTGATCACATTTTCAGTAAATTGAGTTTAAAAATCCAAAACATCAATATTTATCAAATATCAATCAACAATCGCAAATCGCAGAAGGGGTGTAGGTCTTGTATTTTAAATCAGTAAGTTTTCGAGAGTGTCAAACTTTTATGGAGTGAAGCAAGTAAGTTAATCGGTTTGCTAGCTTTCTGAATAGACCTAAGCCACAACCATACAAATTTAGGTACAGAAAGATTATGCCCACAAAATTAAAAAAACGCCCACTCCAGTTCAATCGATTAGGTCCTTAATGTAAACGCAAACAATCATCATTATATATATCATATATAGTAGGGTATAAAAGACTGACTGAAGAGCCCACTGTTGTACCTTGGGCGAAACACAATAATTTCTGGAGTTGAGCGTCACTTGTACTTTTTAATTGAATTTTATTCATTCACTCCACTTAAAATAGAAGAAATTTCAATATTTTAATTTCTTCATCTTCTTATTATATATCATATAGCTTAAATGCAAACATTTATTTTCTTAGCAATAATTTCAAATGACTCTCCTGATGCAATACAATCCACACACTGGCATTTGTCAACAATACTGTAAAAAATAATGATTTTTTGTTTTTGGAAATACAAAAATAAATTAATATTTTTTATGTTACTGTTTTGCTTAATTAAAGTTGTTGATTGAATCTTACACATTTTGTTTTTAACTTTGGTTCAATAATAAAAAGTTTATTTAATAAATTCAAATTTTACCATAGTAATTGACATTTGATTTATCAGTAAAAAGAGAGAAAATGAATACTCGCTAGCAAAGGGAAAATTCTCCGATTTCATAAGAATCGGATGACTTTTTCTTCGAACGGAAGTTCGGTAGAAAGCCTCAAAACTTCCAAATTCCGACGGATACATCGCTAGGGCCGAATTAAATGATAAGAATATTTAATCTTGTATGTAAATGCACAAAAAAAGCAAGCAATTTGATTCAATTGTTGATTTGGGTTACACACTAGATTTTAAGCCCTTTCGAGGTCGGAAAATACCGATTAATTGCACAATCCATTGCTTTTTCGTGTAGTCTGTCTAGCAAGAAAATATCATTTGTGAAATTTTAAGAAGAATCTAAATGAAAATATGTCAAATGCTTAATCAACTTTGTTCCGAAACGGTTTCCTTGAAAATATGAACTTGGATCTAAGGCCCTAATCTCGTTTGGAAGTCAATCCTATTAAAAAAATCAATTCCAATAGGAGTGACTACCGAACAACATACAGAATAGGGCCACTGATTTATCTTGAATGGATACTCTAATAACTTTATGGATTTTGTAATATATTTTCAATCACAAAAAAAAGTCTACAATAACTTTTTAAAAGCATTTTTTTATTGAACTTCCGAAATAAAAATAAACAGAAAACTTTGCAAGATTAAATAATTAAATCTTTAATTTGATTTTATAAATATTAATTTAAAATTGTTCTTACACATTTAGTGATTTTTAACATAAAATTGTATGAGCATATTTAATTACAATAATAATTCGAATAGGAATTAGTACTCTTTGACATTATGCTTCTGATTTAACTCTAATAATTTTGTAAAATACTACAATACACATTGTTCCTTTAAAGATTTTTTTTTTTTAATTTGTAATCTCATAATATTTAATTCTTTAGTTTTAATTTGTTTCGATTACTGATATTCTTCAGTATTAACTATTTCGTAATCACTTTCATCTTCATCTGAGTAGGTTTTATTATTATCATCGTGGACTACACGATGCGTTAGACTCTTGTGAGTATTGTCAGTAGCAGCAGCGCCACTAGCACCGCCAGCCCATGATACCAGTCCTGTGACAAGGCTTGGCAAGATATTACTTGACATTATCAGGGATTGCTGCATTTGTTGAGTGATCTCGATATTTTTGATTTGTGATCCATGATCTACGACATTCGAATGATCTGGAAATTTCAAGCCCTTGGATAGGTTTTCCTCATCGGATGATGAAGATGTTGATACGGAAGAATCTTTCTTGAAGTGCCCTTTTTTGAACTCGATTTCAGCTGATCGAGAACGTTGCTCGTTTATCTCATCGGGTACGCCTATGCCAAGGGCATCGTCCTCGTCGGTTGAGTTTTCGTCGATTTCTGGTATGCAGTCAGGGATCATTAAAAATGAGGGAATTTCCTCACTTTTCTCTTCGCCCTCCTCGGCAGGAAGGGCGACACTGGATTGATCACTGGCACGCTCCAAAAGCGACATATTGCTCTCGTTGACTTCGGGTAAAAATTCATCAAATTCATTTTCTTGTAGTTTAACCAAATTTTTATTGTCTAAAAATATATAATTGAATAAAATAAGTCTGTTTTCAATAGAAGGTAAAAAAAGAACAAACATTTACCTGCTTTCTTTATTTTCAATATTTTAAAATTATGTTTTGTTGAAAATATTACAGCAACAACCAGACTAATAAGCACCACTGTAGAACCTGATAAAAAGTGTCCCACAATTGCCAAAGTTCCTAAGGCCAAAGAAGCCAATGCACAGAAAAGCGTAGGATTCTCTTCGCGAATAGTTTTAACCCGATCGAATAGTGCCATCATTTTCATTTGAAGTTCATCGGGTGGAAGTATTTGCACCGAAAAGACGTTTTTGTAAAACCAATAAAAAAATATCAACAGAAATAGTAGACCTAACGGTTTTATGTGTATCCTAAAAAAAACAAAAAGAATTACATAAAACAAATATATTAATTAAATCTATCAATATAACAAAAATCTGAAATTTTTGGAACCATTTAAGGTAGTTTTATACGGGAGAAAATAAATAAATAATGAAAAAAAAACAAATTCATGATATGGTAGTTGAAAATTATATTTGCGAGCACCATTATGATTTTGTGAGTAAAATTTAAACCAACTAATTTACGATTTACCATATGGAAGTCGACAGGAAATGAATGCCAATTTTTAAAAAGATTCCGATCGATAGTCATGCTGATGGCCAAACCAGGCCAAAAGGCAATGTTCCAATGAAAGTTATAGAATCAGAATCTCAAAATGATTGTGACGAAATTCAATATGTCCTTGGCGAGATAACTGGAGCACGTTAACAAAATTCGAGATTTTGATCAAACTTCACAACACGATGATAAGAAAGTCGAAAAAAGAAGATCTAGCAATTTATGCGTCTGTCTGTTCGACTACAGTCTAAACGAATGGATCAGATTTCATTAAAGCTGGTAGTTAGCTCTTTTCGGATATTCTCCCCTCACATACATATATTTCAATTTTTAAGGACCAACAATAATGGTACCTGTAATCCATTTTTTTAAAAGCCCTTAAGAAGAATCTTTTTTTTTCAGATTTTTCTGGGGTGTAATCCACAGCGGACGTACTAAAAAAATCATCCCGACCAGACATAATTTCCATCTTCATCTCAAGCCAGTAAATCTATGAATTTTCTCTATGCGGATTATTAACTTACATACACCAAATCCATGTATCTAGTCATAGCAGCAAGTAGAGTAAGGGAACACGTGTCCCGCGTGTGGAAATTCTACACAAGATGGGGCATCAAAGTCAACTCAAATAAATCCTAGTTAGCTTGCTTCAGAAGACCCGCGGGACATAGCAACACACTCTCAGTGACAAGCTGCCACAGTATTTAACTCACGGATCTTAATTGACGACCAAACTATAAGTGAAATACCTGGGTATCAACTTGGAGGAGAGGTAAGGTTTCAGTCCGCCCATAGCAACTACTCTGAAAAAACTAGTTTCGCTTTCCACCGAATGGACTGAACTAGAGCACAAAGTTGCTTATTTATATAACATACGGATTTTCAACATGGTTTTATTACTATTTATAAAACCAGCATGAGAAAGAAATTGATGATCAACTGTAATCAATTCGCCCAAAAAAGTTTCTGAGTGCAAACATTTTTACGAATGTATGTAGGTACATTCTATGGACTTTTTTTTAATCGCCTAATATTGTTCATGCTTTTCAACTTTTCTATCTAATATCCATGTTTAATACAACACTCGCAGGTACAATTTTTTTTTAACATTTTAAGCTACTTGAATATAAGAACAGGTACATACGTGCAAGCAATCGTGAATTCAATTTTTATAAAAGTTTGAAATAATTGTTGTTATTATGGTTTCTTTTAATATTTTCTTTTCATGCTAAATAAAACCTTTTTCAAGTTTTGTGAATGGACGTTTTTTTTTTTTATTTAGCAGGGTTAGCTTGTACCATTTTACCTGTGATGTCATGAAATCTATTATTGTACACAATGTACTTCGTTTTGAGCTATTGCCCGTAGATGGAACGAACTTTGGGGCATTTATATTGTGGCACATATTGCTGAAGGTTTTACCCTTCGAATCTAGATTTATTTGTTAAGTACATTTATACCTGATTATAATATTAAATCGAAACGAAAAACATAACTTTTCTGCTGCACGTACAAATTTACATAAACTATGCACACAGTGTACCGTCATATACTTAACAAATCTTTTTTCTTAGTAAGAGATAGTGGTTTCTCTTTTGAATTCTGAGAATATTTCATGTAGGATTTGTATGAATAACACAAGCTCGATAATTGAAATTCTTTTGTTTTGGTATCAAATTTAGTTTCAATGATCTTTTAGTATTTACATAAGCATATAATAAAAGTGTATGATTGCAAAATAAATCAAGATTGGCACGGGATATATGTATTTCTGTTGTTCTAGATCTCGCAATTAGAAAAAAAAAACAACGTTCGCATAAAGTGTATGTATTGTTTTAACAAAAATTTGTTTTTGTAAGAGGATGGCGTTGCTATAGGTTTACCATTAGATCTCCCCGGTACAGATTTATAGATGGAGCCTTTTTAAGCAAAAAACCTACGCAGTTTTACAGAAAAACCCAAAATCTGGCTAAGGAGATCCCAAACTAACACAAAACATAGTTAAAATTATTTTAAAAAAAAATTCCATGTCGATAAACGAGAGCACCCACACGAACGCGATGCGACTAGCCATTTTGAACCCGACGACCGATGAAAATTTTACTGAAACACTTTATGGAAAAGAATATTGCCAAGAATTAAATCAAACTCTCTAAGGCTCAGTATTTCAGCGGTGAGAAAAAACTATGACCAAGGATGGGAATATTTTTTACCTGCGATACACGATTCGAGTATCGATAACTTTACACTTATTGTTGTTTTTTAAAGCACTACTTCAATATGAACACTACTTGAAAAAAAAAATGTAAATATTTCGTAGCTTTAGTCATTATCTACGGAAACAAAAGTTTCCAAGTTTCATTTCTTTACTCCAAGAAGTTTCCATGCTTATATCACTTTTTGTTATGCTTATCACAGCTCCAACGTTAACACAACATAACTTGAAGACTATACTTTTTAATAAAATGTTCATTAATGTTATATCCATGGAACATCTCGATATATTAACCCTAACAGCACCACCTTACTCTGGATATATATAATTCAAAACAAATCAATATACATACGATGCTAATACTTCTACATGCATACATCGGGTGCAATATTCAGACACAATAAACAAAAACGCGTTCCAAAATTATTTGTTAATTTAATAAAAATAGATGTACTGCAAAACGAGAAATGTATAGTATTCAAATTTGTCACTTTCTATAAATATTTATTACTACTAGTAACGTTGTTTCCAACTGTTTGTAATTATTTATTATGTCGTCAAATATGTATGAATAACAGTGATTTAAAACTTGTTTAACTTTGATTTTTTACATACAAAATATATTTGTATCACAAAATTTAATCTCATAAACATCTAGCAAACTCTGATTAATTTCCAATACAAAAAAAAAAACTCAACTGAGAGTTCATCGCATTCAAATTCTCTTCAATCGAAGGGTTTGTATTTGCAGCATTCATACTTTTGTTCTTACGTACATACATTATGTACATTTCAACTTATATTAACGATTGAATTTGACGTAATATACATTTTAAGTACCATAGATATCAAATATGATAATGAACATTTAAAATGAATCGTAATGTCTTACAGTGTTGAACAATCATACAAAATTGACCAAAATACAAAACATTTGTGCGGGGTTTTTCGGATTGATGTTAAAAAAAATTGTGTTAGCCGGAATATGAAAGGAAGAATTGATCAATTTCGTTAAAGGATTTTTATTATTAGATATTCTTGTATGGAATATAAGCTTCCTTAAACACACAAAATGTACAACCCATGTATTTCTGAGAGAATGTTCACACTGGTCACATTCAATGTATTTGGTTATAAATCGAAAAATAACAGGAATTTGTCATTTTAACTTGAGAGACTTTTTTTTGGAATTAAGATCATATATCATATAAGGAAGGTTTAAGAATTTCATGGTACGAAAAGTTAACGAAAAAAACGAGTAAAAATTAAAAAAAAATATCAAGCCATTCTTAAAATATTAAGTTCTTTTTCCGATTGGTATATAGATCCACCAAATAAAATAATAGTCCTATTTTTTCATCAAAAATTAAAATATCTGATTTTTCGATTTTGTTCAGATCATTTGTTAACTTTTCATGCTCAGATTTTGTATAAAATTTTAAAATAATCCAATTTGATCTTTTATTAAATAAAAAGTCTCTTAAGTTCAATTCCCTAGTTTGGATTAGTTTTCGAGTTATACAAAAAATATTTAAAAGTGATTGTGGCCCATACTTACTTTTTTGTTTAAAGGAAGTTATGTATATTCTATGTAAGCATATTCAATGATAAAAGCCCTTGAACGCAATAATTGATCCTAGCTAAAAGATTTATTCACTAGCCTATTGAGCTTGAAAATAAAATGAAAATAAATAAAAAAAAATATTTTTGTATACATAAAATTTTGTTCACATTAAAAAAAAATAATAATTTGTGTGGCAATCTTAAGAATTCCATTAAACTAATAGTGCGGGAGGCGACCGTAGGTTTATCTATCTCATCGCGGCTTTGGAAAAGAATGATGCCACCTCATAGCTTCAGTCTTAACATTAAAAAAACCGCTGGTCGGACAAGGGATTTCAGGTGGCAATGGGTAGAAAACGGTTGCATTCTTGGATATTTAATCCATGATGGATTTTTTTTTAAATGTGGTATCAAATGAAAGCTTAGACTGCCCTCTTTACAAAACTAATGGTCGGACAGACTTTTGTTGGCTGTTGCGGCGAGTCCGACCACTTTTGTAAAAACAGCTATTTTTGTATCCCTTGCGTTTAACACGTGGACAACTATGCAAAACTATGTCATATAGCCATATAGCATTTACCACTTAAATGCATTTTAAATGCATAGGTTAAGAAAATAGCAATTTTCACAAAAGTGGTCGGACTCGCCGCAACAGCCAACAGAATGTCTGTACGACCACTGGTTTTGCAAAGAGAGCAGTCTAAACTTATGTTTATAAGATTTTGGTTCAATATAGAAACCAAATAAATATTATATTTACCCAACCTACACGCTTTAGTATTTTCATGAATCGTATACTAAATTATTAGGTATATCTTTTTTTCCGATTAAAATCAGTGAAACCAGCAATAAAAAATATGAACATTTTAAAATTATGACCAGCTTTATTGTTTGTTTGTGCATCTTGGTTATTCAATAGATATTTTAGTTATCATTCTTTGTAATCGTAAATAGTTTGTTTTCAATTTAACGGTTAAACAAATATTTTGTATATTAATCGATTTTTTTTTTAGTTGATAAGATATAAGAACTTAAACTTTTATTTTATAATTTATGCAGTATTGCTAACAAGAAAAAATATTTCCAGTACAAATAGTGAATTACAACATGGCCTCACTCATAGTAAAAATGCATAAGCTGTTGCCTAATTTATATATTTAGTTTGAAACTTGAGCATTGGGACTTGACATTGGAAATCATGTAGAGGTACAATTGGTCCATTGAATGGCCCGTTATTGCACCTATCAAGATTCTAATTTTCTTTTTACTCTGCTATAAAATATACTGAGTTTTCTTTTCATTAATTCTAGGCAATAAACTTCTAGAGATAACGCAGTCGTTCCTGGAAATCCAGGAGTTATTGATTTGCTCTTTCGTTACTAGGTCAATTTTCCTTTTAATAATGCCGATCGGGATTTCTGGTCCCGTAAACCAAAAAGTGTGTTTTGTCATAACGTCTGTACATTGGTGCTTCCATAATTCATCGAGTTAGAGCCTAAACGGGTGAGCCGATGATTTTTGTAATAAGGCATTCTTTAATAATTCCCTAGATGAGAAAATCGACACTTTTTATAGTCTTGAACCACAAAAACAAATTAGTGCGATCTATTCGTGCATGAGCTTTAAACGATAACAATAACAGTCTGACTGAACATAATGGAAAAAGTACCACTAGTGTTTGAATTTAATGTTTCTCTTAAATTAAGGGGATGTGCACTTTTTCCAAAATTTCAAGCTCAAAATAATTTTTTTGATTTTCTTGCTCGAATAGGAGGTATGTACATAAAATACAAAATAATAATAAGACCCGCGATGAGACTTCGCAGTCAGCGAAACCATTAAAACCTTTATTTAAATGTGTTGGATATAAGGAGCCCGGACCATTGACAATTGATGAATGAATTTTGGAAATATAAACATAAAGAAAGAAAATTAATTATTTAATTTAAAAAAATCATTGACAGATCTGAACAGTTGAATATTGTTGGAATATTATCAACATAATGCTAAATGCATCGCTCCTTTGAAGATTGTATTTGTAAAATGTGAACCGATACAAAATTCATACAGGGTACGATGCATGACAGGCCCCTAACTAAAAATATCAAGATTCAATAATAATTATTTGTAAAATTAAAATACAAGGCAGTTAATATCAAGAAAGAAAAAAAGCTTAAAAAGAAAAAAGAAATTTGGAGCTAAATTTATTTTATAAAGCCCGTACTCCAAAGTTTCATGAAGTACTGGAAGCTCTTATGATTTTTTTTTTTTTTTTCATTTCGGGTTAAATAACGGTGCCCGATATTTTTTTAGAATACTAAATAAAGAGAACAAATATAAATAATTTTTTACTTTTATTTATTTTAATTACTTTTGTTATTACATAAGCCTATTCATTCCAAAATTCATCTTCATAAAAATCTTGAACTATTCGATAAAGTTCTTTTTTTACGATTTTCATTGCGATAAATCATACAAGTTTAATTAACTTACATTCTCCAACATTTTATCAAATTCATTTTTGTTGTCTTTAATCGCATTCATATTTTTTATTGTTTGAAGTTCTATTATTTTTTTTATTTATTTCTTCACAATCACAATAATTATTCTTCCCTTCAGCTTGAGATTTTTTTATTAATGATGTATTTTTGAATTTTTCTGAGCTTATATAGAATTTTAGACTTCTAGAACTACTGCTTAAAATTTATTACAAAATCGACCCAGTAGAAAAGTGTACGGTGGCAAAGTTTAATTCGATTTCTAGCTCCTTAAGGGACTCATTGCAATTGATGATTAGGATTAGTAAATGGTAACAAATACCATTAAAATTACAATAACAAATACAATTAGAATTAGAATTACAGTTACAATTATAATTACAATTGAAATTACAATAACAATTACAATTACAATTACAGTTACAAATACAAGTACAATTACAATTACAATTACAATTACAATTACAATCACAATTACAATTACAATTACACTTACAATTACAATTACAATTACAATTACAATTAAAATTACAATTACAATTACAATTACAATTACAATTACAATTACAATTACAATTACAATTACAATTACAATTACAATTACAATTACAATTACAATTACAATTACAATTACAATTACAATTACAATTACAATTACAATTACAATTACAATTACAATTACAATTACAATTACAATTACAATTACAATTACAATTACAATTACAATTACAATTACAATTACAATTACAATTACAATTACAATTACAATTACAATTACAATTACAATTACAATTACAATTACAATTACAATTACAATTACAATTACAATTACAATTACAATTACAATTACAATTACAATTACAATTACAATTACAATTACAATTACAATTACAATTACAATTACAATTACAATTACAATTACAATTACAATTACAATTACAATTACAATTACAATTACAATTACAATTACAATTACAATTACAATTACAATTACAATTACAATTACAATTACAATTACAATTACAATTACAATTACAATTACAATTACAATTACAATGACAATTACAATTACAATTACAATTACAATTACAATTACAACTACAATTACAATTACAATTAATTAGTCTTGGAAGTCTAAAGCTGGAAACTACAATTACAATTACAATTAATTAGTCTTGGGAGTCTAAAGTTCTTTAAAGCTCAAAAAAAATTCAAAAATAAATCACTAATAAAATAATTTCAGAGGAGACGGAAGGAATTATGAAGAAGAAATATAATTGGAATTAATTTTAAAATAATTGAAGATATTATAAATATGAATAGAACTGATGGAAATAACTGGATGGATGAAATGGAGAAGAATGTAAGTTCTTAAAATGTTAAAAATGTAAAAAATTTAAAAAATGTTATAAATAAATTATTCTAGTTTGCTAGATGGATTCATGAAGAAACCAGAAAAGAAAATATTAGAAAAATAAAAGAAGACTTTTTTAGAAGAATCCAAGAGTATTATGAAGCTGGATTTTTGAGCGAATGGTCTTTTGTTGATTTTTGTTTAGAAACAATAATAGTTTAAATTATTTATTTTATTTTTTCTTTCCTTAAAGAATTCGATCAAATATCGGCCTACAGTGATAAATCCAAACAGAGATCCAAACCATTCTATATTCTTGTACTTCATGACGCTATGGAGTACCAGGATAATTGAAGAGATTTAGTTGAAATTTCTGGGTTTTTCTGTAAATGGATTTTGGTTTGGAGTATATAACCACTTATATATGTAAATTAAAGAGAATTACGCACTGATTAAGAATTTCGGGATCCCAGATGATTTGAGTGTCTCCCGACCCAGACAGACGCCATCCAAGGACCATAGGGGCGAAAACAAACTGTCTATTTTGAAGGTTTAACCATATAAATTGTTTATCGAAAAATCAGGAAAAATCTCCTCATTACAAATATGTATGTCGCAGACGGTTAAAGTGTCGCCAGACCCAGACAGACGCCCTCCAAGGCCCATAGGGGCGAAAACAAACTTTCTATTTCGAAGGTATAACCATATAAAGTATGTATCAAAATATCAGGAAATATCTCCTCATTACAAATATGTATGTCCCAGACGGTTAAAGTGTCGCCAGACCCAGACAGACGCCCTCCAAGGCCCATAGGGGCGAAAACAAACTTTCTATTTCGAATATATAACCATATAAATTACATATATAACAAAAAATCAGGAAAAATCTCCTCATTACAAATATGTATGTCCCAGACGCCCTCCAAGGCCCATTAGGGCGAAAAACAACTATTGATTGTTTTCAATCTCCCGCCTCCAGCCCCGACGACAAAATAATCCTGCCAGACGATTAAATTTGAAATCGTGGCACTAATTAATACCTCAACATGTTCGCAAATTTCGCAAATTTATACCTCCAAACCAAAAATTTGCTGTCAGCTCTCGGTCTATTTTATTTTTTTTTTATAGCAAACATTAACAAATCGAAAAATGGGCCAGTAAACCCATATAAAATCTTAAAAAGGTCTGGTCAGTTAGATTCGTTTGGCCATCGGCTGTCAATACAAGCCATACAAAAAAATCTTTTGTTGACCCTAATAAATAGTATAAAGTAAGTAAGTGATATTACCTGTAATATATGTATCTTAGGTTGTTGGGTCATGGCTGTTCAAGCGAATCTATACAAAAAATCGTGTATCCACCATCAGGGCAAAAATATATATCTTTTTTTTTATAGCAAACATACAAAAACCCTCCAGCAAACTTAACTGAAGGCTGAAAATGTAGCGGCCAATTGGGTGCGTTTCACAATTGGCTGTCAATGTGCATACATACAAAACAAAAATGAATCGTTTGCCCAACCAAAAAAAAAGTTCTCCAGCAAACTGCAATGAAATCTTACGAGGGATGCGGTCAAACTTGTTTACATCGGCTGTCAATGAAATATGAAATATATTTGAATTAATAAAAACCGATTCTTTTGTGTTAATGTTATATTTACTTCTGTCAACCAAAAAAAAGCTTTAATTTTAATAAAGAGCTTACAGCTCATGGAGGGCCAGGGCCTAGTTAGTTGTTAGTTAGCTGGAATGGATGGGACCTATAATTTCCTTGCGAACATGAATGGCTAATAGAAGAGACACATTATCATGTCAACAGATACACTTGAAGGTCTTCCCCTCACAGGAGTAACCCTGAAAAAATGTTTCTTTTGGAAAGAATACATTGGAAATCGATTAGTAACTTCCAGTGTATTAGTTCAACTTGATATATAACCATTACACCGAATGTTCTCGAAAGAGAGGAGACTTAAATAAATAATTTCAAGAATGAAATATTTAAGTGGGTCCCAATGAAAAATGCCCCCAAATTTGGGGCAGTTTTTCATAATGAAAAATGGCCCCATTTTCAAAATTGAAATATGGCCCCAAACTTATGAAAAATGGCCCCAAACACAAAATGAAAAATTGCACCAAAGAATAATATAAGAAGCAACAAAATCAGAAAAATAACAATCGTACAAAAAATGTTTTGCATCAGTTTGGGAGAGCCTTGCCTGGCCCGCTTCGTGGGTTCAAGGATTTTAACTCCCTTTTTGGATCCTCTGTCCCGCTCACGCGACTCCGTCGCTCCGCTTAGGGTATGCTCAGTCGCCTGGCAGGCGCCTATGTTGTCAGAACAAAAGTTTGGGGCCATTTTTCATAATGAAATTTCAGCCCAAAATTAAAAATGAGAAAGGGCCCTATAAGAATGAAAAATGGCCCAATTTACAAATTTTAAACTTTTTCTGTTTTTGTTGTTTCCCATAAACATTTTTGGGCCATTTTATGTTTGGGGCTATATTTCATTGGGCCAAATTTCGTGTAGCCCTTAGATTCAATAAAAGCAAATAGTAGATTAATGATTTGTATTGTTTGTGCTTTTATTGTTTCCTTGAAAAATTTTTACACATTGATATTTAAACGTGTAGAAATTAAAAAAAAAAAGTTTGGAGGGCAAAGAAAGATTAAACAATTCTTAACTCTCCAGTCCGTTGGAAACTACGGAATGAACCAAGTGAAAACATCTGGTTCCAATCGCATATGGGGACCTCAAGCAGAGACTATATTTTTGCTGGGTGGGCAGTCTTAGGTTACATATGGTCAATTTTTGATGCGTTTAGTAACTATAAATAAACCAGAAAACTGCCTAGCTTGACACAGTTTCACAATTCTGATCGACTTATTTTGATATCAACAATAGGTCACGGGAGTATTAATAAAAAGGCTACTCGACGCTATAGCTTTAACCTATTTACGTATTAAAATTATTAAAAGAAGGCGTAAAACCAATTCTATGACGCACTTCTTTAAATAAAAATGCTGAAAATTCAAATAAGTTCACAACGTACAAGAAAAACAATGGCAAATAAGTCGTATGTTTAAGAATCATTTTTTTATAAGATTTAATACATAGTACCTATTTTGTATTAATAATTTTTATTCAAACATGTGATACTCTTAGACACAAAGAACCAACCCACGAAAAATGTCTTTCTTCAACCAAAACAAAGAAGATACTTCTTTAGTTCATTGAACCAGTTTTCATTATTTGTTTTCTATTTTTTTTTTGTTAGAAATCTGCGACCTTGGACAATTTTGTTAGAAATTTTGGTGCGATCAAAACACTTATAGGTATTATCAAAATAAAAAAACGGTTGAGCTAAGTTTGTTTTTATAATTATTCAACAATCATGAGACCTTGGATGGGGGTACATACATATACATACCTATGTATATTTCTCTATGTTAATTTTGGTAGCGATACCGGAAATCTATTTTTCATAATCGCTATTTTGTGGCAAAAATTATGATAAAGAAAACTTAAAAAAATAATTGACTAAAACAAAGAACTCTTTTGATGCTAAGATTAATGGAATGGTTTTCATGTCTCGCAGGTAGGTCTAAGGACATCTTCAAAAAGGTGAAATCCTTTGTACATAGCTAGTTCAATGTCCTTTTCCTTTTGTATGCAAGAAAAATAAGAAAATCCTTGGCAGTAGGGACTTAAACGTTTTTAAAAGAAATCAATTGCAATTTGCAACACAAACTCAACAGATAGATAAAAAGTTACGTTCTTTCGTTTATACAACAAAAATTACTCGATAACAAATTATTTGGTCAAGGACTTGCGGTCGATTTGCGTCACTTTAGAAGTGTAGTTTTTTTTACTTTGCTTCGCTCGCTCGCCTTGGATAAGAATTATATTTTTTTTTGTTTTTAATGTTTACTAAACACAATTTACAACAACCATTTTTAACATACATACATTATGGATACTTACATTTCGTACACATTAATTAATTCCATCATGATGCGTTCGTGATAGCCGCACATGATGGTTTCTTGTTGAACAATTTTATTTTCTATTACAAATTCTTCTAAAAATCACTTAAAAATTTGTTTACAAAGAACTTAACTTCAACGCGAACATCTTTCTGCGACGTTTGTAATAAAAAATGAAAATGTCATGTAAATTTGCACAGCAAAAAAAAAACTGCACAATTTTTGACAACTGGAGTGCGTTTCAGGTTTCAGAGCGTAGTTAAAAATCAAAGTGTTTAACCAGGTATGGCATATAAGTTAAACGAACAAAAAAATGGTACTACGAATAAATTCTACTTTTCATTTTGTAATGCAAATTTAAAAAAATCTCATTTTAAAAACAATTTACTGGATTTTCATAATATCTGTGCGGGAGGCAGAAAAAAGTAATTAGTGAAGATTTTGTTTCGAACTGTACTCTCATAACAGGTTCTCCAAAACCAACGCGAAATCAGAGCGAAACAGCCGCAACGATAGAAAAAATGAGGGAAAATGGACTTCATACAATTTCATACCAATACGTGTGAAGTGTAGTTCCACTGAAGCCAGTGATTTTATTGTTGTTTTGGATTGACTGTTGATTTGGATTGCGCATTAAAAATTGACAGTTCAAAAAAATCTGTTAGTCGCGTAGAAAATATTAAAATGTAATTTTTTGTTATTTAAAAAGCATTTTTCGTATTTTTTTTTCCTTTTTAAATTTTGTTAATAAGGTCATTATTTTTTAACTTCGTCGAAAAGCTAAAACAAAAATAAGTTGATATTTCCTCTTGAAATTGCTTAAAAAGGTTCTCAAAACCAACGCGAAACATTCGGCGGAGAAACATATTCATCGTTGGTGTGGGCACTCTAAAGCCGGATCCACACATATCTGGTGTGCTGTCGTGTGTCGCTATCGCTGCAATGTATTTTATATCGGTAGAACTACATTTCTCTCGCGTGTGTTTTGTCACTTTGTGGCGCATGAAATATATGGCATGACAGCGACACACGGCTCCACAACACAACACACGAGACTAGTATGGTTCTGGCTTAATTTATCACCCTGTAAATTTATTTTGAAAGGCGAATGTTTCTACGATGCGTTGGTGTCGACACTTTCATTTATCACCCATGTAAATATATTTTGACTAGCCAATGTTTCTCCGCCGCACCGAATCTTTCGCGTTGGTTTGGGAGAGTCTTTTAAAACAGAAAATACTACGAAAATTTTTTGTAAATAACAAAAAAATACATTAGGGGTATTCACGATCCGATGCAACTGGCCTAGTATCATTGTAAAAGTGTAAAATCTTACAACACTACAACATCAAAATATACAAGGTGCAATATTACAACAGTTTCGCACTTGAGCAATACCCGAAACCTATTGCAACAGAAAAATACAACATTGTTAAATTTGTAAATTGTGTTTTTGACAGCTCACTCATTCTTGATTACGTTAAACAGAAACAAAGGTATGTTCATTGGATACATCCAATTTGCTATCTTGATTGTATTGATGTGACGTCGTCATCTTTTACTATTATTTTCCATTTAAAATTCGGACGATAGTTAAGATTTGGTAATATTTTCTTTTTCCGTTTTTTTGGCATCTTTTTATGAACAAAATTTAAATTAAATCAAATTGAAATTTTCAGATATGTTCGAAACAAATAACAAATGTCAAGAATATAAGAAAAGTGCGTTCACGATCCACTTAAAAAAAATAAAATTTCGCACTTTTACTAGGCTCGTTGCACCAGATCGTGAATACCCCTATTTTAATATATCCTACGCGACCAACAAGTTGCTTCTGCTTGCATATGTTATTTTGTAAATTCGAAATCCACAACAACCGAAGGCGTTCCACAAAATTGCGAATAAATAATTCGCTCGAATTTAACCTCAATTACCGATTGTACTTGTTTATGTTGCTTTAGAATTCAAAGCTCTACTCAGCGATCACTCATGTGAATGAACCGACTATTCACAATTCTCATTTGCAGTTTGCAGCTCATGTGAAAGGCACTTTATAAAAAGTTGTATCTTCGAACATCCTATCAAAAACGTGCCTTAATAAAAATAATTCCCATGTAAAATACAACAATTTCGTAATTGCCAAAATTGCTGTTGTATTTGACATGGAAATTATTTTTTAGCAGATATGTAAGCGGTGACAAATGCAGAGAAAAACATGGCTATTAAGGTTAGACCGCACACAACTGCAGCGGAACTACACTTCACGACGCGGCAAAACATTATTTGTATGAAACTGTATGAACTATTTCGCACTAAGCGGCAACTGAACTTCATTAAATTTCATACAAATTATTTTGAATCGCAGTTCCGCTGCAGTGCAGTTCCGCCTAGTGCGGTCTAGCCTTTAAGGCTCTCCCAAACCAATGCGAAACATTCGGTGCGGCAAAGTCAAAATTAATCAGTCAAAATTAATTTACATGGTGATAAACAAGAGTGCCCACACCAACTGCGAATGTTTCTTCGACGCACCGAATGTTTCGCGTTGGTTTGGGAGATTTTTTTAAAACAGAAAATACTACGAAACATTTTTGTAAATAACAAAAAAAATACATTTTAATATTTCCTACGCGACCAACAAGTTGCTTCTGCTTGCAACTTTAATTTTGTAAATTCGCAATCCACAACAACAGAAGGCGTTCCACAAAATTGCGAATAAATAATTCGCTCGAATTCAACCTCAGTGACCGATTGTACTTGTTTATGTTGCTTTAGAACTCAAAGCTTTACTCAGCGATCACTCATGTGAATGAAACGACTATTCACAATTCTCATTTGCAGTTTGCAGCTCATGTGAAAGGCACTTTATAAAAAGGTGTATCTTCAAATATCCTATCGAAAACGACAATACCGTGTTTTTTTGTGCCTTAATAAAAATAATTCCCATGTAAAATACAACAACAATTTCGTAATTGCCAAAATTGCTGTTGTATTTGACATGGAAATTATTTCTTAGTAGATATGTAAGCGGTGACAAATGCAGAGAAAACATGGCTATTAAGGCTCTCCCAAACCAATGCGAAACATTCGGTGCGGCGAAGTCAAAATTAATCAGCCAAATTAATTTACATGGTGATAAATAAGAGTGCACACACCAACTGCGAATGTTTCTTCGACGCACCGAATGTTTCGCATTGGTTTGGGAGAGCCTGTAAATAAGTACAAAACAGCTTATAACATTACTGTGCATCTCACGTCAAGCAAACACACTACCTATCCGACAACTACTGTCATTAAAATAGTACAGTCACTCCATCAACTCCACCCCCATGTTTACATCTTTTCCGGCAAACTCATATGTTTTTGTTTGTGTTTGTTCTTTGTTAATTAACCAAGTACCAAGAATTGAACAATGAGTGATTAGTTTTTCAAAAAAATATACACGTAATTTCACAATATTTCTTAACAATAAAACAATACTGCCACCTAAAATAGTGCTTTAGTTTATTCTTATTAAGGATGCCCAATCAAATTGATAATATAATTATTCAAGTCCGAGCTCGGCTCCAGCAGCAACAAATAAAGCTTTGGCTTGAGCCCTTCTATTACCAAGATATTGGCGTTGTAGAATCTGAATTAGAGGTAAGCTTAAGTATTGCCTCTTGCAAGAATCAATAACTTAACATTTCCCTTCCAGAGGCTTGCTGATGAATTTAGTGCAAATCTGTCAATTTCTGTTTCAAATTGTAAGTTGGCCTTGAGTGAGTTACAGGATGGAGCCCTACGCAAATTGGCAACTCGTAAGGAGTTCGCGGAAACAGGTAAGAGTTTTATGTTGAAGGAAGGTTTCAGTTATTTTTTATTTATTTGGGTCTAAGGTTTGGCAACGTTCAGCGTCCGTCGTGTGAATAATACCGAAGGCACCGAAAATGTCTTTGAAGTTAAATGCGCCCTTTCTGATCTCGGCGAGGAGCTTCAAAAGAGAATAGCTGAGAAATTACAACTCAGTGATGCTACACGCATCAAACTTATTTCCGCAGGAAAAATTGTCAATCCCAAAGTTGTCCTCGAAGTCCAAGGTGAATTAAAGGATTTAAAAAAAAAATCCTCAAAAAAAAAACTAGTTCTATGCATTTGTCTTTAGGAATCAAAAACAATCAGCAGTTAATGACGATCATCGGCGCAGTGGACAGCGGCTCTCTTAACTCACAGGACGCAATGTACGATCGTATTAAGAAAATCAAAGAAGACGTGGAGTCAATTGTGAATTCTGGGAATCGTCTATTCGAGGTTAAAATAAGAAATTCCTATTAATACAATCGAGATTTGTAAACTATGTATTTTTTTTCCAGATGGAAGACCAAGATGGAAATCCAGTTTTTCTGCCTCCTAATGAGAACAAAGCACTTCTCATGGCGATGGGTTTTTGCGAGAAGGCTCGTGCTGCTATCAAACGCAATCAATACGATGAAGCACTTATTTTACTGTTGGAAGCCGATGAAAAGTTCACCACATGCAATTCTAAATTTCTAGAGTCGGTGGATAACTATGCTCTGGTCAATTTGGATATTGTTTGGTGTTATCTCTGTCTCAAGGTAAATATTGCTGGAAACTCATATATTGATTCATTTTGTTTTCAAACGCATGAAAGCCAAAGCAAGAAAACAAAAAGTTTGAACAGTCATCTTGTTTTTGTTCGCTTCACATTTATTTTTTTTATTAAATTTATCAAGCTGCTGATGAAACAATAGTCACTTTCAATATTTTGTCGATATTATGAATTTGAATCCAACCTACAAATTGCTCCATTCAGTGCATCAAAAATAGAAATTTTTGAATCGCGTTTGTAAAAAATCTGACGCGCATGTTGATGAGGACTTCTCTGAACTCTTCCAGTGGAACAATTTCACTTGCTTGATTTTCTGAAAAGGAATCCAGATGTGACTTGAGGAAGATCTTTATCGATATATTTTGCATTCCATTCGATCGAAGTCATCATAAATTAATTTTGTTGGGTAGTTTAGATATACACAAATCCGCTGGTCCAGATAGTATGCCTCCCATTGTTTTAAAGACATCGGCGTAAGCTTCTTTCCGAGTGGATGGAAAACTGCGTTTGTCCAGCCTGTCCCAAAAAATGGCGTATCTTCTTCACCCTCAAACTATAACCAATTGCATTTACGTCCCTTTTTTCCAAGTTCAGGGAAACGCTGATCAATTTTCAGCAAGAAATATCTTAAGAACCAAAGCTTCTTAATGACCGGCAGTAAAGCTTTCGTAGCAATTTGTCCACTGGTGATCTGATGGTATATCTCACCGAACAGTGGCACAAATCTATACATTGTTTTAGAGAAAGTAATATTATTGCACTTGATATTTCAAAAGCATTTAATAGAGTTTGGCACCAAGTTCTCTTAACGAAAATGCGTGCATTTGGTATGGACGAATCTCTACTTCGCTGGATTAGAAACTACATTTCAGACAGTTAAATACAAGTTGTAAAGGGTAGTTTCAAGTCTGCAATCCAAAAAATAATGCTGGTTTGCCCCCAAGGCTCCGTTTTGTCTCCGACTCTTCCTTAAATACATAAACGATCTTTTGTCTGAAACTGTTAATATATAAAACTGTTTCGCAGACGACAGTACCCCCAACTTTTCATATTCGTTTCTAGATTCACATCCATGTGCTTCGAATGTCGAGCTACATCGGCAGCATATGCTAAGCGCAATGCTGTGTCCTGTCGCTTAAACGAAAAACAAACTTATGTCGTTATTTATTTGTGGCACTCGCATCAAGAAAACTGAACAACTTTCAGCTCTCGGTATGCGCATCACAGACCACCTTCTGTGGAATAACCACATGTTCGATGACGCCAAAAACGCTGCTAAGTGCTTAGGTTTTCTACAGCGATGCAAAAAAAATGTCTCCCCTTCTAATCTCATTGTGATCTACAAAGCCTTTATTCGTGCAAAACTCGAGTTCTATTCTCACATTTGGGCAGCTGTTCCAATAACCAACTTGAGTCTATTGAACAGAATACAAAAACGAGCTTTAAAAATGATAGGTCAAAGAACCGCCGTAATGTTTCATGTTTTTCATTATTTTACCGGTATTTTTATAAACAGTATTCTAGGGAAATATCCGGTTGCATTCCTCCCTTTAAACAATTCAAACGTAATACTCGTGCTTCCAGGATCAGTTTACCCTCGAGCCAAACTTTGAAATACAAGCAGAGGCAATTGTGTGCTATGGGTAATGGCGTAATTCCAGTCGGCTAAGTCACCACCGGCCTGATTTCCACCGATTTTTTGATAATTTGTAACGACGCGACGCCGGTAAAGTTCGTCCCTAATTTTTTCCGAATATCGCTCAGAGTTATGTGGATCATGATTAGCTGCACGATCAATTTTGGTTGCATAAAGCAAGGATGTCGATCTTTTGAATTTTGTCATTCAAAATCAAATCGCCGATGAGTTATACTCATACGAGTCCGTCGACTCCTTGATGAATGAAAACGAAACCAACGCAACTATCCCACGGATTTTTTAATTCTTTGGATGTTTCGGGTTTGCCGCCATATAATTTGAAATTGATGCACCGATCATTTTAAATTGTAAAGAATCTCAAATCAAATGTCATTCAAGTTACGATTTTGAGGGAAAAATACAAATGCAAAGATGTTTTCACTCAGCGGATTCAGCTTATTCGGACTTAAACATCGTCAGTTTTTAGTGTTTCTCTTGAATATTATTAAGTCGTAATCGATGGAGATTTGACGCGTCAGTCTTAAATGCCCATGTTTCTCACATCGTAATTTATATGTGGCCTGTTCACGTTTCCGCAAACATCCCGCTCTGAACGTGTACCCCTCCAAGAATAGTTAAAAAAATTTTGTCTACCATAAAGCACTTCAGTGAAAAAAACGAAACTTTAATCGAAACGTCGATCATGATTCAAACACATCAGCATTGTTATAATTACTTACTTTAGATGGCGCTCACAGCCCCGAATGGACTACGGCTTCAACCAACAAGCCCTTCGAGCTAGCTCTGTCCCTAGCTAGGCACTTCCAGTTGCTAGCACCAAGTTGGTTGAGGTCGTTTTCCACTTATGTGGTCCATCCTCTACTGCGTATACCATTGGGGTTGGATTCGAAGACTTGTCGGGCAGGTGCGTTGTTGTCCATACGTTCTACCATTGAACATTATTATTCAATGGTTCTACGTGTCCCAGCCATCTCGGGCGCTGTATTTTCAGCTTTTTGACCAGGTCAACGTCGCTGAATAGCCCGTAAGGCTCGTCGTTGAATCTTCTCCTCTAGACTCCATTGTTATACTTCACTCATTTCCATTGTATTTAATAGAAATTTTTGACAACAGAATTTGAAATGACAGAATTACATAAAGCAGCATGCGCAATTCGAATTTGGGCGGAACGAAGTTCGCTGGGTCAGCTAGTGAATAATAACAGAAAGTCTGAGTTAGCTCAAAAAACACGAATTATTCAAATATATTAAAAATGTGCTATTTACCTTATTTTTGTGGTCTCCTATCCGCCGTGGTGCCCTAAGACTGACCTAGAATGCCGAAGGGTAAATCCAAGGGTGTGTATAGGCATATTTTATGCTTCCTGGGTTTAGTTTCTTATCCACTTATTAATTGAGTACCTAAAAAAGAACAAAATTGTAAAAGGTACCTTATTGCATAAAACTTTTCGCTGTCCTGCGTGATTAATTTATTCTAACTGTTGTTCTAAAAGCCTCTTCACATGCTATGAATACAAAAATAAAATCTTTATTTATTTGTCTTTATATTAATTCTTCAGAATCTTACCCAACTACCAGATGCACAGCGTCGTTTAGAAATTTGTGAAAAAAGCTTCCATCGTAGCTATGGCAAAGACCTAAGTCGTTTGATTAATCTCAAGGGTGACTCATGTCCAGAACGTGCTCTCATAATGCGTCTCCATCTGCTACAGGGTGTGTTGATGTTCCATCAGAACCGGCGTAATGAAGCTTATGAAAAACTCGATCTTGCTCAGTCAGAGCTGAAGGACTTAAAAGTTGATGATAGCACAGTAGAGCAGCTAGTTGAGATGGGCTTCGATCCAGTGGAAGCGCGAACAGGATTGCGTGCTTGCAGAGGAGATCTAAGTCAAGCTATAAACTTTATACACGATCGAAAGAATAAAATCGCTGAAGCTCGCAAGAAATCAAGAAAGGAAAGAAAAATCAATGCGAAACTTGATGAGTCTACAAATAAATCGGATAATGAAAATTGGGTGAATCCACGAAGTGTATGCTCATTGGTTGAGATGGGTTTTCCACAAGAGTTAGTTGTGGTTGCCTTGAAAATGGCAGATAATGATCTCACAAAAGCGGTAAGTTTTTAATTGTTTGTTATTTATATCTATAAGTTTAATAAATATTATTCTAGTTGGACATGCTGCAAACCAATACAGAGGCAATAATTCAAGCCCTGCCATCAGCTCCCCAGACAATCGACGAATCTTTATTCACCGAAGTGAGTTTGATAACTTACAAATCTTTCAAGGCTGTATTATTTTTTTTTTCTTTTTCATTACCAGCTTAAAAAAATGGGCTTTGATGATAAAACTGTCCGATTAGCCCTCGAGTCTACAATGAATAATAGTGAAAAAGCTATCGAGTTTCTTTTGAAAACATTTGAAAACAGAACCGATCTAACTGCTACTATAGAGCAGTTAGTGAGTAATATTAGTACTAACACAACAGGAGCATCTACTTCAACTGGAGCAGTAAGTGGTGAATCAACGGTTGTCAGAAAATTTTTAAAGAAAGCACAAAAAGAAATCGATTCCATGACAGCATACAAACGTTTTAATGAGGACATATCTGCCAATGAAAATGAGTACTTGGATTTGCCATTGTTGCAGGAGGAGCAGATTCTTGCCGAGTACAAACGCTTCTTGGAGCAGTAGTGAATCAACTCACGTTTGTTTTAATTTTTTTTAATTTTAATATTTTATCAAATATGTGTATCACAAGTATGTATTAAAATGGTCAGCATTTTATTTCATACTTATTAGAATATATAATATAATGTTTCGTGTTGAGTTAAGGAATAAAATATATTTTTATAGTGACATAATGTGAGATGCATGAGTTGATTTTATATTGAATTTTTGAGAAATCTTAATTCTGTCGGTATTGAATTCCTTACAAAAAATGTCTTACCTCACTTCGCACGTGTAATAAGTTACAAAAAAAGTGTCACAGTCATATTTTTTGATGTGTTATCATTTTGATAATATGTCGCTGTTTTTTTAGTTTAACGGTATATCCTGGAGGAATATGTGTTTCCATTCGCACCCTTTTTTTTGGAGAAAACTTCCTGATGCAGGACAATGCTAGATCACACGATGTAGGTAATTTACCGACTACGTGTATGAAGATGGAATCCACGTAAAGGATTGGCATGCGTTGAGGCCGCAGATGAACCCCATCGAACACGTTTGGGACCTGTTGTGAAAATGATAAAGAGGTGACCTGCCCTTCTAGTCAGTGGGCTGAGATCGGCTATCATTGAGGAATGGTATAATTTGGACGATACTACTTATCAAACCATATCCAAGGTATACCTAGGCGAAATAAAACTTTGTTAGAAGTTCGGGGACGCAATACCCACAATGGAAGGAACGAGGTCTCGTTGAAAAAATAATAATAAAAATGTTATGTTATGAAGTTTTTGCCCGTTTTTTTTAATTTTGTTTGATTTGTTTCCGTAGTTTTGCATGCGTTTTTAAGTTAAAAATAACAATTTATAACGAGAAGTCGAGGCTGAAAAATAGCGTGGCCTTCATTTTGAAAATGTTCGAATTTCTTGAGTCGACCCATTCAAAAGTGATCAGGGAACATTAAAAAAATTATTTGTAAAATTGTTTGTCAATCGATTAGCCTGAAGCTCGCGCTACCGAACAGTTAAAATTTAACTTACAAATATATATGTAGCTTCAACAGTCTTGTACTGAAAACTTCTGTAAATGCCAAAGCGGCACTTTTGTTAGTAGTGAGGAAAATGCGTCGTAAATGAATTTAACTGTTATTGAGGGCCGTGAAAAATAAATCACGCAAGCAAAGTTTCAGTTTTGTTTTCCATTGCAGGAAGTTACTTGATTTGTCCAGGTCCTGAAAAATGTTTGTGTTGTAGATACGTGGTTCGGGGCGGCAAAAAACGGGGCGAGAGAAACTTGTTCACCCTTATTACGGTTATAGTTTCACTAAAACGACAGTAAAACGAGACGTCCCTGGAGACGTCAATTGATGTTTAATTCAAACGAATTTCGTCATAGTGATGATATGGTTGGAGATTGGAGAGAATGTCGAAGATTTGGGTTTATTTAAACGCCAACTTTCGCCTCTAGAGCCTTGTCGTTTTAGTAAAACGACAACCGTAATAGGTGTGATTAGTTATAGAATTTGTGGATTTAGACTCAGCTTTGAACTCAAAAAATGATACTAGCGATAAGTTTTTGTGGGTCTTGAAAAGAATATACCTACCTCACCTGCAAATCTTTAGCATTAAGTGTTACTATACCCGTTAATTTCATTGAACCCATTGAAATATTTTGATTAATAATTACCTACCTTACTACAACTTAATTGCAGTATATAAACAATAATTCACATTTGACAACGTCTTCTCTCCCCGGCACTAAATATACGATGTTCGAAGACTCCCTTTTAATGCTATAGATCGCTGAACGTCTTAATTGGTAGAACTTCTCTCAGTGTATACTTAACAAATAATACAATTTGAAAATTAACTTCCGGAATAACTGGTTAGTGGTTAGTGAGAAAGAACCTTAAATTATTATTATATTTTGTTTGTAATTATCCTATCGTTTTGTTTGTTTTTGGTTAGAGTGAATTAATTACGCATATCCAATTCATTAAACACGAAAACGCTTCTTTTAAGATTTAAAATCTTTTATTTTTTTTGTTGGTTAATTCTTTAATTAACAATTTTATTTTAGTTAACAGAAATTAAACGCTAGAGCAATTAATTTTTTTTTTTTTTTAGTGATATCAAGAAGAAACAATCATAATGAATGGTCAGGTTGGTCATTATGTGTGTGTACCACCTATAAAATTGTAAGCATTATAAGTAGGAGGATGCGGTTGTTTATAAAATAAAAGTCTTTATTTCATCAAGTAGCCTATGGTAAAAAAAGGTCGTTAAATTTTTTCAGCTAGCCTATAATTCCCAGGAATGTTATGATTTATTTACATTTTCAGAACCAATTTAATTTTTTTAGCAAAAGCTCATGATAAAAACTAATGAAAATGAGATTCTTAAATCATAAAGTCTAAAAGCAAGTAGGTACATAATATTTATGTGCCTACATGTAAAGTTTTGTTAGTCATAGAACTATATATTTGAAAATAAATATGTAGATTCGGACTATAAAAACGGTTTCCATAGAAAAATTATAAAAAACGTTTATAAAAAGATTGTTTTTCTTTGAAATGAATAACGATAAAAAAAAATAATAAATCAAAACAAATTTTGGCGATTTGATAATATGGTTTGTAAAAGAAAAACCGAAATAGTTGTATAGAAGGTATCCGCTCTGCTTGAACAAAACCTAACAAAAGTAGCTTAGGAAAATCGAAATTTTTGACCAAAAAAATCAATTCTTGGATAAGATAACGAGAGTAGGCTTATACCAAAACCACAACTATACAACCGGGACGGAACACTCGAGGACAAACAAGTCAACCGAAATTTCTTTTACATTTAATACATTGATATGTACTCGTATGTTATATTTTTTAATCATTTTAATGTAAGACATAAAATATAAGATTAAACCCCTTATTTGCCAATCCATGTTTAATTTCATCGTATTTACCTAGTTATAAGTCAAATAAATATACTTAAAGGCTAAAAATGACAGTGGGCTCATCAACTTAGGTCATTTGAGATTTTAATTGAATTATATTAAATAAATCCACTTAAAACAGAAGTAGTTTTACTTTCTAAATTTCTTAATCTTCGTTATTATAAAAAAAACATGACCATAGTTGTTTATTCTCTACGTGTACGAATTAAAAAAAAATCCCATAGAAAAATAAGACTCCCAGTACATTTATGCTGTGATTTTTATAAGAGTTACTAAAAAAACGACGAACATTTGTGTAAAGGTACTGATGAGTCCATCACTGTTGTACCTAGAGTACGAATTTCTAACATTAGCAACATAAACGCAACGGCCATACATTTTTCATTCTTTAAAATAGACCTGAGGACATTTCCACTATAATAACCAGTACAATCTTTCAAAACAAAAAAAGAGAATTTTTAAAATTGAAGATGTGTTTTCTGGTATTAATCTACTCTTATAAACAAATTTAGACCCAGTTGCTTGGCTTTCTTCGCTTTGTTGCCAAACTGTGGGCCCCAGCAATCTTCTTTTGTAAAATGGAACGAATAATAAAATTTAAAAAAGTATTATTTATTGAACTTCCATAGAATTATTTTCTTCTTTTTATTAAAAAAAAAATCTTTTAGGTGGGAAGGGCAATTTTTTAAAATAATTGACTTAAATCAAAACAAAAATTATTAAAAAATAACGGTAACACTTACAATGCCATTTATACCTTTGTAAGGCCAGAAATAAAATTATTTTTGTCAACAGTTTTTGAAAAATTAATTTTCAAACTAAAAAATTAAAAAAAAGAAATTCAAACAAAATTTTTTCAAAAATTTTACGTATAAAGTACTATTTTCGTTTTAAAAATTCAAAAAAAAACAAGAAAAAACGAGGTTGATGATAGTTAACTTGTTGCCAAATGAGCCGGATTCTTCTTTTTTGACTTTTTAAATTTTGACAACAAAAATAGTACTCAACCACGTAAAATTTGAAATAAAATTAGTTTGATGTTTTTTTTTTTTAAAGAAAAGACAATTAGAGAAGGTAATTCTGGCTTAACAAAAAGGTACAACATGGCGTTGTAATGGTTGCCGTTGTTTTTAATGATTTTTTTTCTGTTTTAAGTCGATTTATAAAATTGCCCCGCCCGGAAATAGACCTCCTCACCCATTCAATTTGTTCTTGTCTCGAATCAACTTACAAGCTCTATCTTTTTGTCACACCTTAGGTGACTCACTGATGTTCAAAAGGGTAGTTATGTGCATTCAAGAGGACACAAGCGTCCACAGGTTTTTCTCAAAACCCACCTCTGTCTACCAACTCCTACTCTCACCTCCTAGTGGTGAACATCGGGTGTCTAGTACCTCAGCTGGAGACGGGGTTTAAATCCCCGTGGAAAGCTGTTGGGGACAACCAACGAGAGAGGGGGGGGAGGAGTGTTCCCACTAAGGCACTTCTCCTTTCATCGAGACGGCAGCGTATGAATTATCTAGATGGAATCAACGGTGGCGTCTACAGTTCCAGTTAGGTTGAACTACTTATGTCGTTTTCGGGTTGAGGTTCGGAGTTACTCCTTTTTGACTCCGCTTACTCCAAAATAATTCGATTGGCTGTTCGGAGTAATGTTTTTGGAGTATTTTTCTGTCCCGGAATTAATAAAGGAGTAGACCCAGAACACACATATACATATATAAACCCTTTCATCGGATTATTTGTCAAATTAATTTTACTCGACTGAACATGCAAAATATACATAAACATAAATGTCAGACAATTTACGCACACACACATAAATATTTCACAAATTAATCTCGGAACAATAGAAAATAATTCGATTGGAGGAATCAAAAAGGATTAGTACTGTTCCGAAATTCAATCGAAAACGACATTAGATAAGTATATAACAATTAAATACAAAATTGAAGAGAATCGGTCGATCCACTAGCGAAAACAAAAATATTTGTCACTAAAGCCTAGTACTCAGTTCAAGTGAAAATAAAATTTTTGTATAAAAGTGACATTTATTTCACAACGATGAAATTCATAACGAGAGCTGAGTTCCCAAAACGTGAGAGCGGAATATGAACCGGTTCAAAATTAATTTCATTTCATAATTTTCATTTCCTTACGTACGACCACTAGGAAAAGAGAATATAAGTGTGGAAAAGTGTGACATTTGTCAATAAATTAAAATAAAAGTTGTAATAATTGAATAAAAAGCCTAAAGAATTATTTTGGATTTTATGATCGTTTATTTTTGAATATTAAGTGTTACCGACAAGCCAAAAACCAAACTATGGAAATAAAATATTCTTCTCAAGCATTTCAAGTTTCTGTTAAACTGTCATACAAATTAAATTATTTTTTTCATTCAAAGTGAGTACTAAAAATTTTGAAACTGAAGCCTAGTACTCACCTCTGAGTGAATTGAAAAATAAAAGCGGTTTGAAATTCACGTGAATAAGCATTTTGAAACCATAATTAATTATCCACGTGCAATTTCATCGAAAATATATATTTCGAAATAAGATACCTACTTTAAAACAAATTTGCACGGAAATATGTAAAGATTTTACAAACGCACTCGATTGGAAAACATTTCAAAAGCTTTGAAAATCTTTGGTATGAACATAGAAAGAGAAAAGAAGTATTAAACTGCCAAAGCCAATTCAAAATAAAATGAGCTATACAAAATAATTAACAAATTTGAGACGAAAGGAGGGCCTCAGCAACAGCATACAGCAATCTCCAGTTGCCTGAATGAAAAAACTCAGTTAACCAGTCAAAATACTGAGGAAAAAAATGTTTGGATTCGCTTGATCATTTGTTTTGAATTTCATTCAGAATTTATTTTATTCCTATCAAAGTTTTTATTTCAGCTAGTTCTAATTCGAATTGAAGTTGCAGGAAAAATTAGTAAACTATCATTAGGTACTGGGCAATTTTTTCTGTTTCTGAAATTTAAACAAATAGTTAAATATAAATATTTACTACTGAAAATGAAAACAATAGTTCGGAATTTCAAAAGAGACCATTTGGGTAAATTGCCCTTTTTATACAATAGTGGCAAAACTAAAATACATTACAAGTTCGTATATTCATTCAATAACAAGATTCGTTTTCGTTGCTTTTCAAGAAAATTGTGAAAAAAGTTCAGGAGTGATTTTTATATGCTTCTGATTTGAAAGAAATGTATGTCTCTAAGACTACCACCGCACCGACGGGAAAATGAAAGGCACCTTCCAAAATCATCAAATATACCTAATCTTTTTATCTTTCTTACCAGTAAGCCTTTCTGATAAAAATAATGGACAAAGTTGTTAAATTCTATGAGCCTAGTCGAGTTGTCGTCAAGGATTCCATCCGACTGGTCAAACGGTTCACCGCAAGGAGTTCCAAAAAATCTCCTTTACCATTATAGCTATTGGATTTTATATTATGGGATTCATAGGTTAGTTTTTAAAAGTTATCCACATCCCAATCAATAACATTGTAATATGAATAAGTGTAAACAAAATCCTTTCATAATAGGTTTTCATCATAGTTTTATATATGTATGTCTTTTTCGTTAACATTTACATTTTTTGGTTAGAATAACTGTAAATCGAAAGATATCACATTTTCTGCTTTTAAAAACAATTTCTGTAGGCGTTCTGTAATGAGTCTAAAGACTTTATTTTCAGAAATAAAAAATGTTCTATTTTTCAAAATCCTATTAGTTTTTACTTTACTGATTGAAAATTTGGAAACAACTCCATACTTTGATTTCAGTTTGGCTTAACAGGTTTTGGCTTTCGTCTAAAAACGGAACCTAGCCTATGCATTAGGGTGCGCCTTATTTTGAAACTTTTGAAATAACGTTCTCCCAACCCAACCCTTCAACTGTTTCTTTCTCATGAAAAAAAAAATTGACAAACAAATTTTTCAAATCGGATAAAATTTAGGGGTCGCTACCTGGCTTTGAAAATTTACCTGGTCAGCCCAAATAGCAACAACTGTACTGGTTTGAATCATCTTCTAAGAATTCAGTATCCCTTGGAATTTTTTAGGTCCGTGGAATTTTTAATAGTATCCGGAACATCCTCCGAAAAAAATGTCGTGTAGACACCTACCCGAAAAAATATTGCGTGACGTCTTCGAAAAAAATTCCGTGAAATCGAAAACTGAGTGATCGGAATGCAGCACTGGATTTGATTCCTGTTTTTAGACTACTCGGACATGAACCAGCCGAGTATAATGTTAATCCGAATTCTATTCGCCGAAAGCGTGCGAAGCAACTTCAACAGATTGCTGAAAATTTGAAAGCGGAATTTACCCTAGAAGTTCCATTGACAATTCACTGGGACGGTAAACTACTAGAGAATATAGTTGGACATGATATTGTTGATCGCCTTCCTATTTTGGTTTCTTGAAAAGGAATAGATCAACTTCTCACAGTACCGAAGTTAAGTTCTGGCACATGTGCGACTGTCGCAAATGCAGTTTATGAGGCAGCTATTGCATGGTGAATTTGAGATAAATTTAAGTGCAAAAAGTTCTTGAACAAAAAATGGACAAGGACATGCTGTGGTTGGCATGCCGTCACCACATCCATAGATCATTTTAGAAGCAGGTGTCACGAGATCACTGGGACCATAAACGGGTCCTGAAATTTTTATTTTTAAAAGATTCAAAAAGCATTTGCCCAACATCGATCGACAAAAATACGAAACAGCCTTGTCCAATGAAATTTTCGCAAGCCGAAATTATTGAAATCAAGGAAGAAATTATTGCCTTTTCTACATCTCAGCTCCAAGGAACTTCTGGAACTAACAGTTATTTTCTTGTGAGGAGTTTCTGAAAAAAAATTGTAATTTAAAGCTCCAGCTGGACTACACCGTGCTAGATGGATGTCGAAAGCTATTTAATGCGTTAAGATATGAATGTTTCGCAGTCAGTTCAAGCTAACAAAGAGGGAAGAACAAAGAATTCGTGATATTTGCCTATTTGTTGTGAAAATCTATGTAAGGGCCTGGATAACTTATTCTGATTCGACGTCAGCTGCACGAAATGATCTGGAACTTCTCAAAAATCTTGAAAGCTACAACTAAATAAATGAAGTTATTTCAAAAGTCGCTTTCCAAAAGTTCATGGGGCATCTCTGGTATACTTGTCGAAAAAACTCGTGGCTATTGGATTTTTCGTGAAGGAGTTTCCAATGAAACAAAAAGGAAGATGGTTTCCGCCCTCGAAACAGAAGTAGTAGAGAATCCCTTAAAGCGAATATTGCTAATATTCAGTCAAAAGGGTTGGAAGATTTCGTAAGCTCAAATACGCGGTGGTTCTTTAATATCACTGGATTTTCGACGGAGTTCTTGACTAAAGATGTGGATGAGTGGCCCGAAGACGAGGCTTACAATAAAATCAAACATTTAGTACGCAATATAAGAGTGGTCAACGACATCGCTGAGAGAGGAGTAAGGCTCATGGATGAGTACAACAAGCTACACACTAACAATGAAGAACAGAAGCACTTCTCTTATTGACAGTTAAAGACTACAGAAAGAAATATCCTGACAGGAAGAAATCTACATTGATGAAATGAAAAAAATAATGCCCCCGTGACCCCCCCCCTGTAAACGCCGTTGCGCATATCCTAATCTATCAAGAAATATAAACTTTTAGGTTAACATATTTTGGCACACCCGAAGTTGTAGGAGATTTTTGTGAAAGATCAACAAAAGAAAAATACAAATTTTCATCGTTCTCAGGAAAAAATAAATTTACCTATAGTTCTTGCAATCAGGGGACTATATTTTGTGAGACATAAGGATCAACCAAGATTAAACCAATAGGATGATGTGCATCTAGCAAACGAAATTACCGCTGCCTACACTACACATAATATGTACATTGTACATTCGCATACTGGACTTTACTCTGCCAAATATTTATACTTACTATATTATATATTACTTACTATATTACTATATATTATAGTATACTTACTTTTTTTAAAATATATTTTCGTATTCGGTTTTCGTAGTGTGGTCATAAAAGATGTTGTTCTATAAAACTGATTTATTTAAATTTATTCAAGAATGCAAGAGTAATGTTTTAAACGCGATGTTTTTCAAACTCTTTTTTTGTAACAAATCCCAGAAGAGAAATTCAAATCAACCATGTTTTTAAATAAAAACATGAATCTAGTAAAGCCGAAACTATATTTCTTCCAAAATGTTTTTGAATTTTGACTGAAGTAAGCTCTGTTTGTAATAAATAAACCGCATATAAAACTACCAGTTACCAGATTTTATACATTAGGTAAAACGTGTAACCGTTATTTAATGTTCTTATTATTCCGGACTGCCCCCAGCTATATCTACCATTTATTCAAGTTAAATATAATTACTTTAATCATCATCAAAATTGCACTTGACTTACCTATATACAGTTAGAGAAAACACATGCTATATATAAGTTATAATAGTCTAGGAGGTAACGTTGGTGATTTTTGAACTGATCAATTGTAGTTCCGTTCGAAATTGTAACAAATATGGCATTTAACCAGCTGACTATAATGATGGCAACAAAATATAAAAAAAAAGATTGAGTCTACTAAATGAATTCTTTTCACATTGTACAGAGCCAATATATGAAATAAATTAAATTAAAACTGAAGATTTAGTTATGCAGTTTTTTTCGACCAGAGTAGGTTTATATAGGAATAAATAAAAAAATAGGTTTTTTCATCTTGCCGAAATAGTCTAAGAGCCGACAGCAAATTTTGGGAGTGGATGTATAACCAAAATCTGAGTATGAGGGTTTATAGGTGCATATTTTGTGATATCGAAATCAATAGTCTGGCAGCTTTTTTGTTCAGCCTTTGGTGGGGGTGGGGGGTTGAAAATATAGAGTTTTTCTAAAATTCTCAACAGGGGTTTTATCACTTCCATCAATTTTTGTGTGTATGTGCATCCATGCGTCTACTTTGCATCGAGCTTGAGCCTTATAATGTGGGCACGAATTTGCTTAAAATTAGCTAAACAGTGTAATATAAAAACTCACTCAGCAGAAATTTTCTTCAACATTATTTCACCATTATTTTTAGCATGTATGTATAAGGGCAATTTTTCCGCATCTGAGATAAGACCAATTTTTTTTTGGATAAATAGTAAAATGCGCGCTGTGGACTACGTTCCAATCCTTAGTACAATTATGGTGCCCCTTAAGTGGAAATTCAGGAAGATTATGACACAAATCGCTCCTCAATGAAACACTTGAAGGGAAATTTATCATTTTATACTCGAAGATTATAAAAGTTCAAATAAAAAAACGTAAAATTTTCACGGAGTTAAAAGAAGCGATTCCAAAGGTTAAACATTTTTGTTTATACCTGAGGTCTTATAAAAGCAATGCAATGAAAAGAAAGGAAAATATTTTAAAGGAAACATTTAATAGGACTCCTATTGCCTATTGATTGATAGTTGATAAATACTGAAATTCGATATTAAACAAGCCAACCGCCAAAAGTTTGAATCATTGAGAATAATAGAAGCCGTCGTTAGTTAGAAGAAAATTGAAAAAAATCGATGAATTATTGATTAGATTTTGAACAAATTACCTTCTAAAATGTAAAATTTAAATATTTATCAACTATCAATCAGTAATTGACAATCGCTATAGGGGTGTAGCTTTCAGATTACATTACCTTTTTTTTGTAGAAACTAATAAGTTCGAAATTTAAAAAAAAAAAACGTTTCTTTGGAGAAAAACTGATCATCGTCGCTTTCATATTCAGCAACCCAAAAATGGTCCGGAAACACTTTTTTTTTTAGAGATTTTAAAAATAAACAAATATTTTAAAACAAGTGTTATTTCATCAGAAAAATCTACACGAAGTACTTCAAATGATGAAGATGATAATATTTAATGAGAATAATACATTCCTGTATCTAAGAACAAATTGTTCAATTGATTCATTTTAAAACAGGTATATTGCGATTTCACAGCAGTCTCAGGATGACTAAAAGATTGGAATAACATACGATTTATGACACCAACTAACTGAAACAAAACTTAAAAAAAACTAAAACTTTCACAATCATACTTCTAGCACAGAGGGGACGATATAAAGTTAGTTAAGTATGACAAAGCTAAATGTTAAACTACGTTTTTACTAGTTGGACATATCTACCTTTCAAGATGCTGTAGAATTTTCACTGGTTGTGGTATTGTAACATACATTCCTTTTTCCTTTATTGACCAAATGTAGTCTTATTCCGATTTAACAGCTACCTAAAATACAATATTTTCTCTCAGACTGTAAGGCTCAGAAGTCAATTTTTTTATTTCATTAATTCCCCGAGGCACAGACACATTTTTGCGTGTGAGCAAAAAATAAATAATAAATACAAACAAATCAAAGCTTTCTCATATTTTACCGCACTCCACAGCACAAGCTTAAACTATCATCATAAGCTTAAAAAATACTCTATCCATTTTTAAAACTGATTTTCTCCCAAAAGAGTCTATTCTCTACCGTCTACCCTACGTCAAATTCAGCATGTCAACAACAGTCAACACAAACAATGTCCCCCAACAACAAAACCCAAAAAAACTGGTTGTATGTACGCAGCTGATGTTAAATTAATTTATTTTCTCCCTCCGGCCCCCGCTTACCGTTAACAAAACCATCTTCACTGATGGAGTCATGGAGTATGTATAGTACCTATGGTGAGTTTGATTCTACCATTTCTTTGAACTGATCTCTTGATCAGCCAGCATTTCAGCATTATTCTGATCAAGCTATGGAAATGATCTGATGGCTGGGCTTAGAGTTGTTAGTTTCATTGCGGCTTTTATAAGAATCGGTCGAAAAGCGGAATCTCCAAGTTCGCTTCGGTAATTTTTTTTTTAAATTTTAAATTGAAGTTGTTAAAACAAAGTGCATTTCATTGTAAATCTACCCATCGTCAAATCGTTAGCTTTTTGATAAGAATTTTAAAATAATTCAAGTTGGAAACGAACAAACTGTTTTAATCTGTCAGTATTTATATTTATCATCAAAGTTTGACATTTGATTAACCTGTAAATGTTATAGATCTTCGCATTACTATGTGAAAACTTTTTCCAACGTGCATGCAATTCAATTATCGCGATTATACTGTTTCAGCTCACTTTTTTTTGTGGATCTTGATTTGTCCTAAAGCAAAATGCACTGATGTTGTATAGGTAGTTTAAAAAAAGTTCTGATAGCAAGAAAAAATTCCATGAGGATCTTAAGAGCTGGTAAAACCAGTCTTGAAAGAACAACAAGTAACAGACAAAAAAAAAACTGCTCACAGGCAAATAAAACGTTCATAGACCGGTCAGTCTTCTCAAACAGGATGGTTCCTATTTTGCCATAAATTTATTTTTATTCCATAAAAAAGTTAAACAAAAATAATTTCCTCCCAATTTGACTTGTGGGCCTGAGCCGAGCAGTGGGCACTATAAAAACCAATCTTTTGTTTGTCACTGCTTTTGCGCTGCACGATTATCGCGCGCTTAGAATACCAATCATTTACCATTGGAAAGTGATTTCCTCGGTGCATGTGTTGCGCATTGAATTTCTTCTTCAGTGGTTTGCTTTGATAGGCCCATTTATTCGTTGGTCTTTTGTGCTCACTGGAAAGCAGCCGCAACAAGCTTACTTACCTATTTTTGTGGGTTTAAATTTTATGTTTACATTTTTATTTTTGTGTGCTATTTCGCGGCGCATTCGTGTGGTGTTAGTGGAGTGGATGTTGTACTTATACTTCTTTTATACAAAATTTACAATTGCACTTCTTTTATTGTCCGCATTCCCACGTGACGTACATACCAAATTTATAACGAAATAATGTCGTTTTCACTTTAATTTTATTTTTGTCTTATACAAACTAGTTGATAAAGCATAATATTATAAAACAAACAAAAACAAAACTTTTATTTTTTTTATTATTAAATTTCAGTGAAAGAAAAAGTATCTGAAAGTCACACCTCAAAGAGTGTATGATAATAAAATAATGAGCATGGAGTTAATATAGAAACAAAATTAATTCACGATATAGCTGTGATCAAAGTGATTGAAAACAAAAGTGCTAACTTATGATGCAAGATTGTTTTTTGACATAGAAAAAAATAAATTAAATTAAATTAATCAGCAAATACATATAAACAAAAATTTAAAAGTTCCCAAGAGATCGGTTATAGAAAAATTGCTGAAACACGAATTGCGGAAACAGAACGTTTTACGCGGAAGAATACTGGTGAGTTGTTAGTTAGTGATGTTTGATTTTGATTATTATTATTAGATACTGGGACAAGGCAATGGGTTCATTGAATCGAATCGAAATTAGAGACATGAATATTCTATTTTGTTGAAACGCAATTGGTTAATAATATATGTTAAATGTTGTTTAAAAGAAATAAAACAATTTGTAATGTAAAATAATGGATTAGAATTTCTAATGTATTTATAGGCAAACTTGTAGACCAAGAGTCGACATCAAATTTTTGTGAGGGGATGTTTAACTAATCAAAAATAGTACATGAGCTTAGGTTATTAGAGTCGTCGTTATTGTTATCTCGAAGTCGAACTCAGATTTTCGGCTGGTATCCTTTGTCATACAGTTGTAGAGTTTGAAAATAGTATATGACGATCCGCTTAAAAGAACTGAACATAGACATTACCAATAGGCAATAGGTACCGCACGCATACCTTATAATTCCAGGGGATTTTTGCCTCTTTCAGAAACTTGCAGCGTAGGTAGATTGTGATAAGTTATGATTGATGGAGTTCTTTTGAATTTATTTTTATCAGCAGGGTTAGGATTTTGCTGACCTAAATAATTTAAAAACAAGCCTAAATAAAACACTTAAAAATGTTAAATAAAAGGTATTCTTTAACAAAAAGGGCATTTAATTATAGAAACATTCAACTTCTAAGAGCTTCTTAAAATTTGAGGAAAGCCTTTAACGATTGCCTACAAGAAATGTCCACCTATAATTTTAAATTATACCATGCACTTCAATGTATTGAAAGTTGTAAGTCTTTTACTTGCATTAAATATTGAAGTGAATTTCTTTAACACTCTTCTTTGGAAATCAGTCTTTCGCTTTTTTTCAAGTTTTGGTTGATGTTCTATAAAACCAGGAAGACGAATCGATTTTTCTAATTGAAAATAATGTTACATAAAGATTAAAGTACAGAACTTGAAAAGGTACCTGTTTTTTGTGTTCGAAGATTTATTTAATCAGCATATTTACAGGAGCATTTGAAGAGAAATACAAATATACATGGTGATTCACCCTTTGAGTATATATATCTAATATGGAGTGCTCGTTCCTATCCCTAATGCATTGTAGTACTTGAGCCTGTGATAGAGGGCGTAATTTCAATATAGAGAGGGTATTTTGACAGCTGCAACTATGATGGTGTTGTTGTAAAAACCCTCTCTATATTGAGAATTGAATTACCGCATAGACTACCGCGCCTTCTATGGTGGTTACGTTTTTGGAATGTAAACAAGCACTTCATATTATATATACTCACCTAAGGTGTGACAAAAAAATTTAGCGTGTAGGTTGAATCAAGACCGTAGGGCAGACTGAGTACGGTTGAAACAATTTTGCTTGTATCGTTCATAGTATTGCCATTTGAACGCCAAGCGATGTTGACGGTTAATTAACTGAAAGAATATGTTTTTATCCACATATTGACAATTATGCATTATTTTAAGTATACGTTAAATTAAACAAATACCCAATTTGTATATAGTTAAATGTTTATCATTTTTTTTTTTTAATTATGACATCAATTATAACAATTTTTGACAAGATCTATTAGTCTTCAGTATTTCAATGTTTATCAAAAAAAAAAAAGAAAAAAACAAACAATAAAAATGAAACAATTTAAAAATAAAACGTTATTTCATTAATCAATTTAAAAGAAACTAAAAGAAAACGTTTCTTCAATTTCGATTGGTGAGAAACCAATAAAATTACGTTTTCGGAATATTCCAAGATGCAAATAAAACTAATAAAATGTAAATTGTGTCGGTAACAATACTGACACACTAAAAAAAAATCACCATCATGTTGTATTCTAGACTCTTGACTTCGATCACAAAAACATACTCAATACTCTCCAACGAATAGAAAACACGGCAATAGGAAAAACATCAAAACAAAAAAACTGACTAATTTTAATTTTTTATTTGCATAGAAGAAAGTGATCAATAAATACTGATTTATTATAAACATTCATAGTTCAAGTAATTGGTCAAATTATTAATATTAATTCAAAAAAAACGTCCTTTCGTTTTTTAACCTGTTGCCGTTTCGTGCGTCTCCGACACCCATCCACCCACCATCCACGGCTTGCAAGATATTTCCGTAGTTTCAACCGTTCTGTGTTTCAACCGTTCCCAGTCTCCCCTACAGTACAGCACGTCCGGTTCGCAAGAAATTATGCTCTGTTAGCTAACAACTAAAATATAGCTAAAAATTATTCCTTCTTCGTGACCTTTTTAAAACAATGTTTAATTTCTAAGTGGGCCTAAAGCCCATATAAAATATAGCTAGACATTGACAGTGTATATTTAAGGTGTATATTAATGTTTCGTCAACCATAAAATAATAAAAAAAAAAGTTAAAATTGCAATTTTTTTATATTTTTGATTTAAAACAAAAATATAAGTGGACAAAACGTTAAAAATACAAAAAATAGTTGATTTTTTCTTTGATTTTATTTTTTAGTATTTATACAAATTTTAAAAACAATATTTGTTGACTAATTTTGAAGTATCGAATTGCAAAGTTATGATAAAACCAATCAGGCCAATGACGAGATATTCGGGAATATCCCAAATAAAAGCAATTTTCTCAAAGAACAGCAAAACTTTATTTTTGTTATTCGATTTGTTGACAAATCGCCCGTAGCGTAATGGTTAGTGCGTTCGACTGTCACGCTGGAGGTCTGGGATCGCTTCCCAGCCTCGTCCACCTAAAAACTAAAAAGTTTTTTTTCAGGGCTACTGCCTGAAGTATCACTTGTCACGAATAAGTGCTTCTCGTCTAGCCGTTCGGATTCGGTATAAAATTGTAGGTCCCTTCCATTCCTGTCGAAAGGCGCACACAGGAATGGTTGCGAGTTGTTAGTCACTAGGCCCTGGTTCTTCATGAGCCGTTGTGCCACCCGATTTATTTTTTTTTTTTTTTGTTGACAAAAACTGGTATACAGTTATATTTACACTTTTCTAGAGATTAAGATTACATGTATCAAGTTTAGTCAAAATCGTTAAAACTGTTTTCAAGAAAACTTGATAAAACCAAAACCATTGTATGACAGCTACCCGTTCTAGATGAGTCAATACAAAATTTTAAATTTGTTTTGTATGTCTAGGGAATCTCATACAATTTTAAATTTGTCCTGTATGTCTCGGTACGTACCATCGAATATTCCCTCCATTATAAAGAATACACATTGGTTGCTTTCTTAAATATAGAAGGTGCTTTTAACAATGTCGACACATCTGCAATCACATCTGCGCTGTCATATCTGAAGGTAGACGGTTCGCTTGGTGAACTGATAAATCAAATGCTTACTAGCAGGATTATCAACTCGAAACTCGATGAATTTTCTTCGAGACGAGCGGTCAGTAGAGGTACCCCGCAAGGTGGTGTCTTATCCCCCCTCCTTTGGAATTTAGTAGTAAACGAGCTGCTAGTTTCTCTGGAAGCGGAGAGTTACAGAGTGATAGCATATGTGGACGACATTGCTATTGCATCCTATTGTCTTGAAGGAACTCTTAAAGAATGCTTTGAACAAGCTTACAAACTGGGCAGAGCGGTGCGGATTGGGTGTTAGCCCTCACAAAACCGAACTTGTCCTCTTTTCCAGGAAATATAAAATTCCCAATATAGATCCTCCCACTATTAAAGGTATTCCATTAACATTTTCTGACGAAGCAAAATATCTGGATCTTATTTTAGATAAAAAGTTAAGCTGGAAACCTAATATACAAGAAAGAGTCAAAAAGGCTACAGTGGCCCTTTTCTCCTGGAAAAAAGCCATTGGGAATAAATGGGTTCTCCAACCACGCATTACTCACTGGCTACAAATATCGGTAATCAGACCAATTCTCACATAGGGGTGGCAGTATGGTGGACTGCTCTGGATAAAGCGAGTAACCGCGATAAACTAAGTAAAGTCCAAAAATCAGCTTCTATGTCCATAAGTGGGGCACTTCGCTCTACTCCCTCCGCTGCACTGGATACTCTTCTCTATCTGACACCCCTCGATATATTCAGTAGAAAACGGCAGCAAGTACGGCAATCCGTCTTAAAACCTCTTCACAGTGGATCAATAATGAAATAGGCCACTCAGCTATTCTGAACTCATACGGTTCACTTCCAAGTATCATCGACTAAACCATCCCACAATTCCGTTTCGACAAAAACTTTCAAGTTGCAATACCTTCCAGATCCACAGATCCAGATCATTTTTATACGGACGGTTCAAAAACCGAAAATGGGGTGGGTGGAGATGTGTACTCAGACAGACTAAATTTAAGTCTCTCATTCCGTCTTCCTGACCATTGTAGCGTGTTCCAGGCAGAACTTATGGCGATAAAGGAAGTTTTGTCTTGGCGCAAGGAAAACTTGATATCAACCTCGGATATCCGTATCTTCTCAGATAGCCAAGCTGCTTTGAAATCTCTGGACTCTGTCTCTTCTCTACTAACTCTAAAACAGCCTCAAACTGTCGCTCATCTCTTATAGAGATGGCACAGCAGTTTAATATTCAACTTTTGCTGGGTGCCGGGCCATAGGGACATTCTGGGTAATTGTAAGGCTGACGAACTCGCCAAAAGTGGAACTACACTACACTACACCAGACAAGGTAGATATCGGTATACCTATCGCTACTTGCAAACTAGGGCGCTCTAAGTACTTGTTATCTTTGAACAGATTGCATATCAGCTCCATAATTGGTGTCATTACCGGACACTGAGATTTCTTCTTCAATGATCCTACTGATCTATCAAGCACGGACATTAACAGTCTCGCGCGCTTTGTAAAGAGCTCCAATTGGTTTTAACGAGTAGGGAGAAAACTTTAGATTCATGTGGTATCACAATGGACCAACGAATGGGGTAAGTGTGTCAGCTTTTTGCTGGTAGCCATTTTAACCTAACCTAACCTAGGGAATCTCATACAAATGCTTCAAACCAAATTAAACAAATTCGTTTAACCTTCCATCTAGGCGAAAATCACTTTTTTTGACTTCTTCATCATCGTGATGTTATTTTTGATTAAAACCTCGATTTTTTTTTTACATAAAACCAATAAGTACTTGTCCTATAGAGCAGATAAAAATAAGTGAATAGGTACAAATAATTTGTTATTGTTCTTACTGTAAAAATAAATTAGCTGGTGGGTGGCAGGCGACACCAAATTACGGCTAATGTATATTTGTTCTAAAATTAGAAATTCTTCATCATCGTAAAATGGTAGATACATTCCCTATAGAGAAAGTACATCACAAAGTCGTGAGTTTTTATTAAATGTAGTTGTAAATTTGCAAGATACAATTGACTCATTTGTTATTGATGCTTCCTTATTCAAAAGCAAAACATATTAAATTGTTATTAGACATTTTAACAAGCTTTAGATGCTATCAAATATGGCAATCATATGCAATAAAATAAATCGAATAAAGTAATGACACTATTGGCTTAACTTTTTATTTATACAGAGCTGCAAAGTTCTAAATAAGTTTTTTTTTTAAGTTTTAAAAACAACCCTAAAAATTAAAAAAAATATTTGAAAACTTAAAAAAAAAACCTTTGTATAATAGTTTTTTTCTCCAGCTCGGACTTAAAATATTATTACAAGACTTTCCCTACTGTGCGCTTTTTTTTTAAAGAATTGCTTTTGTGCCCTAATGCATAGAAGTGGTAAGTTCTTAAAACATAATTCAACAGGGCAGTAGAGCTTTTATAAAGAAGAAACAAAAATGCAGCTTGGCTTAAATCGGAGTTCATTTTCTTTAAAATTTTAATGTAATGCTTGGTAGCTGATATCACTTACAAACTCCAACCTGGTTTTTCCCCACTAAATTCCCGCAAAAGGTGAGTGGTCGCTTGAAATTTATAAATTTGATACGGATGGTTTTAGGTGAAAAGGTTTTTTACAAAAATTGAGCAGCATTTCCAACAACTTTCTCAACATTTTAAATGTTGTGTCTCTTTTTATTTATCTAGTAGAAATTAGTAGGGTGCCTTAATCGAAATAAAAATGCACAAAAATGTTTACATATATTTTTGTACATAACCTTTTACTTTTTTAATTTATTTATTTTAAATTATCTCGATCCAATTTATTGAAAATTCTCGAATCGTGACCGGTTGGCTTGTATGTATGTAGGAAGCCCAAGTAATATTGTACCTACCCATATACATATGTACATATATATCTAAAAATGTATTTGTTGTTGTTTGAACAAAATAAATATTCTAGTACAGGGGTTGCCAAATTTGTTTCAGTTTGCGGCGGCGCACTAACAAGATTTGTATTCTACCACTGCGCCATTTTCCAAATACTCGAATGTCCCAATAATGATTCTAGGCACAGGTAATGAAAGGCCAGTAAAAATCGCGAAATAAATCGTGGAATAAAGCTTGACAGTGCTGCTCTCATTTCTTAGGTATAGGTACTCAGCATTGATCTTTGTCCTATATTTTCGAAGTGAGAAACTTACGAATCGTTTTATGAATTAGAACTCTTTACTCCGACCCCAGGAGCAGGTTCGCCGTAAGTAAAATTCCTCAGGAGCTTAAGGAGGTAAAGATCTTTGATCTAAACTAATTTTCCAACATTGGGTCCTTTCCAGAATCTAGAGGAAAACTTTGTTTGCCTCGGAATATTTAATTCCTTTAAAAAATTCGTAATATTTAATTCCCTCAAACAAAAATCTTAAAATGCTAGCCAAATCAGCCATTCACCATTCAATGTGCTGTCTGCCAAAAGGGACAGTCTTTTGTTCTTCTTATCCAGAACAAACTGCAGTTTTCTCCTAAACAGCCCAATCTTCCCCAAAAGTTTCACGATGATGGATGTTATTGCTGTTGCAGAGGGAAATCAAAGTATTCAGTTTATCAAATGCCACAAATATGATAAGTTTATTAAAATTCGAAAACTGAAGACTTCTGTGTCTAAACGAAATGCCCTAAAACATTTCGCTGTCACATTCCACATACCTCAATAACTTCCTTTTAATGGTGTCTCAAAAAAAATATATATATAAAAATCGATCGTCTTAAAAATTACGCGATGAGAGCCCAGATTACTATAATCTTTGAATATTAACTACATATTACGTATTCCAATTTGATCATAAGTCATTAAAAATTTTTGCGCAAAACTGGTACTGTTAGATATTTAATAAAACGGACAAATAACAACGTTTTATGCTTCTCCTTCAATATCAATCATAATAATCAATTCCCTTTATTTTATTGTTAACAAGTTAAAATAAAACTACTTACATATCTTAAACAAAAGGGGTGTTGTTTACGTGACAGTGAACCGCTTTTAGTTCCACTTACACAATGCTCCATCTCAAGAATGCATACAGCTAAAAACGCTCCATCTCAATAATGCATATATCTAATAGTACAGTTTGTCACCCTAAACATCAAAATGCAACAAGTATGTGACGAAAATGTCAAACAAACACCAAGTGGCGTCTAATTTTACAATTGTTTGACACAAATCTGCCTGTCAAAACTATTATCTACCTGCTGATCGATTTGTTACGGGGATGATCGATGAGTGAGCTTTTGGCACCCCCATTTCCATAACAATTAGCAGCACCAATAGCATTATTTTAAATAAATGAAAAATATCTGTCAGCATTTAACGATGCGAAGTTAATCTGATATTGAATAGCAAACTCGTATGCCTTCGTCATTATCCAATGGGCAATATAGATAGCTCATCAATTAATGACCAAAGTTAGCGATGCACGAAAAGAAGCTTCCGTTTTTGATTTTTGTTTTTTTTTTTTTTGTGATTAATCGCGGATTTTATTTTACGATGAAAATGAGGTCGATGTTATTTGTTGTAACAATAATACACAGTAGGTACACAATTAAAAAGGAAAAACACACAATCACACTATGATGATGATGATGTTTATAACTACCAACTTAGAAAAAGAAGACATTCTTGACATAATTTCTGTGAGCGAACACCTTCTCAGTGATTTTATCGCCTCAGATGATGAAAAATTGCATTAACGAGTACAAACACTTTATTGAGGGGTTCATGCGAAAAAAATAACGTTTCATTGTTTTTCTATAACTGACTCCCTCTCATACGATTTATTCAATTCCTTAAGCACATGAAATCATTTTGCAATTATGAATCGTGCATCTAAAAAAGAATTGATAGAGGCTTCAGAATAGTTGACATAGTTTTAAAATCATTATGATAATATGGTGTTTCATGAAGCACTCTTTCATTATAATCTAAACTCTTGCCTCAAGTTTTTTATAAAGCCGAGAAACTAACTTAAAATAGAAGGCACGACAAGGTAGCACGTACTTGCTCTTATATTCAAGTGGGTACGAATTTTAAAAAAGTGTCGGACATTTTTGAATGAAAGGGGTTTTAAAAAACGTTGAAGTGGTTTTTTACAAATATAATTTTCTAAATATAAAATGTTCATATTATGTGTGCCGTGTTTTAAAAAATCAATTTTTTTAAAATCTCGGTTGAATTTTTGGATCAAACAGACTAATGTTAACAGAAAGATATTGGTTTGTATAGGATACGTAGCTTGATTAACCATATTCGGCTTTTTGCGATGCAAACTAGAATAAATGCGATTTTGATAAAAAGAAACCAAAACAAATAATGTCTCCTTTTTAACAACCTTGAACACGGTCAGCAGATTTGTATTTTGAGTCTGCTTTAAGAGCTTTGTTTTGCTTGAATTAATAAGTTAATTACAGAAGCAGAACCGTAGGATGAAGTAATATGGTTTAAGTAGGTAAGTGAATTTATAGGATTTTGTTCTTATCCTACCAAAGAATAATTATTTCAATTAGAAATTAAAGTTGATGAAAAGTAAAATTTGGTAGAAGTTAACTTCATATTTTTGCATTATGAAAAATACAGTCTACTATACATTTATGTTAAGCTATAAGGGCCTAATAGTCAGTGTGAAATTAAGCGAGCTTAGGAATGTCTCTAGGTAACCCTTCAAGGGAACTTAATCAAACCAATTTTACTCCCACAACTATTTAAATATGTTTTTTTTGGCTTTGCAATTTCTTATGCTTATTTAAAAATAAAATGAACGACTGGATTGCACGAACTTGCTCTCATAATCGTAACTATCAACTTTAACGTAGCTAGAACTTGACAGTGTATGTAATTGTTCCAATAATAAAGGGTCCGCCAAATAACTTTTTTTTTTTTTGAAAATGTATCATCAACATCGAGTGTAGCTTTGGCTGTGTGGCACGTAGCGCCGTCCTGTTGAAACCAAATGTTGCCAATATCCTCCCTTTCAATTTTCATGAACAAAAATTCGTTCAACATTGCCCGATAACGATCGCCATTGACTGTAACGGCCACTCCTTGCTCAGTTTAAGAAAAATGGCCCAATTATGCCTCTGGACGAAAATCCGCACCAAACAGTGACTCAGTTTGGGTGTATCGGCTTTTCAATGTATGCGTGCGGGTTTTCTGTGCCCCAAATGCGAAAATTTTGCTTGTTTATCTACCCGCCAAGATCAAAATGAGCTTCATCTGAAAAGATGATTTTTTTTGGCAAAATCGGCAAAGTAATGTCGCAATGTTTCCCAGCGTTGTTCAAGCGTATAAACAACCATATTCGTTCAGCGGAAGGATAAAATTAATTATCTGTCAAATCAGACATGAGCTAAATGTTACCATTCATGATATAAAGCACTAGTTGAAAAAAAAACGTTAGATGGCGGACCCTTTATAATGGTAATGCTCAAAAAGTATCCCATGTAATTTGTTTGATAGATATAAATTTATGAAAAAAATGAAATGAAATCGTAGGAGCAGTTTTCTTATTAAAAAAAAATATTTTTTGTTTTTTTAATAAAAAAAATATATTTTTTTTTGTTTTTAAATCAGAAAAATATAGTGTATAAGCATCAGGTATGCAAAATAGTTCAAAATAAAGACAGGCCTTCTGTATTAAAAATGTGGTTCAAATCTGTGAAACCGGTAACGAGAAATTTAAAAATCAAAAAATCGGTTCTATGATAACAGGTATACTGCTAATAACCGTTATTTGTATTTTGTTGTTCACAAAGATATTGACCATACCCTAAGTAGTATGTACAAGTACATGTACATTTTTGTATATTGGTTGTATGCAGGTACCGCTTTTCTTGAGCTAAAATATAATTTTTCAACTTCCCCTCTCGGGAATAAATATCCTTGAGGGCAAAGTTCAGTGGTGTAGGCTGCAGGTCGAGGTTTAGACAAATATATTTGCGATACTCACTTTTTTCGGCTTCTCTGTCGATTTTTTAAAAATCCAAAACTTGCTCATAGCAACTTTATAGCAAGTAAAAATTACCTGAAATATAATAATGAATACATTTTTGTCGCCATCATCCCGACCATGACAAATGTTCGAACAAATGGTTTGAAAAAAAAAGACTAAAAACAAAAAATCAATAAATGATAAATACAATACGAAATTAGAACGCCCCACAAAAAAACCATTCCAAAACAAATCGTGAATTGTTTTGTTCATATTTTTTAATACATACGTATACACCTGATTAAACAAACCTAAAAACGAGATACAATGACATTTTGTTCAAGGTTAAGCGTAAGTGTATCGTCTAATTGTTTTGTTGATGTTGAAAATGTTGCCGAGGATATCTAAAATTGTACCTTATATTTGTTTTAAGATTGTAATTTGTAGCAGACACCGGTTTAAATTTATTTGCTTTGGGCTTTTTTTTTAATAACTTTTTTAAGACTAGAACCAAACATTCCAGGAAAATATATCGAATTTATTAAGTGGTATAAAGTTCAAATTTATGAAGCTATATGTGAACGTATTATACATATGTGCCCTGCGTAGATCAAAATTTCGAAAGAAATAACCATTACCAAAACAAACATTATGTTAGATAGCATGGTGACCTGACTGTTCTAGCTCATAGTTCATCTGAGCTCAAGTTTTCAGTAGGGAAGAGAAAAACTTGTCAGATACTTAACAGGCCCTTGGGGGATTTCAGTATCAAAAATTTAGACGAGCAAAATGTTTTGTACACTCGTGAGGCCCTCCCTAGTAAAAACTTGTTGGACATGTTTCGGTACCCCGCCCGTCAGGAATGTCTCTTGTGCAGATCACGGGATCAATTCCCACATAATTCAACTTTATTTTGTTTGCTTGACGAGGCAAAAGTGTTCATAATCGCCAGGCCCGAGGCCCTTGTTCTAGTCTTTGCTCACCATTGATAGCCCCTTGCCATAATCTATGTAAAACTGTCTAATGCCCTGTCGAAAAGTATATTGTTTTTCTGCGCGGGCAGCAGACAATTTGAATGGAAACATAATTAAAAACGATTTTGTCATCAAATCCAAAAATTTAAGGCCCCTTCCAAAGCTGAGGCAGAGGTCAGCCTATTACTTGGGAATTATAACCAAGAAAGTTTTACAGACTGTATTATCTTAAGCCTAGTACATACTTGTAAATCATGTCGTGGATCCATACAAATTTGAATTTTTTGATTAACCGTGAAGTGTTCGAGCAGTCGTGTGGAGAATAAAGTGGAGAGTTTTCGTTTACAAGTGGTGAACCAATTCCCGAGAAAAATTACGGGAAAATTCCGATTAAGCTTTTGACAGTTTTGTGCTAGACATTGTGCTTTCAAGCATCACAAGTGTCTACCAGCGAGAAATCTCAAAAGACCACTTTCTCCACAGACGTCGCGTTGGCGATTGTACAGGTCGCGAGGAAGTACATATATGTTCATGTGGAGTTTCACAAATTGCAAATAAATTAAACAAAATTTAACGGAACAAAATTAAACTATTGCTGTAATGAATATGATAACACTGACATGTTAGAAAAACTGACGTTTAGGAAAATGTACTATATAACTATCATAGTGCAATACGAACTCAATTCTATACGTGATACTTCTATATAACTGTTATACTTCGTATAACAGCATACCAATGTGCTTATTCGATAACGTGTGACAGTAACTCACTTGTGCACTGAAGACGTAATTCGGCGCCAGATTTTACATAATCGTTGTATGTATTTAAGCAAGTACCTCTCTTAAGAACCCTAAAATACGTATAATCGTATAATCAATGTTTTCATTTTAAGCCTTTTGTGTTCAGATTAATTTACATAAATGAACATGTTTATTGAATATGAAAATGAAGTATTAAACTCATTACTTTGACAGCAGATTACATTTCCAATACAAAATCCACATGCCAAAGGTACATCACGATGGGCTTGTGGTCCATTTGGGTGGGTTATAAGTCCACAAATCAGTTGTGAACTTTTAAACTGACTTGGTCCTTGGTGGGTCAAAATTCCAAATTTGGTTAGGCTTTTACCTATTCAGGACCAGTTTCACATTCAAAGGAATGTCAGTTAAGTGCGCAATATAGGATACAAAATACCAATTTTCGCAATGCACCTGAATACCTAAATAAGTTCTACTTAAGTGTTCTGTGCACTTAAGTGCCACTTTGAAATTGCCCATAACTTTGATTTTCAATTCACTGAAAACATGTTCCCAGATGCAACTCGAATTTAACCCCACAAAATCGGATGATTACACTGAAAACCATTGTCTAGCTACAAGTACCACAATAATACATTTTTCATAAGAAAAGCAATTTGATAAACACAATTTAAATATTATAAGTAAAAATGTAATTAAGTTGTTATCTGGAAATATAAAGTTGTTAAACCGCTTCATTCAATGCGGACCCTATGTTGATTTATTCTTTGAGGTATAGAATCACTGATGTTCTTACTTTTTTTTTTGAGTATATGTATATAGGTATATATATGAAAATGATGAGTCACTCTGACTTAAAGAAGTTTTATTTATGTATGATCCACGCGTCTTGTGTTTCTTGTTATAAACAGCTGACATTTAGCTTAAGAGATAATTATTTTTGTATTTCTGGTTTAAAACCAAGTTTTTAAAAAAGGTATTTCCTTTGAAAAAATTAACATATGTAGATATTATTTGGTTGAATAAAAAAATATTGTATTTTAAATGCTCTTTTTGTCTCCAACAAGGAATGTCCGTTCCTGGCGCAGTTAAATTATTTTTAGTTAATGGTTAAACAAAAAAAATAAAACTTATCTTAAAACAATATAATTACTGAAGGTAGATAAAAGAAAAAAAAAACAAAAACTAGTTTGAAGCTGATTGACATTTCACATACTTTCTTAGAGCTACGTATAAATATATAAAATTTAGTCAGTTTAGCACGTTCTTATTGCTGAGTGATTTAAAATATTTTTGAATCACTATCAATTACTATATAGGTAACTATTTATACTATGAGAGAATGCATTTCTTATATCAACTTATGTATCTAAATGTGATTTACTGTAACATGCACTGTACATAATGTAAGCATTTAACAAACTAAACAAGTAGGTTACGATATTATTACAACTTAAAAGTCGGAAAGTTAAATTCATCACGAAGTTGTTTGCTCAGCCAATATTTATGTGTTAATATTTTTCAAGTTCAAATTTGAAACGCGTAAATCTGGAAGTTCTCGTTTTACCGAGTTTTATATTTTTTTTTATAAATGGATTTGCGAGAGCAATAATTCCAGATTGCAGTATCTTACCTAAAATTATTGACTTAAATAAAATTAAGTGGTCATACCATTTCTATAGTAATTTTACTAGTACTTACATACAATGCACTTATTATACATGTTTTTTTTTCGAATCGTTTATCAGAATTAATTTTATACTTCTTAACAATCTGTGAATACCTGTAATACAAATTATAGGTTAATATTTGTTTCAATTTGTTTTGAAACACAAAACAAGACAAACAAATGGTAGAATATCAATACGAGTTCTCACCTTTATAGTATGCAAATTAAATTGACAACAAACGAGTCGGATTGCTGCTTGAAAATAAGATTTTTGCAAACGAGAATCAGACACCTTATTGTCTTTATATGTAAATGTGATGTGTATATTTGAATATAAGATAAATTCACATCATTAATATTGAACCTTGACTATGGAGATAGACCTGTCTAATGCCTATTGAGGAACCTTTAAGAAGACAAATATTATTGAATTTTGTTAAGAGACGAGATGATAAATTGTTTTATATTTTAATACATAAGTACATCATTTTATACTCGTAGGTATAGTATATGTACCTAACTGATATGTTTTGCTTCGACGTTCTATACATAAATATTGATAGGGGCTTGTTTAGGTTCAGCTATATTTGTATATAATGGAATAAATCGTAGCTATAATCAAACAAGACACCGATGATGATGATGAAAAAGTTTTACAAACATAATTATCTATATAATTTTTTTTTAATTAAAAATAAAACTGATACGGAGTTAAAGAATTAAAAAAAAATCTTAAAAATTAAATGTGAGTGTAAGAAAGAATTATAAGAAAAAAATATTCTCTAAAATAATTGATTTAAAATTTTAAGAAAAGATATTGGCGCAAAATTTGAAACAACCCATTGTTAAGGGCTTAGCAATTTACTAGTTAGCAATTTGCTAAGTATTTAGCAATTTACTAGCTATTCTAAAATTTTTAACCTTTTGCTAACTACACTATTTTTCAAAATAAGTTTCCCTGACTTTCCCTGACCAATTTTAAAATTTTCCCTGACCAAAAAATAAAAAAAAAATTGTTTCATGAGTAGTACGTATTAATATTGCACAAATATTGCAACAAAGTGGTAGAATATGTACGTATTTGAAAGGAGTTAATTAAACCTTAGGCAAAAAAAACTCACCTTGTATTTTTCAAAGATCTATCTGAAGGTATACAGAGAAAACAAATCCTTTTTTCCTTAGTTTTTCTTTAATATTTTTTTGTATTTTTCGCTCGAAAAAGCTTTTTTTGGAGCATTTAATTTGTACAAAAAACAAATATTAGTTTTTAAATAATATTTTTGGTGTCAAAACCATCTCTGGAAAAAATAAAACAATATCAATTTTTATCTCATTTATCAGAATAAAAATAGGTATTGTTTTTAATCTTTTGCAATTCGTAAAAGTAAGACAAAAAAACTTACAAAACGACCCTCAAAAATTATATATTATTATAAGGGGTTGAAATTTTTTGAGCTTATTCATTATTTAGTAACGACCAAATTGGTATTACATATATAACGGGCTGACGGCCACAAAACCTACTAAACCTACTAAAAGATTTTTAAGTCAGTCAGTTTCTTACCTATTTTAAGTTACTTTTTTATCATTTACAAAAATCACAAATCCAGGTCCTTGTTTTACACAAAAATCACTTAATAGTCCAAAATCAAAGCCAGGTCGTCGCTTTTGAACGAGTAGACAAAAAAACCATGTTTGTTTGCACTAAATCTTCGTTTTCATTATCGTTATTTTAGATAAACTGTTAAACTTGTACTTGATTTTGTAGCTTGAGCAAAAAATTTCCTTTTTCTGAAATGTTATTCTTCTTTGAAAAACCACAAAGACACTTAAAATCGGTACAAAACTGACTGAGATAAAAATATTTTAGTACCATAAAAAAGAAAAAAAATATTCTATTTTTTATTAATATTTTTTGGTTTGATCTATTAAAGAATACGAGTAAACATGACGAGAGCGTGACTTGATTCGCTGTCATTTTCTCTAGTTATAAAATCGTTTCCCAATTCACAATGCGACGAGTTTCTTGACGACGAGTTTTTTGGTAGCGTTAAATTATTTATTCTTTTTCTTCTTGCTGAGCAGCGTGCGTTCAAAATAATGAAAAAATCAAACTGAAATTACTTTTGTTATTTAAATATTATGCAATTATAATTTAAATATTATAAACTGTCGCCCTAATTTATAAAGAAAAAATATAATTTGACTCCACAAAATTCTTATTCCGTGGTGTAGTTTTCCTAAACACGGGAGCTGAAATAACTATTTTTTTTTTCGTCGCATTGTAAATCGATCTTAAGATAGTTTCCTATCCATATAGGTTTTCGAACGGATTTGTTCTTTTTGACATTTCGCTTGGGATAGAAGCGTACATATATCTACCAAAATATTTCAGATAGTATGGCAAAAGATACGAAATGAATAATTTTAAACAGAGATGTAATCAAAACAAAATGTTCGATCAGAAAAAAGTTTCTTATGAGAGAAAGTGAAAAAGAAGTTCAGTGAATTTTTAAAAATTGATATGGAAAAAATTTTCCCTGACCGCTTCCCGAATTCCCTGACTTTCCCTGACCAAATTTTGTTCCCTGACTTTCCAGTTTAGCGGACACCATGAACTATCAATTTGCTAATTAAGCAGAAAGCAGTTGTAGGGTTTAAATTTGATGAACACAATTATTGTTTGTATGCATTGTAAATTATTATTTATATTTTTATCATTTTAACTTTATTATTTACAAAAAAAAGGAAAAAGTTGGGTACCAGCAGGACTCGAACCTGGAACCCTCGGGTTCATCCTAAACCAGGAGTAATATTCTTCAACCTCCAGTCATATGCATTTAGTACGATACTTAAAAGATAAAATAGCCAGTTGGTGATTTAAACTTTAGTAAAATGTAAGGTACGATGCTAAACTCGTTTAAAACTAGGAAAACACAATTTTTAACCTAGTATCACACTAAAAATGATTTAAAATCGTAATAAGTCGTTTAAAATTTTGCACCATTGGCTTTCAAAAAGTGTTGCCGTTATTTTGTAATAATTTATTTTCCATTTAAGGTATTTTGCGCCTCTTACCTAACTGCGGGGAAATAGATCACTATTTTTTCTTGCCTTACTTCCAACCTTCCAACCTATACTTACACACCCAATCTTTTGTATGTATGTGTTTATTTATGAGCGAAATCTGGTATAGTTTGTATTTAAGTATTAACTATCTTTTAAACGTTAGCTTTTATCAATAAAATGTCTAAGACAATTGCTTAGAAAATTAATTTTCATATTTTAATATGTTCACTAATTTCTTCCAGGTTAAATGGTAAGGAAGCTATGCACTGCTAAAGTTTTTCTTCTTTTTCCACATAGTATCTCCGAAACTATTGATCTTAGAGGAAAAACTGTAAGGTCAAGCTTGTAAGAAATTAAACCATCTGTGTTCCTGTAAAGCGATATAAGCCTTGAGATTTCCTAAAGCACAATTATTAAGCCTTGTTTTTTTCTAATTTTATTTTCAATACAAGTAGTCACAAACATTGACAATTAACCTCTATTTACCATAACTCGTAATTGATCATAATGAGTAAATTTTAGTGCGTCAATTAATGAATCAATCCAACACGCGTCATAATATTATTTTAATTTAAAACACAAAACATTCTTAAAACAAACATCTATTTATAGTCGTCATTAACATTATTAAAAAAAAAAAAAAAAACATATGTAGATCTAGGACAGAGTTATCAGCAAGAATACCTAATTAGTCTAGAAATAAAATTTAGAACTTCGTTCTTTAGATGTTTATAAATTATGATATTTACAAAGATTTTTTCACATATTATTGTTTATTGCGCAATCTTATACTTAAAGCTCTCTAATCAAGAACCCCCTGGCGTGTGAATATAGCTAATTTATTTCCTCAACTTCAATAAACTTAAAAATAAAATACTCGTATGTAGCTTATCACGCACAATCCAATAATCCGTACGAAAACCTTATAGAAATATTTTTCAAATACAAATTTGCTCATTAATCAAATTCCCATCTTAATTAACTATACACATATAATTGTTTAATTATATAGCCACTTGCAATATTCTTATTTCCTCATATTGGCATGGCAAGTTCATTATTCTCGTCTCGAAAGCAATAAGTCTTAAATGAAGTTCTAGTTCAAGACAAATAAAAATAACACACAGATTTCTACACAATCGATGATGGTTCAAAGTCATGACTATGTCGGGTTAGCACTAAATGAAGTAGTATCTATAAAAAAAAATATACAAGTTTGGTTATCTAGCACGCAAAGGCATATAATATTGAGTTGTTTTAATTTGTTTCTATTCTAAACTTTACATTATACTTAGATTTTTACAATTTCAATATCACATTAATTCAATGTCAGGTTATGGTCATGCTTTGCACTTTCATTCATAAACACTGTAATTCTGTAGTAAATTTATAGCATGACCAACTTGTTTCTAAAGCAAGTTGCACTTATAGTTAGCTTATCCTAGACTCAATCCACTACTTTATTGGTCTTGGTTATAGCCAAGACCTTGTATGTTCATTTGCTAAGAACTCAGAAGTTTCTTTACATATAAATATTCGATTTCATTGCTTAACAGTTGGAGTCAAAACAAATCTGCTAAGAATTTATTTTTTATTCTTGAGGTAAAGTATGAAAATTTATGATTTAATCTTATTAAGGAAATATTAACATCGTTCTGTATTTTTATCAATATTTTTCTTGAAGTCCAAATTCCACAAGAACGCATGTAGCTTTTTCTTTCGTTGCTTTTTCAAAAAAATTGGTTTAAGCACAGTGTGACTTTGATATTATAAATTATTCTTTAATTCACATTTTAACTCATGTGCTCTATTTTTGGACACTGAATAATTTTGTGAAAAAAATAGCCAGTACGAATAACTGTCACTTCGAGGGGTTAAGGAGTCTTCTAACTAATCAATACGATTGTTTAATGAATCTTTTCATCAGAGAAGAACTATAATAATGAACAAAAGTGTGAAAATTTACTTCTTTCATAAATTTTAGCTTAATATTTTTCCAAACAAACAAATGAGCTGAAGCTTTGACATTGACACTTCTTACTTCCTTGCTCTGCCTCAAAATTATGTTTAGAAAATATTGTACTAAACTGTAGCCAACACAAAGTGACAGAACCGGTTAGACAGTTAATGGTAATGCCGCATCCACATTAGTGACAAGTTGTTATTAATTCTTTCATTTTCTTGTCATAAATGGCCAAATCGTCAAAATGGTCCAAAATCTGCCATTATTTGTTTTTGTATCGCAACGACAAAAATTTGCTTCTGCCTTGCTAGCCTTAATTGATATAGTAGTCTAAGTAGCAAAATGGTGTGCATAGTGCATAAATATGCATGGGTGCGTTCAGTGGCATGGTTTTTTGGTCACAAAGTAAACTAAAATCAGGGGCCGAATTACCGCATCAGTGAGTGAGCAATACGTTACTGAATTATGTGCATTCGGGATTCCTTCTTAAGATATAGAGTAAAGTATCGAGTATCGAATTCGATTTTTGGCATTTCCTCGTCAGTGAACGAGTGTTTTTTCATACAATAGATGCTAGGTAGACGAGTGAGCAGTAAAATGGCAGAAAAATAAAATTATTCTCTTTTCTGCAAATATTTATGCACAATATCAATTAATGGTGTTTCAGGGTGAATTAAAATAAATTAAACATCACCCAGAAAATTATTCTTGCTTGATTTTAAGGCACAATAATTAGATTTAGCCAAAAAATATTTTTGGCCAAATTAAATTTCAAAGGCAAATGTAAACAAAACATGAGCCCAACACAAGCAGCTGTGACAATCGACCAATGAAAATGTGGCAAATGTACAATGCGATCTCAATTCGATACGTGATACTTCGTATAACATGATACGAATGTGATTACTCAATACTTCGATAACGTGTAGAAGTTCCTCACTCGTTCACTGAAGACGTAATTCTGCCCCAGTTTTGATGATATATAACAGTGGCCGCGTTCGGATACGTAACCAAAGGTATCTGGATTTGTTCGTGTTGTTGTAATGCCTAAGGAAAAACCAGCTGACGAACCAAACAGCTGAAGTCAAAAAGAAATCTAAAGCTATCTCAAAAATTTTCGGATTTGTTCTGATTATACTAACAGCTGACATCACACCTGTTCACTTTCTTGGTTTTGTTTGGTTTGGTTAGGTATCCGGTTTTGGTCGTTCGAAAACATATCAGATTCTAACGTATCTGCTTACCATCCGAACGTGGCCAGTAATTGTTCTATGTAGGCTAGCGTATTTTAGTTTTAATTTGAGTGTTTTGAGCTGTAACAACTGTTTTTTTTTTATCAAGAGCATGGACTGGGTCGCATGGGCAAAACACGCATATTATAGACAAATGTTAAAAACCAAGAAATTTATTACTTAAATAGCATTTTAAGCTGAAATTAAAGAACTGCATTTGATTTTTTAAACATTTATGAATTTATAGAAAAAGGTTCTACTGTTTTCGAGAGCCGAGACGAGCTAAATTCAAAAATAAAGTTTTTAACCATTTAAGGATTGCCTGTCCCTATTATAACTAAGGGGCCAGTAATAGCTATCATTGAAAACCATCATTGAAAATATTCATTGTCAATTTTGAGAGATTTTGAAGAAAAAATAAATGATTATTTTGATGCAAAAGTAATTCCTATTGACTTAATAACTATTTCTAGGTAAAACAAAATTCAATTTGGCACAACTTTTCTCATAAAATGAATTTCAATTTTTCAATGATGAACTACCTAACCAATGATCATTGACAAAATTAAAAGTTACGTTATCGGGAAGGTATGAGTAAAAATGAATTTTTTTTAAGGAGAAATAATTTTGAAGTCGTAAGCTATATTTCTGCATCAAAATATTCAATGATTAAACTGTCGAAGGGTTTCAAAATCAAAAGCTAACTTTTTCAATGATGGGTTTCAATGATAGCTATAACTGGCACCTTAGGGCCCAGTTATAGCTATCATTGGAAACCATCATTGAAAATATTCATTGTCAATTTTGAGAGATGTTGAAGAAAAAATAAATGATTATTTTGATGCAAAAGTAATTCTAATTGATTTAATAACTGTTTCTAGGTAAAACAAAACTCAATTTGGAACAACTTTTCTCATAAAATGACTTTTAATTTTTCAAGGATGAATTACCAATAATCATTGAAAAAATTAAGAGTTACGTTATGGGGAAGATATCGGTCAAAATTAATTTTTTTTTGAGGATAAATAATTTTGAAGTCGTAAGCTATATTTCTGCATTAAAATATTTAATGACTTAACTTTTGAATTAGTTGATTTTCTTAGGACCTTAAAAGTTTCGTATTGCTGGTTCTGTGTTTTGTTCATCCTTTTAAATGGAAAAAAATCGTATTGGATTAAACTTACGAATCGACCAATTCGTTGGGGCTGTAGCGACCTATGTTGGTGATGTTTTCACATATACACATTTTTGGGGTGGGTGACATAAAAACTAAATAGCTTAAAAACGTTAAAAACCATGAATAGCTGGTTGTTTAGAGCTACTACTCAAAATATTTGAGATCAAATTTTAAGGTTTTTATGATTAAAAAAAAATTATAAAAAATACCGTGCTTATATACAAATTATTCAGAATTTAATTTCTTATTTATTAAATTTTTGTGTTAAAAATGCAGGCGGTTTGCATAAATTGCAATTAAAATCTAAGCCGTGTAGATTTCTTCAAGACAAGAATAAAATGGTATTAGAGAGGGGGCGGTATAGTTCCCCCGTTTAATAGGGGTGGAAATTTAACAAAAAAAAAAATCACATTAAATGGAAAACTTTTTATAAAAAAAAAAACACTGTTTATTCTGATTCTATACCGAAAAATAGGTATAGGTAATACTAGGTGTGTTTTTTCCTCTTAATCTATACAGGCTTAAAACACGTTTCAACAGTATCTACAAGACAACAGCAACTTAGTCTAAATACAAAATATTCCATAAAAATTAATGGTAAATAAATTCAAAATGCAATAGTAAAGAAACTATCGTTAGCGTGGATGTTATCAGGTCTTATTTGCTTTATATTTTCTAAGCTTGGATAAAAAAATGTCCTTAGATATACATAACCCCCACAGATATTCATTTTTATCCATGCTTAGCGAAAAAGCCTTGATAGGTATCAAAATTAACAATTATTTGAGAGCCTCTGTTTTTGTTGTATTTTGTAAATTATTTTTGTTTGCAAATGTTCATTAGGGTGGTCCTTATAAAGGTCATTGTCTTATTTTGAATGACGCACCGCCCTAATTTGTTCTAAATAATTAAAAAAAATTCCTGTAAAATTTTAGCTCATTTTATTAACGTTAACCCGGTCCCCAAGATGTCTGAAGTTTTATATGGGAAATCCCATGTATTTTTTGTACATCCAACTTTAAAAACTCATAACTTTAGTAATGATTGATAAAAAAAAATTGAATTTTTGCACACATGTAGTATATTTTGTCATGTTTAAAAAAAAATTATTAAAAAAAAAGGTACAACATTTATTAAAACTAAAAATTAAATAAAAAAGAATATTTTTGTTTAAATGGCTTTTTTCTGATATATTTTTATAAATATGACAAAAGTGACTACATGTGTTCCAAAATTCAATTTGTTTTTTATCAATCATTACCAAAGGTAAGGTTTTTAAAATTTGAAAAAATACATGGTATTTCCCATATAAAACTTCAGACGTCTTGGGGCCGGGTTAACGTTAAAATAATGAAGTAAAATTTTACTGGATTTTTTTTAAATTTATTTAGAACAAATAAGGGAGGGGGGTGCGTCATTGAAAATAAGACAATGACCTTTATAATGAACATATTATTTATATTTTGTATAATTTGTTTTCCAAGTGTTATGTTTTCAAGTATTTACCAATTAAAACCTTACAAATTTGATGCTTTTAGGAGGCTGTTAAAACGAACAAAATTAGTTTTAAGATTTTAGGCTGAGCTTATCAAAAATGGTAACCTTCTAAGACTGCTAATCAGTTAGATCTTTTTTGCGTCTTCATTATGTTATGTCATATCAATGGCCCTACATTATAACCATCAACTCAAGCACTATATTAAAAGCCAAAGGGTTAACAACTTTTTCTTTATCCTACTAATTACAGGAACAACGAACTGGTTTTGTAACCTTGATCTTTCTTTAATAAATATATATATACATTAATATCGATGTAATCGATCTTATGTAACTTACCTATGTAGAACTCAAATGATTAACGTAACCAATATTTTATCATGTAATAAATTATAAATGATTAAAACAATAAATTTATTCACAATTTTCTTATAATAATAAAAAAATTTATTAATTCTTTGGTAGAAATTATCATGTACTTAATGGGGCGTATTCTTAGTCGTTTGCTAGACTCGTATTTTACTTTACTGATGGGTATAGTTTAATTGAGTTCTGTATTAGTAAAATATGAGTGTATTGCCAACTATTCTACTTCAGATTCAATTATTGACATCATGACAAACCATACTATACCAAGCCATGTTTAGATAATTTGTATGTTCTTTGGAAAACCATTTAACAATATTTCCTAATCAGCCCCACACCAACAGGGTGCTGGCTTACATCACCTTAAAGCTGTCAAAATAAGTGTACTTTATACCATAACGGGAATTTCAAGAATATTTTGACAGATTTAAGGTGTGTGGAGTGGGGTTGATTCAGGGTTGTTGGGCTGATTTGGAAATATTAAACAAAAGAACATAATACTATTTTAAGAGAGATTAACTGCACTGTATTTTTTTTGTGTGTCAAATAAATTTAATGGCGTAAAACTCAAGTCAATTAAGTACAATGTTAAAGAATTTTAAGTATGAATGAAATTGAAAAAAAAGTTTTCTACACACAATAAAAAAACACCATAGCTGTAATTTAACGGCGCTCAGTTTGTTTAACCTAAGATTTATGCACCTGACCCCAATTAAACGGATTGTATGTACAATTGTATAGAAACAAGCTTACATGATCAAATTGAGAATCTTTGATGTTTATCAAAAACACCTATTTATGTAATAAAATGTGGTTTGTAGAAAAAAAAAAAATCTTAAGTAAATGGTTAAATATAATATAACGTGGAATAAATCCCACAATAATAAATAAATTATTATAGCTAAGCTGTTTTTATCTTTGACAAAAAAAAAACGAAACTGTCTTTTTCTTGTTAATTAAAGAAAATTTATTTTAGCTATAATTAAATGCAAAAGCTTTGTTAAGAATCCGGTTGTTGGAATTTTGTTTATGAACGTAATTTATTTTATGACACGTTGTGGATGTACTTTGGTTCCCGTTTATGTACTTGGTATATTCAGCCCTATACTGATGATGATGATATATGAATCAATCGATTCGTTGCATACACTTGCAATTGAGTTCGTTCAATTTTGTTTGCTCAATAGGTTTTGATATCACATTTTTCTTTAAGTGCAAATTTTCTTTTCATTACTGAAATTCTACATCCTGCAAGCAAAATTTATTTATTTGTAATATGAAAAATGCTTTTTTAAATAAATACAAATAATTATTTTATTAAAAAAAGCATTTTCATACGATTTTTGCTCTTTTAAAATCGCTACAAAAGTTACTAAAAAAATAAAATAAATATTATAACCATACTTTACGATAGTTAGGGGTTTCGAGTATGTGTACCAAAATTTTGCGCCAACTTAAATGTCTTACTTTGACCACAGCATTGATGCAAACATTTCGCGTCGCACTTAATTAACATTACCTCTCATGCCGAACCTCCTATCAGCCCGATTTGAACAGGGTTTCAATTTTTCATTTTGTAATTCCCTAGAGTATCTGAGTCCACATTTATAGTAGAATTGGACCATTTTGTATCTATCAGTTTAGCGCTTCAGAACTACTCTGTTTTTTACAGCTTTTTTCTGACTTCAACGTCATCTTGTGGAGAATTTTATAGCAAACAAATTTTGTTTCAATGTTTTTTCCTAAGATGCATGTTTCCAATATTATATAGAAAAATAACAAAAAACAGGGAGTGAATAATGCACTTTCTTGCACGTTTTGATTTTTCCTCGAGTAGCACACATTTTTGAGTGGGAGCAACCCCATAACATCGTTCTTCACATAATTTCTGATCGAATACCATAAAAATCTAAGATGCAATATGTTACATCCACATATGCTTCAATTTTATCCTAATTTGCTTGGACTTATTTATAAAAATACAACCACTCAGTTTGGATTAAGTGTTTATGCTTCACTTATTGCTTTAATTTCCCTTATATTTTATTATTGCAAAAGGACAAAAATTGGAACTGAATGGCGCAAAATTTAAGTCAATTTAGTAAGATGTTAAATCATGTTTAGTATGTTACTAGGTTAAAAATTATATTTTGCTAATTTTAAAAGAGTAGTATCGTACTATCTCCTAACATTTTACTAAAGTTAAAATCACCAAATGACCATTTTATGTTTAGTATCCTACTACATCCATATGATATTATGGCGTTTATAAATGTCAAAATCAGGTATGTTTGTGAGATTTTTGCACGAGCTGTCACTTTTTCGGACGTGTTCAGCTAAAGTTTATGGAGTAAATAATTTGTTTATAGTATGATACTAGTTAAAAAGTATTTAAAGATTTTGAAAATTTTAGTAAACTGTTAAAGAATTAGAAAAATGTTAAGTAGTATCATACTTAACCCTTAATAATAGGCTGTTTAAAATTTTGTGTATATAAATCTTTATGTCTCAAAAGGCCATCAGCTAATATGAATATTTTTTTTAATTAATTTTTACTTTGTTTTTATCCAGTCATATTTTTGTTTGCAATATTTATTAATTGTTTAAATAAAAACCACTTAAATTATATTTGAAGAAACTCTTCAAGAGTCATGCATTGACATATGTATGTTTATATTGGTATGTAGACATAGATATTGTACCTTTATCAGAAAATTAATTTTCCTGTTAGTTATAATGTCTTAGTCACGTTTGAGCATGAGCTGCAAATTGTCAATTTATTTATCACAAAAAACACTTTGTTATATAAAATAAAAAATATGTAAAAACATTTCAAACGACCTTGTGGAGGTTGTAGCTTATAGCGTAGGTTTGGCGAAATATCACGAAATTTTATTTCAAATTTAATATTCAAATACTTCCTTCAAGTACTCAACGACTTTTAACTCAGTAAATTTGTTGCCCATTTTATATTTCTTTAAGTTTTTTTTTTTATGAGAAAGTCATGGTATCGGTATAAAACTTCCTTTTGTTATTGAAATGGATTACGATATAAATGTTTTTAGGGACTTATTGCGAGAGTCTATTCAGAATAGACTTAAAGTCGAATAGACTTAAAGTCTATCATCGGTATTGCGAATTTCTATTAAACATCTTAGCGCTAGGTATTAAGAAAAAAAAACAAACTCTCGGTATGGGTAAACTTGAAAGAGGAAAGACAAAATTACGGATACGCCACCATCTTGTTTATTTAGATTTTTAACTAATGGATGCGAATGGTTCGTGCATTGAATAGAGTAAATTGAGATAATGTGGTAAATGTCGGTAATGTGGTTGGGTATAGTAATACACCAACGACACCAACCAAGCCAACGGTTTGTGCATTAAATAGTGTCGGGAAAATTATCATCATCATATAATTGTGGAAAATGCAGTTTTTTAAGGCATGGTGCAACTGTTATGATTTTAAGGTCTAAATTGGGTGTATGATTTTAAGAGTTGCCACATTCTCTAAAAGTACCTTTTTTGTAAGTGGAGGGTGAGGTTAGAAATAAAATTAAATACATATTTACGCTCAGCACTGAATCACATGAAATAACATAACATGTTCGACGGGCGCCTTTGGCAACCTCATCAGTTTACTATATACTGTAAGCTATAGTATAAACTATATACTACACTGATGTTTACACATCATCCCCTTGAATTCTGATCGACTTTTGTGTAAATTTGTGTTTAAACCTATAATAAGAATGTATTTTAGTGGAAAAGAATATCTTCTTGTACAATATGAACTTTCATATCGTTATCCATCATGTTTGGTGTCCTGCCTTCAAGATGCTCAATAGGGCTGGCAACGAGACGAGACTCTGCGAGACTTTTGTAAGTCTCGTCTCGGTCTCGTCTCCGAAAAATACGATTTCCGGCCAACTCGTTGATTATTGGAACAAAATATTTTCGATTATAGTTTGATTACGTGCAGAAGAAAATAGATATTTAACTGAAATTGAATTTTGTAATTTATTAGACTCTCTGTAAATTTCGGTCCAAATATACAGTCCCGTCTCGGTCTCGTATCGGATGCTTAAACGCCAGTCTCGTCTCGTCTCGGTCTCGTTATGTGAGACCGAGATCGAGACCGAGATTTTTCTCGTCTCGTGGCCAGCCCTAATGCTCAATCATCTTAACATGTGCTGCAATATAAAATTTGCTATCTTAATACATTTTTTTTAAAAGATTTTTATATATGTCCTTATTATACATTCTTTAGAAATTCTGCATTTATAAAATGAATCATAAAAATGCACTTTTTTCCAAAAGTCTTAATAGTTGATGCTGATGTATTTATTGATATTTGTATGGATGTCCAACAATTTGCTCAATGTCCTTCCGTTTGCAAAAAGCTGCAAAATAATTTTTCGAGTTGTTATAACTGTTGTTAAGGCTTTTACAGAAAGTGCTTTTGTAAGATGCACAAATCACCACAGCACCCTAAAGGAGTCTGCGAAGCTACCACATTATCATAAATATATATGTACCATAATAATATTATACAAATGTTTGTCTGCATTTTTTCATCCAATGTCTAAAATCTAAAGGACCGGAGTTCATTTTTGCAATTAGTCGCGCTATGGAATATTAATTTTTTTAAGAAAAACTATTTATTTTATCAAAAAAAAAAACGGCAAATTTTCGTCAAACTATATTTATTTTCTAAAATTCTTGCGGAGATTAGACGTTTTAGTCTAAAGCTCTAGTCGAGAGCTTTTAATATTCTATTTTCGAAAATCGATTCTGTTTCAATAAGTTACTGAGCAAGGCGATACTAATTTCAAATTTGATAGAATCGAAAAAAGTCGAATAGACTCTCGCAATAAGCCCCACAGTATTTTCAAAAAAAATTCAAACAGAATACAGAATTTTGAAAAACAAAATATTATTTTTTTTTAATAGAATGTAAAACTCTTATCAACTTTTGTAAAAATGTCGAGATTTTAATCAAAACTAACAGTACGATGATGGAGAATGGATGAATGATGTAAATCGAGCTGGAGCCCAATCGGTTGGAGAGGTTTGCTTCAAATTTAGCGTGAAGCATTTTGATATGATTCAATAGAGGAGAAATTCAAATTTTTGGGTTTAATCAAGTTTACTCGAAAACGGCTCCAACGATTTTGATGAAATTTCGTGTCTGTCATCTCTAAAATAGTTTAAATAATGAATGAAGTTGAAGTTGGGGGTAGGACAACAAGTTGGGGGAACATTTTTTTTATAATAATAATAATTTTAACTATATGCCTGTAAGACCTCAGGTCTTTTAAATGCAATGCACGGCACTAGTTAGAAGGAATAGAAGGAAAGGAAAGATTTTTGTCGGCACAGTGGATTGTGAATTAGATGTTAATTACCTCATGAAATTCCATGGGTGACATCCAGTTGAAATTGGGGAATATAGAAAAGAATGCTACCTAGACTGGGGCTCGAACGCACACGTCCAGGTTAGCAGTCAAACACTATATTCAGTGTGCCATTGCCACCCGCTTTCTAATATAATAATCAGGGTTAACAGTACTGTTTTGAACAATATTTTGCAAGACTCAGCTTATAAAATTTTTGTCTAATTGCACTGGACTGTCATATATATTCATACATACAAGTAGTTCAATAAAATTTCAACGTATGTATGTATGAGAATTTGATGATCTTCCAAATGTTTTTCATCGTGCGTCTCGTCGGTCGACTTTAGTATAGTGAGGGCCTAAGACGATCGATATAATTTTTGCTTTCTGAAACTCTAAGTTACATTGACAGGCATATTTAACTCACCTTACTTTCGTTAAATTATATAATACTTTAATTAGGTTATGTTAAATAGGTCTACTAACTCAAATATTGAATTTAAAAATAGAAACTAATAAGACAGTTAACACTGAATTAAATTTAGAACATAAGGGTTTATGGTGATTTTAAATATTTTATTTTTTAACGGATCTGGCTTACTCAGAGTTAGTGCTTTCTGTTAAATTAGTAATATTTTTGGGATTAACTTCAAAGGTATATCAGCATGTGATAAACAAAAAATTAGCATGCAAAGCTTCCCCTCTTCTTGATTATTAAGAACACTTTAAAATAAAATCATTCAACTCTTGTTCTGCTTTATAAAAAAAAACACATAAACAAATAACAACAAGAGTATACAGATTAGCATTCTACTCGCCCTCGACGCATATGGCATTGAATACAAATTTTATTGCAATTAAAAACGATGTGATCTACGCATAAAAATTGTTTCACTCTTTATGTCGATCGAGTGACTTCTACATTTCAATAGATAGCTTAATCGTTACGCTTATGCTCACGTTATACGATGAGTTGAGCACATCTGATTTGTTATTGCCCCTATCACTTTCGTTATAATATTATAATAGTCATCATATTTCTATATTTACAGATTATTGATAAGAATATGAAATAACATCAAGCATTTAAGGAACTCATTATATTCTCAATTGAACTATTACTACACTACAATGAAGACACTTAGGAAGGCTTTTAGCGCGCCCCAGATAAAGGCTTTACTTAAAAAAGATGTCCTAGTTCGGATGCGGCAGCCAGTGAGTTTTTTTTTTTTTTTTCGTTAATTAATGCTTTTTTATTTAAAATTTAATTTTTGCTTCCAGTGGATGACAGTTGTACAGTTTATATGGCCGTGTATCATATTTCTATTACTTTACACAATTCGAGACAGATTTGGAGCTGTAGAAGTTGACACCTGTCAGTTTCCAACACGTCAATTGCCAACAAAAAGCAACGTTTTACCATTTTTTCATTCGTATATTTGCAGCATAGAGAATAGATGTACAAGTACCGAAGAGTATGAAGAGTATTCAAAGCTTGAAAATGCCCCGTAAGTTTTTTTTTTTTTTTGTGAAATATATTTACAACATTAGATGGCGCTCATTTATAAATTTTTGTCTTCTTTTGAATTTCAGAATGAAACCAATTATTGACATTGCACAAATTTTTATTAAAGATGACTCACTTTATAATGCACTTGTTGACCTGCCAAAAAAGGCCAATTTTATAGCAGCAGTGACATCTCTTGTTACAAATAAGTACTTTAATGACATAAGGGGTAAGTTTATTTAAAAAATTGGATGTTTTCGTGAGACTGTTAAAGAATGACAGAATTGCAATTTTCATAAAAAAAATTAGGTAGTTTAAAATGCTTTATTGACACTAACTGATTAAAAATAAAAAAAATCGTCAGAGCCAAACGTCAAAAACCCTTTACATTTCTTTTTTTTTTCCGTTCTGGCTGTCAGATTAATGATCTGTTTGTATACTCCTAAAAAATTACAATTTCAGACAGGTTAAGTCGACATTACTGTCAAAGTTCTGAAAAAAAAAATTGACACTACCAAAAATGACAGTTTTGGGAAGTAAACGCACATACATTAGCCGCGTTTTATTATCCACCAAGATCCATATGGATCATCCTGTGATCATAAAACGATCCAGATCCCAAAAAATTTGACGTTTTCAATTTTGACATGTAAACAAAAATTAAAAATGGAAAAGTAGTTGAAGTAAGTTTTTTATTATTTGTTATCGGGATCTAGATCTGGATCTTGTTTTTTTTTTCACAGCCCTGACGACATTTACGAATAAAAATGGTCACCTGGTGTTGAGAATTAAAACTAATTCTGGGATCATGAAAAAGATCCAGATAGAAAGCAGGATCTCAAATTGTTTTTGTATTATGTGTAAAAATTAATCCAGATCCCGATAAAATATAATAAAACACAGATATTAATGATCTGTTCGCTAACTAGTCTGAAACTTCCAGATTCTTCCAGATTTAGTTCAGTCTTTCAAAATTCGTTTAAGAGAAACAAAATAGTAGTATCTGACAATTTCAGCCTAGTACGCGACGGTCCTTATGTTAGATTATTTTGACAGATGGCTAGATGTTCGTTTAGTCCCTTAAACTACAATTTTTGAACCAAAGTTGTGTCAATTTAATTTTGATGTGTAAACAACTTAGCTCTCGGTATGGGTAAAATTGAGAGTAGGATAGCCACGGATACAGCATTAAATATCCGGTCCGCACCGTTTTGTTTACCGAACATTTTTGACTCATGGAAGTGCATTGAATAGAGTAATTTGAGGTTATGTGGTACAGGTCGGTAATGTGGTATAGGCAGGTTTTTCGAAAACCAAGTAACCAACTGGAAGTTTGGTATGCCTTGTTTACCTATCGTCCCCTTGAGTCCCGGCACTCGCAGATTTTTTTTTTTACATAAACTTTAACAGTACCTTATATATAAATTGACAGAAATGGGGAGTTTTGGGGAGTATACGAACGGAAAAATTATAGATCTGTTTGTTAACACCAAAAAACTGTCAATTACTACCAATTTTATTCAAAAGTTTAATTGAATTAATTCTGGATTAAAATTGGCAGTGTTTTGAAGTAATTGGCACGTTGAGATTTTGAAATGTCATACACTTCATACGACATGATGTCGCACAATTTACAGTCAAACCTCATAAGAAAAAAATTGTTTCAAGTTTCAAAGAAACCTATTGATGAAATTTTACATGAAACTGTTAATTTAACAACAACGCATTTTATTTGCAGGGCATATTGGAAAAGTAATTGCAGCCATACCACAAGTCGAAGAAATGATTGGAATGAATTTTGACATTAAAAGACTTTTTTCAGGTAAGGTTAACATTTTGTTAAGCTTTTTAAAACTTTTAATATTTTATTATTGTTTTGTTTTTTCTTTTTTTGCACAGATCGTTCGACATTTGTGCGAGGTGGAAAATTACTTTGTGGTCATCCATTTCCCAACACTGATGTTATACCAATAGCGAATGACATTTTATATACTGAAGATTTTAGTGAAGTTAACGATGATGAATTAGATGCTATGCCTACAAATTACTGCAAACGATTATATTTGGATGTAACAAGTAGTAATTTTGGGAAATTGACGTGGAGTCAAATTAAACCTATAATCCATGGGAAAATTTTATATTCCCCAATAACAGAAGATACGCAATCAATAGTGAAATATGTAAGTTTTTCAATTGCCTCGCTTGCACTTGCAACTGGATTTAAAGCAAAAATACCAGTTAAACTTTGAAGAGAAGGTTTGAGGCAATAAACGTGTATAACTTTGTATAGTGAAATTTGCCATAAGCTTGCATTTACTGGAGGTACTATATAACTGTAGTCGTTTAAAAGGTAATTTTGTGTGGTAAATTCAAATCCGTTATCGCCACCATCATGGAAGAAAATTTTTTGAGATTATGTTATATAGCTTGAAAACTTAAATATATATTTGCATTATTTCACCTCAATTTTGAGAATGATAGGTACTTATACTTATGTACAATGTACATACATAAATAGGGAAAGGACGAGGTTTTTCCAATTTATAACGAGAATATTTGGGAAACCTGCGCGGGAGATAGATGGAAATCGGATGACGGCTTTGAATTAAGCATATAAAATTACCCCTTAAACGACTCCTAATTATTTAGCTAGTGTCCAAAATCGTGCAAGCAAGTTTAATCGAAGACCGATGGAATCTTATGACATTTGAAGTGGCAGTACATTTTGTTATTTTCTAATTATAATGCTAAGTGATCCAAAATAAACCATAATGAGTAGCTCCAACCACATACCAAAGTAGATTTCTTAACCCTTTTGATATAAAAAAAATGATTTTGTATATCTGAAAACTGACAGGAAGCCTCAAAATATCATTTCAAACAAAATTCTAGAAAAAAAACTTACATCCTCTGAAGGAAATTTAACGGGCAGCCCCCTAATGGATTTTATATGTTATGCAAATTAGACTAGTCTTAAAAAAAGAGTCTTCTTCAGTCCTTAATAATTTCAAAAGTATCTAAACCGAATAATAACGTTTTTTTCAGATTTTTGGTCACACTATTTTAAAACCAAGTTTAATGGTGCCATCCTTTGATAAATTGACATTTAAAGTAATTTATTTCAGTATCTGTACGTTGAAGAAAGAAATAATGGGTTGCATCGAGATTAGGAGGGGGGAGGGTCCTTTTTTTAGGAAGGAGGGGTAGTTTTCATACAAAAATTATTCAAAAATTAAGGACACAAACAACGTCATCTTACAACTTGTTTATAAGCCAACAATCCATGTTCAAAATGTTTTAAAATTGCATTACGTTAATAAATCCATTTAGTTGTTTTTTTTTAATTCGACTTAAAATGTTTTGATACAACAACCAAACTTAGTGCTCACGTTAAATTTGGAGAATTTTTTTTGTAAATTTTGCTCCCAAACTTTTTAAGTTGAAAATAATTTGTTTCTATCAACTTCTGTTAAACAACTTGATTTAACGAAAATTAGAGTAAATTGATTTCAGGCTATAAAAACAGATGTCATATGTTTTTTTAAGTGAAGCCGTTGTTTTTTTTTCAAGTATTTAATATTTTGTCTGTTTTAATTATTTTTTTAGTTAACTGCCCTCTCCCATAGTAATACGTTTCCTTTAATATTTATTTAACGGACTTACCGCGTACGAATTAAATTATTCAAATTAATTGAATTACTTCACCCGACGTTTCGACAAAGTTCCATTTGTGGTGGTCACGGGTCAACTGATGGCTTATGGGTGGTAATTGCTTCTTCTTTTGGTTTTACATTCTCCTTCGAAAATTGTACCGGTGTGATGATTGTTGGGTCAGTTGGTTTTGAGATGGTAATTGTTGTTGTAAATGCACTGCTTCTTGTTGCGATGATTGTTGTTGTTGCAAGTTTATATACCCTTGTGAGCATGCAAAGCTCACCGTATCAGCTGGTGCATTGATTTTGTTTTTGTTTCTGTTTTGTTTTAATTTGTGTATCAATGCATCCCATCCACCAGATAAGTTGAAGCTTTTGTCTCGGTTGAAATTTGTATGCACTTTAATTTCAATAGCTTCTCGTACTAATCTTGGTACATAGAATCTCTCCGTTGCCACGGGTCTCAGTTGATCCGTGACCACGACAAATGGAACTTTGTCGAAACGTCGGGTGAAGTAATTCAATTAATTTGAATAATTTAATTCGTACGCGGTAAGTCCGTTAAATAAATATTAAATCAATTGTATAACAATCGCGAATATAATAGTTTAAAATCTAAAATACGTTTCCACCGACCAGTAAACCGAGATTTATATTAAATAAATCTTAATAAGACGAATAGTTCTACTATTCGAACTGGCCTATTTTTATTTTGCACTTGTCATATAAAACACCAGTCGAATTACAAAAAGCTTCTGTCATAGTTAATCCTTTTTTTAAGCTTTTTGTGGGGTGGAAACATCACCAAGATTTATTTAATCTAAAATAAAGATAAATCTTATGACTGTTTTTACCTGACTTCAATTTACATGCCGAAGGTTTTTAGGGGTCTTTTGGGAACTACCCAGTAACAGAATTACAAATTTCATATTAAATAATAAATTATCCGGTAACAGTGACTATATGGAGTAAAAATAAAACTCTGAAAAAAAAAGAAATATTTGTACATTATCTTCAGCGCATTTAGATAAACTTTTTTGAACGATTGCCTTTATGGTACATGCAGTTTGAAGGTCATGCAATTCTCTACAATATTAATTATTTTTTAACGTTTTGGCTTTCAACTCAGATAGTTAAGAATTAAGAGTTAGTGCACTGTTTGGTGGGAAATTACTGATTTTTTCTTCAAAATTCGAAATCATAGCCTTTTTTGAAGCTCTAAAGCTTCGTTCTTGTATACATTTTTTTTCTACAAATTGGTATATGTATAACTTCAAAATAGCTTTTAACGGCGTTAAGTCCTTAAAAATTGGCATTTCGTCCCGGCGTTCTCACTTGGACTTTTCATTTGACAGTGAAGTCTTCCACTTGGCTGATTTATTTCTGTAGTATTAGTATATAGAATTTGTATTATAAAAACCACTCATATATATAACTTTTTTTGCGTTAAAATACACCAGAAAGAAGTTATGAGTAAAAAACTGAAAATGTTCCAATTTTTGTTGTTTTTAAACCCTCCTCCACTACTTTGGCTCCTCGTTGTTAATCAGGTTTTAGTCGATATATTCCAAAGTGGTGTCAAAGTCGTGGCATACGCTGACGACATCGTGACAATGGCCTCTGGAAAATTTATTTCCACACTTCGTGATCTCTTGCAAACCACCCTTGACAAGCTCAGTATTTGGGCTTATAACTTAGGACTTATTGTCAACCCACTTAAAACTGAACTGGTTTTGTTTACGAGAAAGCATAATATTCCAACTTTTAACCCTCCCACTATAAATGGGACACCGCTCCATATCACGGGCACGGCAAAATATCTTGGACCGATAATTGATCGTAAACTAAACTTGATTTTAAACTTGATTATAAACTAAACATTAAAGAACGTGAGAAAAAGGCGTCGATAGCATTCTATACTTGCAAAAGAATTTTTGGTATGAAATGGGGGCCCAGCCCTAAAACCATCCATTGGATGTATACTGCCATCATACGGCCAATATTAACGTAAGCATGTTTGGTCTGGTGACCAGCACAACGACTAACATGTATAGGTACAACAAGTGCCATGAGAACTACACCAACTGCAGCCCTAGAAACTTTCCTTTCGCTTGCCCCACTTGATCTTTTTACAAAAGAGCTGGCGGCCAATAGTGCTCTTCGGTTAAAAGAGTGCAAACATTGGAAAATGGCAACTATGGTCACAAGACGATAAATAACTTTACCGACATCAATATACAAACTGACTACATCTAACCGCACATTGAATTCAACCCAGTTGCACTTACAGAATTTCCATCAAGAGAACTCTGGAAGGAAAAACCGGGTCAGAAACGGAGATCATGTCTCAGTATGTACTGACGGGTCCAAATCAGACGAGGGGTAGGGTCTGGCATCTTTTCAGAAAACCCACCCATAAACAATTCGATAAAACTTCCGAACTCTTGTTGCGTTTTTCAAGCAGAGGACCTTGCAGTGTGTGAAGCTGCAAAGCATCTCTCCACGCTTGAATTGACGGGTAAGAACATTGATTTCTTCATAGATAGTCAGGCTGCAATCAAAGCCATATGATCAATTGTCACAAAATCAAAACTGATGGATTGCTGTCACGGCGAACTAAAATCGTTGGGCGCAACAAACACAGTTACCCTTCGTTGGGTCCAAGGACATCGTGACATTTTTGGTAATGAAACGGCAGACGAACGGGGCAACACTTGAACAGAGCCAAGTCACACCCTGGGTACTTAGGCCTATAGAACAAGAAAAATATAAAATTCACCACAGTTTCTTAAAAGCCACAAATGACCGGTGGGCAACACTTGATACCTGTCGGGTCTCAAGGGCTTTATGGCTGTAAGTCTCTTGGTACAAAACAGACTACTTACTCAAGCTAAGCAGGCCCCAATTATCCCTTCTGGTTGGTGTACTCACGGGTCACAGCTCCATGGGAACCCACTTGAGCAGAATGGGCATCAGCTCATCTGATCTGTGTAGAGGGTATCAGGACGAGGAGGCGGTGAAGGGCTCATACCACTTCCTTTGCTAATGCCCCATCCTAGTTAGAAATAGAAGAGCAACTCTCGGAGAATACTTCTTCGACGAATTAGATAGCGTCTCTATTTTGCCACCTGCAAACATCATGAAGTTCATTCAGATTTCGGGATGGTTCAGGGAGGCTCCTTCCACCATAACCCCTACCTGATACCCACAATGTCCTCTCCTCACCCATCCTTTCTCCTACCCAATTCAGCTCCCGGGGAGTACAATGGATACACTGAGATCCGAGTGAGCTGATTCTGCTATCGGCTTGCCGCTTCATCACCCCTTCTAACCTAACCTAACCTAAACCCAAACTAAACTAATATCCAAAATTTCGAACTACCCATACTTAGTAGGATAAAAGTTGGTCTCGGAGTATTAGACTACAGTACAACCTAGCTAATTTGAACTCTCGGTAGATCGAACGCTTCATTAATTTGAACACCTTTTTTTAACATCAGTTATCCTGTGATTCGAAAACTTTTCAGAATTGATACTGTGCATTTATATTGTTTACAAAAACTCGTGCTGTGTCGCGTCACTCGCGCCGAACGCGTCTCAATATGGTCCTAGCCCAATTCTTTGCTGAGTGGTTTTAAGGTTTAAGAAAAGTTTGTTTTTTCTAGAAATATAAGGGAAAACACTTTTACGATGAAGAAGTGTCAATATGCAACAGTTTATTTATACTGTCATTGAAAATTTGTTTCTTTCGTGCAATTGACTTCAAAAAACGCATTCAGTTATCCAAAAACCTCTGTGGTTGGAATTACCGGAAGTCTCTTATATACGTAAAAATTAGTTAGATTCTGCTGTATAATATTTTATTTTGAATAGAGACACCATTCTTCTGTTGCTAATAAAAATAACTTTTGACAAAGATGAAGTGAAGAAAAGAAAAGTTTCTTACAAGCGGCTTTGAAAGATATTTTTGTTTGTATTATAAAATTCTATTAAAATTATCTAATTTCGTTTCTTTTTTGTATTCTAGTCAAACACCACCTTTGAAGAGCTAAATCGTCTTGTGAACTTAGCATTTGCCCTAGATGAATCTCTAATCAAACTTCGCAACGACACCGAGTTCCAAGCTAAATTCGACAGCATTTTGGAACTGGCTAAGTCACCTTTAGTAAAAAGTCTAATTGGTGACTCAGTAGATATTGCAGAAATCGAAGCTGTAATGATTGGAATACGAACAGATCCAATAGTTTTCGAAGTTGTTCACACAATTAAAAATATTCTAGAATGTTTTTCAGTTGATCGTTTTGTTGGAGTTCAAACAGAAGACGAACTTCAAAAACTCGCCTTCAGTATGAACCAACAAAGACTCTTTTATGCTGGAGTTCATTTTAATAAGACCACGGGTAAGGATGTTGTTTATAATTTTCACATGGACACTGACAACACACCACCTACGGTTGAGGTGAAAAAACGGTTTTGGTTTCCGGGGCCAGCTGGAGCGATGGAACAAGATATGAAATATCATCAGGGATTTGTTGAGATAAAACATGCCATCGATATGGGTATTATTAAGCATAAGAAGAATCAATGGTATAAACTGAGACCTGCAACGGAGAAGCCATCTACGACAACTCAAAGTTTGATTGAGTTCCATCTGGTGGATGATGAGGATGACGAGGATCAAGATGATGACGATGATGATTGGTTTACGGATGGAGACAGTTCGGAAACAGCTACAAATTCAAGTGGTGACGGACTCGTGAGTGGGTTCTCAAGTCTTATGAATGGATTTTTCGACGGTTGGAATGGAGTAAACAAGGAAAACAACAACAACACCAACACCAACGATAGCCTGAGTTCAGATGAAGATCAGGAAGAAGTTGTGGAAGAAACAACTCTTAAATCAAATACTGATGTTACTGAATCACCCATTGACGATGATGAAATTGATATCACAACAACAGCTGAACCTGAAAGTGAATTAAGTCGATCGAAACGTGCTCCACAAGGACTCTTTGATATGTTCCTAGGTTTGGCAGCTAGTAAGATTGCTGGAGACAAATTTGAGGTGGAAGATTTACAATTCTTTACCAAACAATTTCCCTATCCCGCTTACACCAAAGATAAGTGAGTAATATTTTTAATTGTTGATAGAAAAATAAGTTGAATAATGTATTGTTTTTGTTTTGGTCGGCTTTAGCTTTAAAACAGGACTTTACTTAGGTCAAGCAATTCAATTTGCATTTTTCATTGGTCTCATCGCACAAATTGCTACTTGTGTTCGACATAGGATTTGGATGCGGGAAAGCAGAAATTCTATGGTACGTTAAATAATGTTTTCATTAATTCATAATTTGAGGTAGACACACAAACTTTGCATTGATGGGCATGATCACGTGACTTCGGTGGTGCAATGCGTAGTGAATATTATGCGGCGTCTTCAACCAAGTTCGGCTTTGCCCTCAGAGTTGAATTTAAAATAATTTATATTTTCGACATGATCAATCTGATCCAATTTTTAAGATTCCTCATATTTATGGACTTATGCTCACTCTGTTGACAAATTAAATGTCAAATAGTAATTGCTTATTCCGCCATGTTTATGTGGCAATGTGCTTCTTGTTTTACTTTGTTATGGTTGGCATTTGTTACTTAAAATATTTTATATGGCAGCAAGGGTTTCTGTCTTCTCAACTTTACTACGAGTACCTAACGTTGGGCGCCAAATAATACAATAAATACAAAATGGGGCGTATTCATAGTCATTTTAGAGCTGTGTCTAAGTTAAACATAGGTTAAGTTGAATTTTCGGACGTTGATTCTATTTTGTTAGGTTTATTATTTCAAAATATTTGAAGCTATTTGTGTAGTATACGAAGTTAATTATCTTTTAAAAATATAAAACCAACAATTTGTAATTAAAATCGGTCTGTATTCATTGAGCCAAAATTATCTTTAACTGTAGTTTATTTAAACCTGGGTCTATCTGCGACTATGAATATGCCCCAATATTTCTTAATATTAGTGATTTGGATCAAATAGTTTTGTTAACCCCATATAAGTTTTCAAGAATGTTTATGTGCACTTAGTTTTATGGTCATATTTTGGAGTCTAATGTTAAGCGACATATAAATTATGGCTACTTGACGTGTAGTGACAAAATTGTCATGATTCTGAATAAAATATCAAAAGGCCCTATATCTCTTTCCATCAATTGTTGCAGCTCTTAGTTAAAAGCTATATGCCATAGATCCAGATTTTAAGTTGGGCGCTATTTTAATAGTTAATCACAATATAAATTCTCACATTTAGCACCAGATTGAACAAAATTAAGTTAAAGAATTGAAGACACAGTTTGATAACAGTATCATTTCAGGTTTCACGGGGGGCGCCAATTTAAAAATATTCTTATTGAAAAGATAGATAGCTTTGATTTAAAAATAAGTTTGTTATTTTCATTCTAAGTTTTTCGTTCTCAAATAAGACATGTTTTTGTTTCTTTATTTATTTAAAGACTTTTTAATTGAGGAATTTCTTTATTTTATGTTAAACGCTAGTTTTAAAAATATAATAGCTGAATAATTTAAAATACAGGGTTATCAAAGTATTAGGCGTCTCACGTTGGGCGCCTGTTAAGAAGTATTCTAGTTAAGGAATTGAAGATACAGGTTAATTACATTACAAGTTCCTATATAAGGTGCCAGTTTGGAAATATTCTAGTTACCGAATTAAAGATATGGATTAATTACACCATAGTTTCAAGTTTCACGTTGGGCGCCAAATACCAAAACATTGGACATATTATAATGAGGCTAGATTACAGGATTTTTCTCTAAAAAGGACTTCATTTTATTTGCCGAGAGTTAAAAATGGCTTTATACTAAACTGTACCACACAAAACATTCATTTAATTGTCCATAACAGATACTTCTAAACATTCAACATTTATTATGTTCACTTTTCAGATTATGCGTTCAATGGGCCTCAAGACTTCCTCAGAGCTCATTTCATGGTGCATTACAACTTTTATTGAAATGCTTTTAATTTTCATAGCCGTATCCATTATATTATATGCTGGAAGTATTTTACACTACACTAAATTTTACTTCGTATTAATTTTTCTAATAATTTTTGGACTTTGTTTGATCTCATTTTGGTAAGAAGAAAAAAGTCTTAGATTTTCATTCTGAATATCTTATTTTTTTTTTTTTTTTAATTTTTCAGTTACATGTGTGCGACATTTTTTACCTCAGCCACTGTTGGTTCAGTGACAACATCTTTATTCTTTTTGATTTCATTTTGTCCTTACATATTATTTATCATTTACGATGCTAAATTGACAACATTTGAAAATTTCTTCTTGAACTTATCATTTACGTCTGCCTTTGCTCAAGCTTGGAATAATATTATAAGAATGGAATTGCAAATGACTGGTTTGACTTTCAATGAAGTGTTTGCAGATGGATTGAGTAGCGAATTTGGTTTTGCCTTAGTAACGATAATTTTTGATACTTTCCTTTATGCTGCTATTGGGTATCTTGTTGAATTTTGGACAGATGGTAAGTTTGAAAGGGTTTGAAAAAATCTAAGTTAAATGAGAGATTTTAATGTGGAAAATTGTTTTTAGATGAATATCAATTTACTGACGTCACAAGAGAAGAACTTGCACCAAACATGGGGGCAACCATGACAAATGTATCTAAGATCTACGGTGAAAATAATATAGCAATTAATAATATTTCTGTAGGGTTCCAAAGAGATCAAGTCACATGTTTACTGGGTAGAAATGGTGCTGGAAAAACTACCATTATGTAAGCTTTTACAAACAATTATTTATACCGTTAGTTCTTATGAAAGTATTGTTTCTATTTTTATAGCAAAATGCTAACTGGTCAAATTGTTCAAACAACTGGAAGAGTTATTCTATCACAATCATCGGATACACAAGCTGAAGAATATGATAAAATTGGTGTTTGTTCTCAGGACAATATTCTGATACCAAATTTAACAGCCAAAGAGCATTTGGAATTGTACGCTAAGATTAAACTTAAACAAGGCTATCATTCGGTTGTGAATAAAACCATAAAAAGTATTAAATTTGGAAAACATGAGAACTATCCAGTATGGAAGCTTTCCGGTGGATATCAGAGGAGACTTTGTGTAGCAATTGCGTTCATTGGTGAGTTTTAATATGAATTGGAAAAACCATATATTGTTTGCTGAATTTGTGAGCTTTTCGACGGCAAAGCTTTCTGGCACCAAAAGCTTTATTTTTCTAGTGCTTTTTCATCAACTTTTCTGCCAGTTACTTACATTTTTTTCGATTTTCAGGTTCTCCAAATGTCGTCATTCTCGATGAACCATGTAACGGTGTTGACACCAAGGCCCGCAAAGACATATGGGATCTAATTGAAGTCCTGCGAAAGGGAAGAGCTGTTATTTTTGCTACTCATTTTCTGGATGAAGCCGAATATTTGAGCGATTCTATTCTCATAATGAAGAATGTAAGATATACTTATTTTTGTTTAAGTATTTCTTTTATCAAATGGTTCTTTTTTTAGGGAAAAATCATTGCCCATCATAATCCAGAAACAATGAAAGCACTCTTCACTGAAAACTTTGATTTGGAAATTCACTGTCGTGATGTACAAGCTGTCGCAGCCGTTAAGAAAGAACTCGATAACAGTCTAACGAGCTTTAAGATCGCTCAAGACACTCAAGTAGATTTAAAACTAGAGGTTAGCTACGATCAGCAAGCTAACAACTGTCCCCAACTTATGGATGCGTTGGCAAGTCTCCAAAAGTCCGGTACAATAAGTGAATATTCCATTAACACTAAGAATCTTGAGGAAGTCTTCACGGAGGTAAACAGTTTGTCCGATAAGACAAACGGTTATACAAAACGTCAAACTTTGCAACCGGTTCAGTTGAAGAAATCCGTTGGTTTCCAGGAACTTATTCGCAATGAACCACTGTGTACAATAGAGAAAGTTAAGCTTCTGTTTGGAAAGCGATTCACTCACTTTAGCCGTAATTATCGAATGCTTTTGTGTGCCTTAATTCTGCCGGCAATATTTGAAATGATCGCTATGTGGTTTGTGAATCTTCGGCTAGAAGATGACTTCGACAGGGCACTGAAGTTGTCAAAGGATCTTTACCCCCACACAACCAATATTCTCAGTATGGAGTATCCTACTGATTTCACTCAGGACATATACAATCGACTTCAATCGGAATGCAAGGAAAAGGATTTAGATTGCATGGAATTTAATAATTCGACAAAAGCTTTCTATTGGATCTTAGACACTGCTAATGCCTTCCATGAGAAACGCTATGGCGGAACGACATTCAATCAGACTCGAGCAACTGTTTGGTACAATAATAAGGGACATCATTCGATGATCTCTTGGCTAAATGATCTTAATTCGCATGTGCTTCAGGCGGAGATGAATGACTCGGATTATAGGATAACATCATTCAATGTTCCTTGGAAGCTGGGCAACAGAGAGTTTAGCATATCTTCAATGTAGGTTTAGTTATCATTAAATGATTTGAATATGTTTTCTAATATTTTCTGCTTTCTATAGACTTCGGCAAGTGTCAGATGCTGGTGTTTCATTTGTGCTTTTGATATCATTGAGTTTAGTTATGGCAGTGGCTTCGGTTTACATTGTGAACGAAAGGACGAAGGGCGAAAAGCTTCAGCAGATGTTGTGTGGTGTGGATGCCGCTACTTATTGGGGTGTGTCATTTGTTTGGGATTATTTGGTAAGTTTTTTATTTGTATTGAGAGCTCATACAGCTAAATATATGTAGATTTAATAAGAGGTGAACAGGTTTCGAAAGCTTTTAAAAATAGTTAGAACTTGAAAGCTTTATTAAATTTAATTAATTTATTATTTATTTATGTATAAGAGTATAAGAATAATTCATTCATAGTGTTGTGTTCCACGTTTCCTTCATTAGTCCATCTCGATCGCTCAATTTTGCATAATAAACACTATGCAAGAAATGTGTTCGTAAGTTAGAAGCAAACTCTCATGTTTCTTTTAGAAATAAATGGTGTAGTTTGAAAGCAATCCCACGTCTTTATTAGATTTCCAAGACCCAGTTTTTAGTGCGGGATTAAGGTTAAGCCCATTTTAACTGACTAAGCTCTTAATTAACTTAGATTATTTTGGTATTCTATCTTCCGTGATTGTCAAGTGTTTCTAGGTTCATTAACTCTGGTCTTAATTCTTACTTTAAAACTAGACCTTAGACGGTTATCTAGTTTGACAGTAGTGGTATCTTAGTCACAAATATCATTTTTTGACATTTTGGTATGAAAAAACCGACAAAAATAAGATTTTAAACTGATGAGATAATACCTTTTCCATACACCAACCAGCCAGTGTAGGTATTTAAAATTTTAAATTTTGTACATACATATTTACATATGTATATGGAAATATGCTTTTTTTTAATTGAATGAAATTTCACTTTAGTCAAGGTGAAGACAACAGATTCTGTATATAAATTTTGACAACTGCAAGAAAAATATTTCTTTATTTTTTTTTTCAATTTGTTACCATTTTTCTGCTATTGTTACACTTTTTCTAAAAAAATTACACTTTCGAGGAGGCCTGCGGCAACGCTGTTCGTTACCTTTTCCGAAACCTAGATCATTACTTCTTTTAAATCAACCACGCATTCTACTTTACTTCACTTGCCTTTACACATATTGCTTATTTAAACAACGAGTGCACCATATGTTTTAATTGACATACTTGCATTCCATGGGTCAGTATTGTTTATGCTTGCAATATGACCCATGTCCAGCGTTGCCGACCTGTTTAGGCATAATCATGCCTCATTTGAAAAAAAATAATGCCTTTTTCGATGAAATAATGCCTCACTGGTTTTTAATTTTACTTTTTTTAAGCAAACATTAAAAATTTACCACAAAAACAATCTTTTTTTTAGATTTTTTTTTTTAGAGAAAAAAAAAACATTAACTCATAGATCACAGAAACAACTCGTAACTTATAAAGGAACTTTTCAGTAATTTAAAAAATATTATTAGGTGTAAAAAATAAATATAGTTTTAAATTTTAATTTATGTCGTCTTCATCCTGATTCTTAAAATCGTAAATGGATTTTTGAAATAAAGATATATGGGTTTCTCGTGATCTTTGTTTTGTTTAAATAAATGTACAAAAAAATTCTTTCAATTGTAGCAGAATAGTGCGGCAGGCACATAATATTATAAACTAATTTATGAAAAAAAAGGAAATGTTTTCTAGAACCATCCCCCTTTTCATAATGCAGCTTTAATACTTTTTTGCCTACTTTTTTTTTAAATGTTTTAGGAAATTAAAAATAAATATGTCTTACCAAGATAAAATCTAGTAAACCTATAAGAAATGAAAAAAAAAGCCTTTTTGGAAAAAAATAAGCCTCAGGCAATGAAAAAAGGCATAAAAGGCATTGTCGTTGTTTTGTTGTTTGGTTGACACAGTTCGATTGCTCTTCCTTTTTAAAGTGTAACGTATGACACATGAGGAACCTTTAGTAATAATCGAACTGTGCGATTCTTGGGAATTGTGTGCGGTCTCCAGTTTAATGGCACAACAATAGATATAATAGATTATATTAAGCTAGAAGAGCTTTGTAGAAATATTCTTTAAAAGTTTATATTAACTATGTTTTATTTGCTCAGTAAGAAGAGATTTGGAAATGTTCTTTTAAAGTTTTTACTTACAGCTACAAAATCAAATTAAAAAAAGCTTATATGAAAACTTAAATTAAAAAAATATTAAAGCTTTTCCACAAAATCTTTATTTTTTTTTGTAGAAACGCCAAACAAAAATAAATAAATATGGGATACAAGTTCGATTTTTACAAACCAAAAGATTCATTTAAAAGTTAAACAAAAACTTTAACAAACAAAAATCTATTAAACTATAAATCAGTTAACGTTTGTTATTTTATAAATTTTTCATCCGACAAAAAATAATATTATAACAACGTCGAAAAAGTTTGTTTAAGACAAACTTTTTTACCAAAGATAGAATGAAAATTTTTTTTTGTGCCTAAAAATCGAAAGAGCTTTAAAAGTTTTTGTATTTAAAAGATAAATAAACAATTTTTGATCAATTAAAAAATACATATACATTTTCGAAAAAAAAACACAGTTTTAAAAAATTGAAAAAAAAAACTTTACAGCTTTTTCATTAAAAATCGTTCAAAATCTATTTCCCTGGGTTATAAGTAACCAAATTCAGGGACGTCTTAAATTTTAAAGTATAATGAACCATACTTCCAAATGAACCATAAAGCTTAAACATTTCTTATAATTGATCTTATGAAAATTTAAGAGCTTTTGTAAAAACATTAAACAAACATTTTTGATTAAAAACAAATAAATAATTGATCGAAAATCAGTTTAAACAAGCAACATTTACAGCTTTATCATTAAAAAGCTTTCAACAGCCATTTACATACTGGGCTTTACCAATAACCAAATCTGGAGATGACTTGACCATTTAAGAACAATAAAAACACACATGGTATGCTTCATTATTTAGGGAATTAATTTTGTTTGCTAATCTTGCTTTATTCAAAATGTTTTTAAGGCCACCTCTAATCATACTTAAAGCTTGAGATGAAGGCTTTCGAATCATAACTTTTAAACTTGAATTTAAAACTTTCAAAATGCAGTAATTTAATTAATTTATCTTATTTTCAGGTTTTAATTGTTGGCATCGTAATTTGTGCTTCAGTTTTGCTAGCATTTGGAATGCCTGTCTACACAACCAAATCAAACCTCTTGGGTATCTGCCTCCTGGCTTTCCTCTATGGGTAAAAGCTTTTGTTAAGATCTTTTATTTATTGTTTTTTAATCTTACAAACAAATTCCTTTCAGTTTTGCATGTATTCCTGCCATTCATGTTGTTGAAAAACTGTTCACTGACTCCAGCATGGCCATAATGACCATATTCTGTATGAATGCCATCATTCCGATCTTCACTATGTCCATAGTGGTACTCATTGGAATTGTTGGCGAATCAGAAACAGCTGATAATTGGCGATTCTTTTTGAATCGAGCATTCTTGATATTCCCTCAACACGCCCTTGGTGACGGTTTACTTGAGATCTGCAAGAACTTCGTCGTTGCTGAATTCTTCCGTCGATACGATATTGATTCATACAAGAATCCAGTTACTAGCAATCTATTGGTGCCTCATATAATTGCTTTGGTAGTTTTAGGATTCGTGTTTCTTACGTTGAATATTTTGATTGAAAGCGGAATGGCCTGTAAATTGTTGAAGAAACTTTTCGAAAAACACATAGACGATCCAGTTGATGATCTAAAAATCATTTCCATACAGAATTCTTTGAAGAGAAATGAGAAAGTTGGTTCATTGGAAAGACACGTTCTAAGAGTGGATTGTCTAACAAAGAGATTTAATCGAAAACAATATGCAGTGAAGGATGTAAGTTTTGAAATATCTTCTGGCGAGTGTTTTGGTTTGTTGGGAAAGAACGGGGCAGGAAAGTCGACAGTATTCAAAATGCTTTCGGGACAGATGCAACCGAGCGGCGGAAGTATTGTTTACGCTAATGTAAGTTTAATATAAAATTTCAAGAAAAAAATAAACTAACAGACATATGTAATTGTACTATTTGATCATTACAGAAAGATATAGCATACTGCCCACAAACTAATACTTTGGACTCTTTGCTGACGGTAAGGGAGATGATTGTGTTCTATGGAAAACTCAGGAGGATCAATGACATTCAAAAGGTAATTATTTATTTTTTTTTGCACAAATAGAAGTCTTACAGACCATGACCAAAATTGGAAGATGATTTTCCAAATGAGCAAATGATTTGGAGAGAAATGAATTTTGCTTGCAAATTCCTCTCAAAGTTAGTTGCACCACATACTTTTCAATATCTCCATAAGAAAGTATCCCTAAGCAAACATTCTCGCCAAAATTAAACATATCCTGCTCGAAGAGCAAAATCGATCTTCCACCAGGGGGCCAATTCTCGATCTGTGAAGCTGTGATTTTACAAAACTTCAAACGTTAATATTTCGATTCTGGATGAGTGTGAAAAAGTGAAATAAAATGTCAAAACTTCGTTATTTTGTATCATGATTTGACATTTAATATCACTTTTGAACACTCATCCAGAATAGAGTTATTAGCGTGTGAAGTTTCGAAAATTTATCACTTCACAGCTTCACCGATCGAGAATCGACCCCCGCATAGAGATTTATGCATTCAACCAACAAATCTTCATTGTGGTCACGCAGAAAATGTGATAACAGAGATGTCACTCCAATAGTTTTTCCACACTTGCTCACCGAACAAGTAATTGGAGTTCTAGAAATTGTTGTCAATGAACCAGCTGTCTTCACTTCCTGTTGCTTCTTCCATAGATCTTCTGGTTCGACTCTCTCTGGCTTCTGATGAAAGCGTCCCTCTTTTAAATTACATCGGAACTTGGCAATGTCTTGGGTGCTGAATTTCTCCAAAATTTTATCATTTTTCTTATCAAATTCTAAATTTGTGAATTTTTTGTTAAACTTCAAAAGATCCTCCTCTTTGGTCTTTAATTTCTTAGAGAGGGCTTTGTCTTCCTTGAAGTTTGAAAAACTGCTCAAATGGTCGTACATTGTTGGTTGATGAAATAGTGGTCGTATTGATGCATTGCCTTCAGGAAGGCTTTCTTGCAACCGATCACAGTCTTCACAGGTCACATCCATCATTCGATACAAATTTGAAGAAAATTAAAAAATAAATGACAAATATTTCCGTGTTTGTTTTGTTCTAGCTGACAGAAAGTACCCTGCTATCATTTCAACTAGAAAGCTACAAAGATGTTTTAGTGAAAAATCTCAGTGGCGGCAATAGAAGAAAATTAAATGTTGCTATAACATGTTTTGGCTGGACAGATGTTGTTCTTATGGATGAACCAACAAGCGATATGGATCCGGTTACAAGATCAATAGTCTATCATGCAATTGATGATTTGATTGCTGAGCAGAGAGCTATTGTTCTAACTTCTCACTCGATATCGGAGATTGATCATATTTGTCATCGTATAGCTGTAATGAAAGATGGACAAATGTTAACTTGCAGTCGACCGGAAACTTTGAAGATGCAATATGGTGGATATTATAGTGTTGCTGTATTTTGTGGGACTGGACAGATTGGAGAGATTGCAAAAGTAAGTAAAAAATGAAATAGAAAAAATTGTTGATAACAAATTTCTGTCAAACTCCAATAAATTCTTCTAGATTTTACGATTTTTCGTTGTTAAATATTCTCTTTGACACAGTTTTTCAGTGCGGAGTTAAAGTTAATTCTGGATTAACTAAAAAGATTCTTTTGATGCCTTATATTCCGGCATTTTGGCTTAATTTTGCACTAAAAAACAACTTGTTGACTTAACTGTTGGCAAATTTCAAGGAGGGAATGGAAATTTCTATTTAAAACCAACTGATATTTTCTTAGAGCCCTTAAACTTTTACTTAAAACATTATTATTGGTTTGATGTGCAATTTATTTAATATTTTTTTTAGAAAATCCACGAAACCTTCCCAAGCTGCAATGATATTCAAACATATGCTCATTCTATAAAATTTGTTTTGAAAATTCAGCAAACTCTTCCCGAGGTAAAATCTTAAACTTTCCCGAACTAAATTTAGTTTATTGACTTAATTCCATTATGTAATTATTTTCTTCTAGAATGATAGTTCCTCTTCCACTTCCGAAGACAAAACCAACCCAACACTAGCCGAACTATTCCGAAGGATGAATTTCCTAACAGCTGAAAATACTTCAATTCGTTTCACAATAAATCGTTGCCGTCTGGACACTGTGTTTGAGAAAATTCTCGATAACAGTGATGCTCAGGGTGGTTATGTACATAATGGTTATGTTGAAACAGAAACTATGACGTGAAAAAAGACGGTCATAAGACACAGTGAAACACACACCAATGGTGGTGAATTATCCTATACTCAAGTGCTGTTAAAGCCAGGATCATAAACTAAACAAATGTGATAACAAGTTAAACAAAAAAAAAAAAAAAAACAAACACACAAAAGTGATTAGTTTAAATTAAATGTTTGTCATTGTATTTATATGTATAGGTTCTTTTTTTTAATTTGATGTTTAGATTTAAGAAATGTCTCAAAAGCGTGACTACTGAAATGGAATCTGGGATAATTATAACAAAAACAAATAAAAATTGGTTTAGTTTATAAGTTGCAAAGCAACAACGGTTTAAGGGTCTTCAGCTGGGCCTATAGACCCTTTAACTGTTAAGAAGATATAATAGACAATATTTATACTAGTTGATTTCAGGGTGTAAACGCTTTTTTTTACTAAATTTAAATGTACATTTTTGTAATTTTTTGTATATATTATGCATGTAATAGTTTTTAAATTTAAGTTTTAATGTTTTTTTTTTGAATAAATAAAATGTGTATTTTGTTTAATGTTTAATAGATACAGGTTTTGTTTGTAAAAAATATAATTTTTCTCAGAGGATGAATGGACTTAAAGAAAATGATAGAGCATCACGGTATATATGTTTTAAATTTATTAAAGTGGTGATACCTCTGACAAGAAAATTGGAAAATCGTTATTTTCAAATCTCCACCCCCGTCAAAGGCTGAAAAAGAAACCTGCCAGACTTTTTTTTTCGATACCACGATATATGCACCACGATATATGCTCTTAGACTATTAAGGTGCCGTCTTTTCTTTCTGAAGCAAAACTTCCATACTTTGACGACCCGAAAAATACTTTTCTGAAGGTATTTCTGAAAATAATTTGCTTTCTTGAAAATGCTTCAAAAAAAAAAATTTCACAGTGTGACTAGTTCCTGAAAACGTTATCAAGAAAGCAAATCACTTTCAGAAAATGCTTTTTGCTTTCTTGAAAGCCAACGTATGTTTTAAACAGAATAACTTTTCTATTGGCTAATTAAATCAGTTGTGAACTTTAAACCCACTCTGGTGGACCAAAATTCTGCAATCATCTTAACATGATAAAGAAAGTAGGTCATAAGTCCACAATTGTTTTTGTGGTAGGGGTAAAATTGTGATAGTGTATTCGCTAGAAATTTGGGATGAAGATTGTGAGTGTGTTCAACAATATTCGCCATGATAGTATTGTCAAATGCGTGAAAGCACGCATAAAAATAGTTTTGTCAGATTCAATAACCGAATCATCCACACTTGACTAGACGGAGAGTTAACTCTTCTCCAGAACACCATATCTTCTGAAACCTCACCGTTTTGGACAGCCCGAGGACCAACAGTCGAAGCGGTGCTCTCACCGCAGCATGAAATGGACCAGGAGCTTTAAGTCCGACCAATCTCTCGAGTGTTTTCTCTACATCATCAAATGGACCAGCAGGATGGTCAAAAATCACAAACAATCTTCGGGCATTATAAAACGCCATAAATCGAAAAAGAATGATTTTTGTATACCAATTTTTCATTTTCTTGTATCCATATCAAAGCACTGCAAACCTTTCGAACAATTTTAGCGATTGCTGGCCGGGAAATACGAATCACTTGAAACAGTGTGACAGCCACTCTTTTCTCTACGCTGCGCTGATGGTGTATTTTGTTTTTCAACAAACGGGCGTACTTTGTCCCACAAGAAATTGAACTGCTCCTCCGAAACGTGAGCAAAATTATGAACGAACTCGTCTCCTTCTGCGCGCAAATCTCTCATGAGCGTTGAGTGGTAATGATTTTCAGCACCACATTCCTAAACCGGTCACAATACGTAAAATTGGAAATATCACAGAAATATCTCTACAAACGGCAAAATATTTCGATTTTTCGGGTTTCTAATCTCTTTGCAGTCCCACGAAACACAATTATGTATTTTGTTCTTGTATCGTTGTTGTTATCAAAACTCCAAGGATCACAAATCTAATAATCGAATTAAAAAGAAACGAAAAGTAATCCTTTGGTTCTGAGTTCTGATGAATTCTGATATATACATACATATGTATGTACACACGTACATATAATTTAGTAAGGGTTCTTTTGGGAACATTTTAGCGCAAACAGCCAAAGGCTTCTGCAAGACTTCTGTGTTCGATACCGCGATATATGCACCTATAAAACCCATACTCATATTTTGGGTACACATCGACTCCCAAAATTTGCTGTCGGCTCTTGTATTTTCAAGTTGCGTAGAGTATTTGGTCGCTATCGCTTAAATGTACACTGGGGTTCACTTGAATAAATTCAACTCTTTTGTTTGACTAAGAAGATCATGTCCTATAAATCAGCTAGAGGGAAAAGGCTATGAAATCTCTTAGGAGAAAACATATACAAAAATCTTTAAACCGTACAAAATAACAGGACTTTATTTAAATTTGTAAACAGGGTCGGAAATGCAAGTTTAGTTGAATAAAGGCAAAGAATTCTATGAATATGATCAACGCTCAGTTAACACTAAAACCCAACTGAGGATGTTCATTAGGGTGGACCTTATAAAGGTCATTATTTTGAATGACGCACCCCCTAATTTGTTCTACATAAAAAAAAACAGTTAAATTTAAGCTCATTATATTATTTAAGTTAACCCGGCTCCCAAGACGTCTGAAGTTCTATATGGGAGATCCCATGTATTTTTGTACATCGAAATTTGAAATATCTTAACTTTGATAATGATTGATACAAAAATTTGAATTTTTGAACACATTGACTACATATTGAATGGATCTGAAAAAAATTTACAACAGTTATTTCCCTACTTATTGCCATTTAAATAAAAATATTTTTTTTAATACATTTTTTTAAACATGACAAAAATTACTACATGTGTGCAAAAATTCAATTTTCTTTATCAATCAGTTCTAAAGTTATGAATTTTTAAATTTATAACGTTAATAAAATGAGCTATAATTTTACAGTGCGTCATTTAAAATAAGACGGTGACCTTTATAAGGACCACCCTAATGTAAATTCTGTCGATTAGAGATTGTTCCTTTAATTGCATTTCACGAATGTGTAGTTCTTAAATCGTCTCACTTGTTACCATTCCATTCCGGTATTTAGGTTCAGTTTTTCAGTGACTCGAATTAACCAATCCCCTGTTCATAAAATAAAATATGTTGAATCACTGCCACATCCACATTCATGTCCATTTCTGCATCTTGATATGCCGATGCTTGCTGTCGGAATTGAAATTAAATATTACCAGAAATATACATAAATAAAACCATTTCTTTTTCGCCAACGCCCGCACTGAATTTGCACAGTTAAAGGATAGTAATAGTAATCCATTCAGTACACCCAAAATTTGATTTTGAGTGGAAGTGATTTGACTTGGTTTGAGTCCTTCGATTTCTGCGGAAATGTTTAAACCGTTTACGGAAAAATTGCAACAACCAAAAGAAAAATGAAAATGACCATGAGTAAAGATTGTTCTCAAAACGAAACGGTCTAAAGAAGAATAGAAGGTCACTATAATAGCTCAAGAGCTAGTGGGTCACTTTCGTGTATTTTGTTTAACTTTAACGTTATCATCGCAATCAAAGAATATGAAAATGAAAAACAACATAGTCCATCTATCACTGGTGTAATTTATTCATCGAATTCTTGAATTTTAATTTCCACCCGAATTGGTTCCCTGCCTTCCTCTGAGAGAATATTTAACTCACCATAATTAAGCATCAAATAATTTGTATCACAACTTAAAAAGTCTTCAGGTCTTTGAGGAGAATCTAAACTTCGAACCTATTAAGAGAAATTGATTCATACTTTCATAACATTTCATGATTTATAAAAAATCTTACATTTATAATTGTACTCCTAGAAGAAATCATTGATTTATCAAAAGCTGTAATTGTACAGAAGATTGGCTTTGTAGTTTGGACACTTGCCAGCCAAATAATTACAACATGCTTAATTTTATCTTCGGGATCCATGAGTTCATTTGACTGTTAAGTAAACATTGTTTTTTTTTTGTATTTTTAATTTAAAGTGATGCATTTAACTTACAAGTTGTTTATCATCTAACATTGCACAAATAGAAGTCTTACAGACCATGACCAAAATTGGAAGATGATTCTCCAAATGAGCAAATGATTTGGAGAGAAATGAATTTTGCTTGCAAATTCCTCTCAAAGCTGGACGAGATGAACTTTTCCTGTTAAAAGAAGTTTAATAAATTCGTCTTAGTAAAAGTTAGTTGCACCACATACTTTTCAATTCCTCCATAAGAAAGTATGCCTAAGCAAACATTCTCGCCAAAATTAAACATATCCCGTTCGAAGAGCAAAATCGATCGTTCACCAGCATAGAGATTTATGCATTCAACCAGCAAATCTTCATTGTGGTCACGCAGAAAATGTGATAATAGAGATGTCACTCCAATAGTTTTTCCACACTTGCTCACCGGACAAGTGATTGGAGTTCTAGAAATTGTTGTCAATGAACCAGCTGCCTTCACTTCCTGTTGCTTCTTCCATAGATCTTCTGGTTCGACTCTCTCTGGCTTCTGATGAAAGCGTCCCTCTTTTAAATTACATCGGAACTTGGCAATGTCTTGGGTGCTGAATTTCTCCAAAATGTTATCATTTTTCTTATCAAATTCTAAATTTGTGAATTTTTTGTTAAACTTCAAAAGATCCTCCTCTTTGGTCTTTAATTTCTTAGAGAGGGCTTTGTCTTCCTTGAATTTTGAAAAACTGCTCAAATGGTCGTACATTGTTGGTTGATGAAATGGTGGTCGTATTGATGCATTGCCTTCAGGAAGGCTTTCTTGCAACCGATCACAGTCTTCACAGGTCACATCCATCATTCGATACAAATTTGAAGAAAATTAAAAAATAAATGACAAATATTTCCGTGTTTGTTTTGTTCTAGCTGACAGAAAGTACCCTGCTATCATTTCAACTAGAAAGCTACAAAGATGTTTTAGTGAAAAATCTCAGTGGCGGCAATAGAAGAAAATTAAATGTTGCTATAACATGTTTTGGCTGGACAGATGTTGTTCTAATGGATGAACCAACAAGCGATATGGATCCGGTTACAAGATCAATAGTCTATCATGCAATTGATGATTTGATTGCTGAGCAGAGAGCTATTGTTCTAACTTCGCACTCGATATCGGAGATTGATCATATTTGTCATCGTATAGCTGTAATGAAAGATGGACAAATGTTAACTTGCAGTCGACCGGAAACTTTGAAGATGCAATATGGTGGATATTATAGTGTTGCTGTATTTTGTGGGACTGGACAGATTGGAGAGATTGCAAAAGTAAGTAAAAAATGAAATAGAAAAAATTGTTGATAACAAATTTCTGTCAAACTCCAATAAATTCTTCTAGATTTTACGATTTTTCGTTGTTAAATATTCTCTTTGACACAGTTTTTCAGTGCGGAATTAATTCTTTTGATGCCTTATATTCCGGCATTTTGGCTTAATTTTGCACTAAAAAACAGCTTGTTGACTTAACTGTTGGCAAATTTCCGAGAATTTCAAGGAGGAAATGGAAATTTCTATTTAAAACCAACTGATATTTTCTTAGAGCCCTTAAACTTTTACTTAAAACATTATAATTGGTTTGATGTGCAATTTATTTAATATTTTTTTTTTTTAGAAAATCCACGAAACCTTCCCAAGCTGCAACGATATTCAAACATATGCTCATTCTATAAAATTTGTTTTGAAAATTCAGCAAACGCTGCCCGAGGTAAAATCTTAAACTTTCCCGAACTAAATTTAGTTTATTGACTTAATTCCATTATGTAATTATTTTCTTCTAGAATGATAGTTCCTCTTCCACTTCCGAAGACAAAACCAACCCAACATTAGCCGAACTATTCCGAAGGATGAATTTCCTAACAGCTGAAAATACTACAATTCGTTTCACAATAAATCGTTGCCGTCTGGACACTGTGTTTGAGAAAATTCTCGATAGCAGTGATGCTCAGGGTGGTTATGTACATAATGGTTATGTTGAAACAGAAACTATGACGTGAAAAAGACGGTCATAAGACACAGTGAAACACACACCAATTGTGGTGAATTATCCTATACTCAAGTGCTGTTAAAGCCAGGATCATAAACTAAACAAATGTGATAACAAGTTAAACAAAAAAAAAAAAAACAAACACATAAAAGTGATTAGTTTAAATTAAATGTTTGTCATTGTATTTATATGTATAGGTTCTTTTTTTTAATTTGATGTTTAGATTTAAGAAATGTCTCAAAAGCGTGACTACTGAAATGGAATCTGGGATAATTATAACAAAAACAAATAAAATTGGTTTAGTTTATAAGTTGCAAAGCAACAACGGTTTAAGGGTCTTCAGCTGGGCCTATAGACCCTTTAACTGTTATGAAGATATAATAGACAATATTTATACTAGTTGATTTCAGGGTGTAAACGCTTTTTTTACTAAATTTAAATGTACATTTTTGTAATTTTTTGTATATATTATGCATGTAATAGTTTTAAAATTTATGTTTTAATGTTTTTTTTTTTGAATAAATAAAATGTGTATTTTGTTTAATGTTTAATAGATACAGGTTTTGTTTGTAAAAAATATAATTTTTCTTAGAGGATGAATGGACTTAAAGAAAATGATAGAGCATCACGGTATATATGTTTTAAATTTATTAAAGTGGTGATACCTCTGACAAGAAAATTGGAAAATCGTTATTTTCAAATCTCCACCCCCGTCAAAGGCTGAAAAAGAAACCTGCCAGACTTTTTTTTTCGATACCACGATATATGCACCACGATATATGCTCTTAGACTATTAAGGTGCCGTCTTTTCTTTCTGAATAAAAACTTCCATACTTTGACGACCCGAAAAATACTTTTCTGAAGGTATTTCTGAAAATAATTTGTTTTCTTGAAAATGCTTCAAAAAAAAAACTTTCACAGTGTGACTAGTTCCTGAAAACGTTATCAAAAAAGCAAATCACTTTCAGAAAATGCTTTTTGCTTTCTTGAAAGCCAACGTATGTTTTAAACAGAATAACTTTTCTATTGGCTAATTAAATCAGTTGTGAAATTTAAGACCACTCTGGTGGACCAAAATTCTACAATGATCTTAACATGATAAAGGAAGTAGGTCATAAGTCCACAATTGTTTTTGTGGTAGGGGTAAAATTGTGATAGTGTATTCGCTAGAAATTTGGGATGAAGATTGTGAGTGTGTTCAACAATATTCGCCATGATAGTATTGTCAAATGCGTGAAAGCAAGCATAAAAATAGTTTTGTCAGATTCAATAACCGAATCATCCACACTTGACTAGACGGAGAGTTAACTCTTCTCCAGAACACCATATCTTCTGAAACCTCACCGTTTTGGACAGCCCGAGGACCAACAGTCGAAGCGGTGCTCTCACCGCAGCATGAAATGGACCAGGAGCTATAAGTCCGACCAATCTCTCGAGTGTTTTCTCTACATCATCAAATGGACCAGCAGGATGGTCAAAAATCACAAACAATCTTCGGGCATTATAAAACGCCATAAATCGAAAAAGAATGATTTTTGTATACCAATTTTTCATTTTCTTGTATCCATATCAAAGCACTGCAAACCTTTCGAACAATTTTAGCGATTGCTGGCCGGGAAATACGAATCACTTGAAACAGTGTGACAGCCACTCTTTTCTCTACGCTGCGCTGATGGTGTATTTTGTTTTTCAACAAACGGGCGTACTTTGTCCCACAAGAAATTGAACTGCTCCTCCGAAACGTGAGCAAAATTATGAACGAACTCGTCTCCTTCTATGCGCAAATCTCTCATGAGCGTTGAGTGGTAATGATTTTCAGCACTACATTCCTAAACCGGTCACAATAAGTAAAATTGGAAATATCACAGAAATATCTCTACAAACTGCAAAATATTTCGATTTTTCCGTTTTCTAATCTCTTGGCAGTCCCACGAAACACAATTATGTATTTTGTTCTTGTATCGCTGTTGTTATCAAAACTCCAAGGATCACAAATCTTATAATCGAATTAAAAAGAAACGAAAAGTAATCCTTTGGTTCTGAATTCTGATGAATTCTGATATATACATACATATGTATGTACACACATTCATATAATTTAGTTAGGGTTCGTTTGGGAACATTTTAGCGCAAACAGCCAAAGGCTTCTGCAAGACTTCTGTGTTCGATACCGCGATATATGCACCTATAAAACCCATACTCATATTTTGGGTACACATCGACTCCCAAAATTTGCTGTCGGCTCTTGTATTTTCAAGTTGCGTAGAGTATTTGGTCGCTATCGCTTAAATGTACACTGGGGTTCACTTGAATAAATTCAACTCTTTTGTTTGACTAAGAAGATCATGTCCTATAAATCAGCTAGAGGGAAAAGGCTATGAAATCTCTTAGGAGAAAACATATACAAAAATCTTTAAACCGTACAAAATAACAGGACTTTATTTAAATTTGTAAACAGGGTCGGAAATGCAAGTTTAGTTGAATAAAGGCAAAGAATTCTATGAATATGATCAACGCTCAGTTAACACTAAAACCCAACTGAGGATGTTTATTAGGGTGGACCTTATAAAGGTCATTATTTTGAATGACGCACCCCCTAATTTGTTCTACATAAAAAAAACCTGTTAAATTTAAGCTCATTATATTATTTAAGTTAACCCGGCTCCCAAGACGTCTGAAGTTCTATATGGGAGATCCCATGTATTTTTGTACATCGAAATTTGAAATATCTTAACTTTGATAATGATTGATACAAAAATTTGAATTTTTGAACACATTGACTACATATTGAATGGATCTGAAAAAAATTTACAACAGTTATTTCCCTACTTATTGCCATTTAAATAAAAATATTTTTTTTAATACATTTTTTTAAACATGACAAAAATTACTACATGTGTGCAAAAATTCAATTTTCTTTATCAATCAGTTCTAAAGTTATGAATTTTTAAATTTATAACGTTAATAAAATGAGCTATAATTTTACAGTGCGTCATTTAAAATAAGACGGTGACCTTTATAAGGACCAACCTAATGTAAATTCTGTGGATTAGAGATTGTTCCTTTAATTGCATTTCACAAATGTGTAGTTCTTAAATCGTCTCAGTTGTTACCATTCCATTCCGGTATTTAGGTTCAGTTTTTCAGTGACTCGAATTAACTCTTCAAATTCAAAGGGTTAACTTGAATTTAACGATATTTAACTTAAGATACTCTAAACCAATCCCCAGTTCATAAAATAAAATATGCTGAATCACTGCCACATCCACATTCATGTCCATTTCTGCATCTTGATATGCCGATGCTTGCTCTCGGAATTGAAATTAAATATTACCGGAAATATACATAAATAAAACCATTTCTCTTTCGCCAACGCCCGCACTGAATTTGCATAGTTAAAGGATAGTAATAGTAATCCATTCAGTACACCCAAAATTTGATTTTGAGTGGAAGTGATTTGACTTGGTTTGAGTCTTTCGATTTCTGCGGAAATATTTAAACCGTTAACGGAAAAATTGCAACAAACAAAAGAAAAATGAAAATGACCATGAGTAAAGATTGTTCTCAAAAAGAAACGGTCTAAAGAAGAATAGAAGGTCACTATAATAGCTCAAGAGCTAGTGGGTCACTTTCGTGTATTTTGTTTAACTTTAACGTTATCATCGCAATCAAAGAATATGAAAATTAAAAACAACATAGTCCATCTATCACTGGTGTAATTTATTCATCGAATTCTTGAATTTTAATTTCCACCCGAATTGGTTCCCTGCCATCATCTGAGAGAATATTTAACTCACCATAATTAAGCATTAAATAATTTGTATCACAACTTAAAAAGTCTTCAGGTCTTTGAGGAGAATCTAAACTTCGAACCTATTAAGAGAAATTGATTCATACTTTCATAACATTTCATGATTTATAAAAAATCTTACATTTATAATTGTACTTCTAGAAGAAATCATTGATTTATCAAAAGCTGTAATTGTACAGAAGATTGGCTTTGTAGTTTGGACACTTGCCAGCCAAATAATTACAACATGCTTAATTTTATCTTCGGGATCCATGAGTTCATTTGACTGTTAAGTAAACATTGATTTTTTTTTTATTTTGAATTTAAAGTGATGCATTTAACTTACAAGTTGTTTATCATCCAACATTGCACAAATAGAAGTCTTACAGACCATGACCAAAATTGGAAGATGATTCTCCAAATGAGCAAATGATTTGGAGAGAAATGAATTTTGCTTGCAAATTCCTCTCAAAGCTGGACGAGATGAACTTTTCCTGTTAAAAGAAGTTTAATAAATTCGTCTTAGTAAGAGTTAGTTGCACCACATACTTTTCAATTCCTCCATAAGAAAGTATCCCTAAGCAAACATTCTCGCCAAAATTAAACATATCCCGTTCGAAGAGCAAAATCGATCGTCCACCAGCATAGAGATTTATGCATTCAACCAACAAATCTTCATTGTGGTCACGCAGAAAATGTGATAACAGAGATGTCACTCCAATAGTTTTTCCACACTTGCTCACCGGACAAGTAATTGGAGTTCTAGAAATTGTTGTCAATGAACCAGCTGCCTTCACTTCCTGTTGCTTCTTCCATAGATCTTCTGGTTCGACTCTCTCTGGCTTCTGATGAAAGCGTCCCTCTTTCAAATTACATCGGAACTTGGCAATGTCTTGGGTGCTGAATTTCTCCAAAATTTTATCATTTTTCTTATCAAATTCTAAATTTGTGAATTTTTTGTTAAACTTCAAAAGATCCTCCTCTTTGGTCTTTAATTTCTTAGAGAGGGCTTTGTCTTCCTTGAATTTTGAAAAACTGCTTAAATGGTCGTACATTGTTGGTTGATGAAATGGTGGTCGTATTGATGCATTGCCTTCAGGAAGGCTTTCTTGCAACCGATCACAGTCTTCACAGGTCACATCCATCATTCGATACAAATTTGAAGAAAATTAAAAAATAAATGACAAATATTTCCGTGTTTGTTTTGTTCTAGCTGACAGAAAGTACCCTGCTATCATTTCAACTAGAAAGCTACAAAGATGTTTAGTGAATTAAATGTTTGTCATTGTATTTATATGTATAGGTTCTTTTTTTTAATTTGATGTTTAGATTTAAGAAATGTCTCAAAAGCGTGACTACTGAAATGGAATCTGGGATAATTATAACAAAAAAAATAAAAATTGGTTTAGTTTATAAGTTGCAAAGCAACAACGGTTTAAGAGTCTTCAGCTGGGCCTATAGACCCTTTAACTGTTATGAAGATATAATAGACAATATTTATCCTAGTTGATTTCAGGGTGTAAACGTTTTTTTTTTACTAAATTTAAATGTACATTTTTGTAATTTTTTGTATATATTATGCATGTAATAGTTTTAAAATTTAAGTTTTAATGTTTTTTTTTTTGAATAAATAAAATGTGTATTTTGTTTAATGTTTAATAGATACAGGTTTTGTTTGTAAAAAATATAATTTTTCTCAGAGGATGAATGGACTTAAAGAAAATGATAGAGCATCACGGTATATATGTTTTAAATTTATTAAAGTGGTGATACCTCTGACAAGAAAATTGGAAAATCGTTATTTTCAAATCTCCACCCCCGTCAAAGGCTGAAAAAGAAACCTGCCAGACTTTTTTTTTTCGATACCACGATATATGCACCACGATATATGCTCTTAGACTATTAAGGTGCCGTCTTTTCTTTCTGAAGCAAAACTTCAAATACTTTTCTGAAGGTATTTCTGAAAATAATTTGTTTTCTTGAAAATGCTTCAAAAAAAAAACTTTCACAGTGTGACTAGTTCCTGAAAACGTTATCAAAAAAGCAAATCACTTTCAGAAAATGCTTTTTGCTTTCTTGAAAGCCAACGTATGTTTTAAACAGAATAACTTTTCTATTGGCTAATTAAATCAGTTGTGAAATTTAAGACCACTCTGGTGGACCAAAATTCTACAATGATCTTAACATGATAAAGGAAGTAGGTCATAAGTCCACAATTGTTTTTGTGGTAGGGGTAAAATTGTGATAGTGTATTCGCTAGAAATTTGGGATGAAGATTGTGAGTGTGTTCAACAATATTCGCCATGATAGTATTGTCAAATGCGTGAAAGCACGCATACAAATAGTTTTGTCAGATTCAATAACCGAATCAGCCACACTTGACTAGGCGGAGAGTGAACTCTTCTCCAGAACATCATATCTTCTGAAACCGCAGCCCGAGGACCAACAGTCGAAGCGGTGCTTTCACCGCAGCATGAAATGGACCAGGGAGCTTCAAATCCGACCAATCTCTCGAGTGTTTTCTCTACTTCATCAAATGGACCATTTTTTCATTTTCTTGTATCCATATCAAAGCACTGCAAAACTCTCGAACAATTTTAGCGATTGCTGGCCGGGAAATACGAATCACTTGAAACAGTGTGACAGCCACTCTTTTCTCAACGCTGATGGGCCTACACCATGGTGTATTTTGTTTTTCAACAAACGGGCGTACTTTGTCACACAAAACGTGAGCAAAATTATGGAGCAAATCTCTTATGAGCGTTGCGTGGTAATGATTTTCAGCACTACATTCCCTTAACGGTCGCACCCAAATTGACCTACGATTATCCGCATTTTGCTCAGTAACATGCTGCGAAATCCGTATGATAATTTCCATTGTAGTTAATTGCCTATAAAACACTTTCAGAAAGCATTTTCAGAAAACGCTTTGGCTTTCATAGTGTGACGACCCGAAAAATGTTTTCAGAAAATTTGCTTTCTTGAAAGTAAAAAGTTTTCAGAAAGCATTTTCAGAAAGCACTTTCCTTTCATAGTGTGACTGCTGTCTGAAAGCACTTTTAGGAAAATTTGAAATTATTAGTTTCCGAAACGTTTTCTGAAAGTATTTTTCTTTCAGTGTGTGACGGCTCCTTAAGCAACAAACGAATTAAAAAATGTGAAGAATTAAAATATAAGCATTGCACGAATAAGTTTTTCCGAATTAACTCATAAACTTTGGTGAATTGTCTCGGGTTTAACTTTAAAGGTTAGACTTCAGTGGAACTACACTTCACGAGTATTTGTAAGAAATTGTATGAAGTTCAGTTGCCGCTTAGTGCGATATACATATGTACATTCATATCTCATACAAATAATGTTTGCATCGGCATCGGTCGCGTCGTAAAGTGTAGTTTCCGCTGAAGTAGAGTGCGGTTGTACTTTTACCTTAATACTGCACTTGTATTTTATTTTTTAGTATTTCTTATTTTATGATTTTATAAACTTTGATAGTCAGTTTGTCCTCAGATAGGTAGAAGATATTCTTCAGATGGTACAAAAAATTGTCCTGTTTATATACCTAGTATTTTATTCCTCTGATATCGATTTTAATTTTAAAGGCTCCTCCTTATTCGATATCCAATTTTCCGTGTGCTGAAATTATTAGGTACCATTTGTATAAGAAACAATTTAACAAAATGCGGTTATTTATCTGTTCAAAAAATTAAATCTATAATTTTTTTATTACGTATACGCCCTAGTGTCCTTTTAATTTTGTCAACATTGTTCAATGTAAAGACAAACATTTTAGGGAAAGGTTTAATAATTTGAAAATATATACAGCAGGCACATACATACATATACAATTAAAAAATGTTAAAAAATGTTAAAAAATGTCGGGGGGAGGGTTTAAACTGAAAACTCAAAAACCAAGAGTGAAATTGTATGGCGAGGAAGTAAGATTCATACATTTCGGGGGGGGGGTGTTCGAACCCCCAAACCCCCCTCCCCCCTGCGTTCGCGCCTGGTACATACATAAGTTTGTTAAAAAAGCCGGCAACCCAAGGTATTGTTTATTACAAATAAACTGAAAGCACACCAACTGACAACATAAGCGCCTGCCTGGCGACCGAGCATACCCTAAGCGGAGTGACGGAGTCACGTGAGCGGGACAGAGGACCCAAAAAGGGAGTAAAAATCCTAGAACCCGCGAAGCGGGCCACCCAAGGTACTGTTAATTACAATTAAACTCAAAGCACACCAACTGACAACATAGGCGCCTGCCTGGCGACCGAGCATACCCTAAGCGGAGCGACGGAGTCGCTAGAGCGGGAGAGAGGACCCAAAAAGGGAGTTAAAATCCTAGAACCGCGAAGCGGTACACCCATGATACTATTGTTAAAGAAAACTATTGACTATAAATTCCGGTGAAATTTGGTTTGGAAAAATTGCCCAAAATTGAGGAAAGAGCCCCCAAATTTTACAAAAACAATTTACTTCCAAAATACTTGGGCGACATACCTCACTGTTATACGCTACGCCGGAATGCTGGGTGCTAGCATACTCTATTTATTTAAGCAAGCAAACACATACAAATCTCATAAAAAAGTAATTTTAGTAATTTTCAATTTTCTCAAAAACTTGAAGACATAAAACCATTTGTTTTTTTTGTGTTCGATTCAGAATTAATATAAACATTGACCTCTAGAAGTTATTTCACAATTTTGAAAAAAAAAAAAAAAAATGGTCTAAACTTTTCTTTTTTCATTTTTGTTATCAAACTTTTGAGTTTGCCTGCAAATTTTTCGAAAACTGTTAGCGTGAATAATGCAATTTAACTTTTAGAACAGATTTCTATCTTTATTGTAAGTGTTGCCGCTGTTTTTAATATATTGTTTTCCATTTTAAGTCATTTTTGTCTAAAACGCCCCTACCTCCTAAACGGGGTGAGATAGATCCACCCCTTACATAGTAAAAAATGCTTGTGTTTTACCCTTCTACAAAAAACCGTTATCAATTTTTGGCACCAAAGTTATTGTACTCGTGCCCGATCAATAAAAAAATAAATTACCATTTGTTGGTTTTCGTTTTCATTGAAAGCGTTGATTTAGTAAACTTAAACAAAAACACAAAAGTGTGCCTTATCATAGCTTAGCCGGCTTGACCAACTAGCGCTGGAGCTATGGAACCCTTCTGTCCTTCATTGCATTTTTCTTTTTGAGAAAATTGTTCACACTCATTGTCATTTTCATTTTTTTTTTTTTTTTTTTGTACAGATCGAAGAACAAGTGAAATCACTTTGGTCAAAATAATATTTTGCGCGTAATTAAGGATTAACTATTACTGTACCTTTTAACTCTTCAAATACAGTGCAAGCGTTGGAGACACAAAAAGGAATGGACTTTTGATGTAAATTTTCGTTAAAATTTAATTTTGATGTCGAGAAGAAACATCAAAATCAACGCTTCTATTCTAAGTCGAATTCAATTTAGCCTAAATTTGACTTTTTTTCTTGTTCTATTAACTAAATAAGGCGAGTATTGGTGTCGTTTCAAAAAAAAAAAATTTCGAGGTTTTACACAAAACTAACATTACGATGATGGAGAACTCCAAAGAAGTGATTTTCGTCAAGACATCCGTGCGTCGGTCTGTTTGTCTGTGCGTCCTGAAGCATTTCGAGCTAGAGTCTTAACGGTTGGATGGATTTGCTTCAAATTTGGTGTTAAGTATTTTTATGTGATTCCCTAGAGCAGAAATTTAGCTGTTTGTTTTAGCTCATCTGGAACGTTTTATCAAGTTTTATCGAAAACGGCTCTTAAAATTTTTATTAAACTATGTAGTACATGTACGTTTTCACCAAGAAATTCGAATGGATTTTAAAAGGTAGGGTTTTTTGAAAAAATAGCCTTTTTTGTATACCTGGTCAGGTATATTGCCTTATATCTCGTCATTACTTACTTACTTAGGTCCTCGAGCCTATTACGTCCGTGATGTTTCCCTTACCGGACATAGGGCCTCCACTACACCTACGCGCCATCGTGTACGATTTCTTGAAATATATTTCAGCTCTCTCCAACTTTTCCCAAGTCGTGCCGATTCCTGTTCGACCGTTCTTCGCCATGTACTTCTAGGCCGGCCCACTTGTCTTCCCTCCTGTGTGAGCGGGTTCCACTGCATTGCTTGAGATGCAATGCACCGATCGCCTTTTCGAAGCGTATGGCCAATCCACTGCCACTTTCTTCTTCGTATAATGGAGTCTATGGGCTCCTGACCCGTTCTCGCATGAAGTTCGGCATTGGAGATACGGTTAGGCCAGAAAATCCTCAAGATGTTTTGTAGACATCTTTTAACGAAGGTTTGCAGCTTTCTAGTGACAGTGTCAGTGACTTTCCAAGTGCTGCAGCCGTAAAGCAGAACGGATTCAACATTGGAGCGGAACAGTCGTAGCTTGGTCTTTAAGATAAAAGAGTTGTTCCTCTATATATTATCCGAACGCAGCCTTTGCTTTTCTGATTCGGCTGTTTACGTCCAGTTCAGTTCCACCACCCGTAGAAACAATACTCCCAAGATATTGGAAATCCTCTACCATCTCTACACGTTGTCCAGAAATATTTACTTGGATTGATGAGGAAGTTCCAAGGCTGATCCTTTTAGTTTTTGCCGAGTTGATCTTAAGCCCTACGATTTCTGCTTCTCTCTCCACCCTTGTTGTCATTTGATGGAGATCCATGATCCTATGAGGGAGTTAGCATACGTCGCCCGCGTAGTCCAGATGTTTGATTTGAGATTGCAGAGTCCACTGAATTCCTCCATTTCCATTTGCAAAAGCTGCGTGCAGTACATCACTTATCACCAACAGGAACAGTATTGGTGACAGTATACAGCCTTGCCTAACTCCATTTCTCTATTGACACTATCGAACGCCTTTTCAAAATCGATGAACAGCAGGTGAAGTGGTGATCGATATTCAACGCACTGTTCGATGATGTTAAAGATCTCGTCATTGGCTTGGTTGATTTTGTCATTGTTTTGCAATTCGGTACTTTTAAGCAAGTTTAAAAATACAAGTATAGCATTTAAAATTTGTATGAATAATTTTTTTTTTGTTCTTAA